>OY725322.1:73576531-74176531 GCA_963242795.1 Inga leiocalycina
ACAGCCAATTTGTCAAGAGTGTGTGCTAGAACTTGCGAGTTTTGTGCCATCACTCAAGTGCCAAAGCTAGTGCTCGAGTGCACTTCTGGCTATGGGTTCTTTGTTGCTCTCAGGTGGTCACTTCCTGTGCCACACTTTGTAGGACTCAGGTGAGTATGGGGGTATCACTCGAGTGTTGATCTTAGTGCTCAAGTGCAGTGAGTATTTCTAGTTTCTTTCCACTCTTTCGACCAAGCACTCGCACTAGTGAGCCATCCTCACTCGGGTACGAGTCATCCATCACTCGAGTGATGCAGCCAAAAATGGGATTTTGAGGTTTCGGAAGATAGTCCTTGGTCAAGTTTCTCCCAATCCTTTAGGCATGTGTTTAGGTTTTGAGTAGCCACTTAAAGGTTTTAAATGATAGCCAACTTAAGTGTTTGAAAGTTAAGGAATTGGAAAAAGGATTAACCCTATGTCCTTGCTTTGGTTATAGGGTTTGATGTTCGCCCTGATCAGGAGTTGCTAGTGCTGGAGCATATGTGGAAAGGACAAGTATAGGGAACTTAACTCTCCTACATGTATATGATATTTGTGTTGGTATTGATGCATGTTATTACTTTGCTTGATTATGTGAAACATGTATGAATGATTTGAAGTTATGTTTCAATTTATACTATGGCCATATGTATGTTGTTCGAAGCATTAAGCTTACAGATTTGTCATTGTGTGTGAGCATGAGTTATGCAAGCATGTCATGCATTAAACATCTATCTTGCATGCATATTGGTAATGTTTACCTACTGAGATTCTCTAAAATCTCACCCTTCCCTACCAACATTTTAGACAGGGTAGGTGGATCGAGGACAGAGCAAGCAACCAAGGGTGGTGAGCACTCCTTCGGGTTGTAGATTTGGTGGTTGGTTATCATAGATGTTGGGATGATTGTATATGGTTATGGAAGTATATTTGATGTATATGTGGATATGTATTTGAGATGATATTGTGTAATCCCCTATAAGGGAATTTGTATACTCTTTTGTAAAGGTATGAACCTGGGGTTACCGGGATTATTATGTTGTGTACTCTGATAGATTAGATCATATGTGATTTATCTTCGTGTGGTAATTGTATTCGAAATGTGAACATGAGACTAGGTTATTTGGATTTCAAAAAGTATTTGTGAAAACCCTGTCTGGTAGATAGGTTTGAGAATGAGTTTTGTTTATTATTAGTCTCTATTTCACTTTAATTACATATTTCGAATATAATTACAAAGGGGGTTAAACTATTAACTAAGGTTTCTTAAGTTAATTAGTGTAATTGTGTGCTTGATTACGCTTGATTCCTTTTCCTTCTCTTGTTTAACTTTCTTAATTTGCTTTATTTTTAAGTATAGTTATAGCTATAGTTTTTTTTCTTGTTTTTTCTTAGTTTAGTTTTATTAGTTGATAAGTTTGATACTCGTTGTGGGTTATTTGATTTGTAGGTACTTGTGCTCCATATGCAAACTAATTTAGAAGTTGTTCTTGACAGAGTTGTTGAAGAGTATCTTTCAAAAGATTTTGAAACTGAACTGGAGACTCCACCTCAAGTGCAACCAATCCAAGAACCTAAACCTTTACCTGCACTAGAGCAACCGAGACTAGCAACTCGTCCTCATCCATATTACAATATGGCCAATCCTGATAATGATAACTTGGAATGCACCTTGGATGAGTACATGGAGCAAGAAAGCTCTACCTATCAATTTTGCATCCAGTTTCCTGCTATTCAAGCTAAGAATTTGGAGTTAAAGCTAATCATGCTTCAAATGCTCTAAATGATTGGTTTGTTTTCAGGAACTTGAAATGAAGATCTTACTGACCATTTGACATGCTTTTATACAAGTGTGTGAGAACTTCAAGTTTCAAGGAGTGATGTCGGATGCACTTAGATTGTGACTCTTCCCCCTATCACTTGATAAGAATACAAGAGTTTGGCTTACTACTCTCCCTCCTAACTCAATCACTACTTGGGATGAAATGATATCTAAATTCAAGGCAAGGTTCATTCTCAGGGGTAGCGGGCAATTCAAAGAGCTGAACTCTTGGGTTTTCCAATAACAACCAGGCAAACGTTTTCATGAAGCATAGGAGAGATTCAAGGAGTTGTGGAGTATTTGTCTCAATCATGAACAAAAGACCTATGTCTTGTTTGAATCCTTTACTACAATATTGGATATGCCCACTTGAAATATGCTCAACAATACCTCTAATGGTGGAATTGGCAAGATAAGGGTTTGTGATATATCTTAGTTTTATAAAGACATCACCTCTAGTTCCTTGCAACAATCTGAAAAATCACGTTCTAGCTATAGAACATATAAGGAACCAAGTCATTCGAGTAGTTTAAACGTGCCTAAAGAAATCGCTACTCAACTTGAAGCAAATGCCAAGAGATTTGATCAACTTGAGCTAAGAATAGAGAGAAATTCCTCCAAGAATCTAAATGCTATCCAAACTCCAAGTCCTTCTTGTGAAATATGTGGAGAAGCCCACTCCTATGAAGAATGCCATCATACTATGGAGTCGATATATTATTTGAATAATAATCAATGGTGTCCACGTGGCAACCCTTACTCTAATACCTACAACAAGGGTATGAGGGACCATCCCAACTTCTCTTGGAAGACTGGACCTAGTGAGAATTCCATTAACTATTATGTTTCTACTAGTAAGCTAGTGCATCCACCGCGCTTTAAGCACCCACAAAAGCCACAAGAGGGTGATTAAGAGACAAATATACTTTTGAGGCAACTTCTCAAAGGTCAAGAAGGCTTAATTGGCACAGTTTCTCTTCATGATAAGGTAATCAATAATCTTGAGATCCAAATGGGACAAATTGCTTCACATTTGAATACACAACAAAGAAATGGTCTTCCAGGTGGTACTGTTCCAAATATTAAGACAAGTGTTATAGCAGAGTGCAAGGAACTTACTTTAAGAAGTGGGAAAAAGTTGACGGACATGCCAAGCTCAAGTATGGTCAGTAAAGAGTTGAAAGACCATGCTATTATTGAGATTGATAACAATGAAGTTCTAGATAAATAAATTGAAGTTGAAAAAGACACAAACAAAAAGGACAATCAAGCTAAGGAAAACCATGATAACATAGTGAAAGGAAAACATATTCCACGTAAAAATGTGGATGGGAAGAAGAGGAAGACACACACTTCTCCTTCAAAATATGTTCCACCAACTCCTTTCCCTCAAAAGCTTAAGAAGCATCCAAATGATGGTCAATTCAAAAAATTCATTGAAATGTTCAAGCAACTTCACATTAATATGCCCTTCGCTGAAGCTTTGAGAAGATGCCTAAATATGCCAAATTTATTAAGGATGTCCTTTTTAAGAAAAGAAGGTTTAATGAGTTTGAGATGGTAGCTGTGACTAAGAGCTGTACTGATGTTATCAAGAAGATGCCACCAAAGTTGAAGGATCTTGGAAGTTTCTCTATCACTTGCCACATTGGGGATAAATTCTTGGGAAGAGGATTGTGTGATATTGGGGCAAGTATGAACCTTATGCCTCTATCTATTTTTAACAAGCTAGGATTAGATGAAGCTCAGTCGACTACCATTACTTTACAACTTGCTGATAGGAGTATTTCTTACCTTAGAGGGATCATTAAAGATGTGCTTGTGAAAGTAGACAAGTTCATTTTTCCAACGGACTTTATTGTTATTGATTGTGAGGAGGACCAAGATACTCCTATTCTCTTTAGAAGACCTTTCTTAGCAACTTCTCGAACCTTGATCGATGTTGAAAAGGGTGAAATTACCATACGAGTTGAAGATGAGGATGTTACCTTCATTATGCACAAGCTAATGAAGACTCCCAATGAGACTAAGCAATGCTTCTTATTTGGCATGGTTGAGTAAGTGTAACAAGAGGAATTTAAGAAGCCAATTCATAATGGGTTTATTGATGCCTTGTCATTAAAAGTTCAAACAGAGGGTAAAAAGGTGGAAGAAGGCATGAGTATTTTGAAGGCAACACAACTGATCCTAAAAGTTGGGTACCATTGGAATTGATAGATTTATCTTCCCTTGATAGACCATCAATGAAGTCATCAATTAAAGAGTCATGCTCTTTTGATTTGAAGACGCAAAGTTTTAACTTTTAGTATGACTATTTGGGAGCCAAAAATTTACCATTGGGTAGAGCTTCACAATTAGCCATTCAATATAAAGAACAAATTTTGGAAATTCTAAAAGCATGAAAAAGAGCTACTGAATGGGCACTTGAGGTTTTAAAGATACAAGCATATACCTCTAGTGTAAGTGGAATGAGAAATGAAGATGGTAAGGGGCTTCAAGCTAGCGGTAATAGATTAAATCACAACTGCGGTGGAGAGGTGAACCATCAAGTATTCACCTTACCTGTAGTTGATGTAACATGAAAAAGTGAAGAGTCAGGCTAAAGACTATAAACTAAGCGCTTCTTGGGAGGTAACCCAAGTTCTTAACTTAGTCTTTGTCATTTTTATGTTTTTGTTTTGATTTGGTAGATTTATGTTTGATCTTTGTGTTTTATAGGTGAGAAATATTTCCCTCATGAATTTTAAATGTGGAATTTGGGAGATGAAGATGGAAGAGTAAAATGAATGCCAAGAAGGTAACTACAAAGGGGAGTATGTATTTAATATCTATTGAATGTGTTTTAGACCTTGGAAGTTGGAATGTAGTATTGAGTAGTGTGCAACCATTCTTGGACTATCATGTTACTTTTGGGCTGTGAATGAATGAATCATAAGTGTTTTATGGTATGGAGTAGTGTTTAATATCCTTGGAATGCTTAAACTTGGATTGTGGGTGAATTTGGATGACTTTGCTGCTATTTTGTGGTCTGTTTTGGTTCTGTCAATATTTGTTGTCAAGAGTCACTGTAGTAAAGGTTACAACAAATTGGGTATTTTGCAATGCTTTCTGACTTGTTATTCGCTGTCGCGAAGGCCACAGCGAATCGGGTCAATTTGGCATGCTTTCTGAACTATTATTCACTGCCAGAATTCTATTGGGTCATTTTGGCATGCTTTCTAACCTGTTATTCACTGTCAGGTTTCGCTGTGGCGAAGGCAACAGCGAATTGAGCCATTTTGGCATGCTTTCTGACTTGTTATTTGCCGCCAGGGCTCATTGTGGCTAAGGTTGCAGCGAATATGGTTATTTTGAGATTGCATCACTGACTAAAAAAAATTTGTAACTAAATAAAATAATAATAATAGAAAAAATAAAAAAAAAACAATATATATGCATTTTTCAATTTTTTTAAGCATATATTTCTAAAAAAAAGAAAAATTCAGAAAAGCAAATATATATATATTTTTTAATTTTTTTATTTATTATAAAAGAAAATCAGACAATCATAAAAAAAATATAGGAGTCTTCCCTCTTTGCCCTTCTTTCTTTCAATTTATTCCTATATTATCTATTTGAACTTAAACCACATTTCAAATCATATTCATCCCCAATTTCAAAATCCCTAATCCTATTTATAAATTTACTCTTCCTTCAAACCCTAATCCCTCTCCTTCTTCATCTTTTCAACCTCTGACTCAACTCCTCAACCTTCAACCCATAGCTCATCCTCCTCCATTATAACCCAAACTTGTCTTGGTTTCTAGCAGCACCGAACACCCTCCCTCCACCACCCTCAGTTCAGCCTCTACCTCCAGATCTATCACCCCTTCCCTTTCCATTGCTCTCTCACACTAACACCCTCCCTCTCAACCTTCACATATCGCTCCTCCTTGCTGGACCCTCCCCTTCCCTCAACCGCTCTCTCTTAGCCTTCACATACTCCACCATCACAACCCACCACCACCAAACCTGGCCCACTACTCCGTTGCTCGCTCACACCCACTCTACTATCTCTAACGTTCTTTCTCCGCTTTCGTCACCATTCTCCCTCAATTCACCTCTCTTTCTCTCTATCTTCCTTCGTCAACAGTCCACCACCATCAAACCTGACCTACTCTCCACTGCTTTCTCTCAGCCCACACCGACACAACCACTCCGTCTTTACTCTCTTGTAACACCAGCATCAATTTAAGTTCCACGCTTGGGATTTTTCCTTGGGTCGCTCTTCTATTTGGCAAATCTGTCGATCTCTTTCTTACATTTTCATCTTATCTCCCCATTAAGGTAACTTTCATGCCCTTCTCCATTTCTGTGTTAAGTTTTGGTTGGATTGAACTGGACATTCTATTTAGGTGGCTTTAAAAAGGTTCTCTAAGTGAGATTAATTGGTGAAGCATGCTGACATTTGGCTTGAACTGATGAGTTTTGATGTGAGTTTTCTTATATTTTGTCAGGCTTGCTTGGTAGTTTAGATGAGGTTCTGTGATAGTGGTGAAGCATTCTGACATTTGGATTGAATTGATGAATTGTGATATAAGGTTTATTATGTTCTGCATTGCTTGCTTAGGGAGTCTCTGAAATGCCGGAATAAAAGTTCTTAATTTTCTGGATTGCTTGTATATGCTTGGTGTTCAAGAGATATGAATAATATCATTGATTTAAGAAAACTTGAGGTGACTGTAGAGATTCTGTTTCTAACTTTATAGCAGGAGGTCAATCATTTTCACAACGCAAGTATGGCTATCTTAAGAACTCCACAGGCTGCTTAAGTTCTGAAACTTGTGGTTATTGTGGAAAATGATTCATAAGCTACTAATAAGTTTCAGTGAGCAAAAATTCATTTACATCTTATTATAAAATTAGAAGCAAGCCTCTGTACATTTCATTTGATTCTCAAATTTTTAGATTTCAAATTTGAACTTATAATATTTAAATAGAAACTTGGGAATTTGATGAATTGTCCACCTTTAGGATTGTTGTGTTGGCACCTTGCATATGCTAAGTATCTTTGAAGATTATGTCTTTTCCATGTTCTAAAATTGTTAGACATTAGGATTAAATAGAGAAAGCATAATCTGATTTGTTATGGATCATATTAACGTCTAGGCTTGAATTTGAATGGTGGTTTGGGGAGTACTATGTTGCAACTTCTGATGGTTGCTTGCTACAATCTTGTTTTGGATTCACTATTTAATATGATTGGTTGGTGGTTAAATGTTACTACACAATGTTGCTCTAAAATCTTTTGGTTGTTAATCTTAACTGAAGAAAAAAAAAGTTGTCATTTACTTTTGAACCATGGAAATCCCCTTTGGACACTAAAGTGCACATAGTCATGTAATTAGTACTTGTGAAAGCCAATGTGGACCCGATGCCACAAGATTTTAGAATAACTTGTAAAGTTGCATGATGTAGCATTAATTTTGCAAATTTGTGAACCAGTGCTTGGTCAACCTATTTTGCATTCTTAGATTTTACCCAATACCTTTCATTGTGGAGAACCAAATTTCTGTTCACCAAGTCCAAGAAACATTGTGTATCACTCTGAAATTATGTTGTTTCCTGCAATTACTGATAATTGCATTTGTTAAACCTCATTTCTGCCTTAGATCATTTGATTTTGACAAAGCAATGCTTAATTGAAATAGGTTTCTTTGATTTACCACAATGAATTGGGTTTGGATAAGCTAAATCTTTCTTGTTGACAAAGTACCATTTAAGGAATAAATAGATTTTTAAGGTAGTGTGGATAGGCTTAAGTATGGAATTCTGTTTGTCAGCTTTGGACCTAGATAGACTTTAAGTTTGGGGGAAATTTTTCTACAAGTTAGGCTATTTTCTCTTCTTTTTTCTAGGTTTGTCTTTTGGCTCTTCAATGTGTATTTGTGGGTTTTCCTCCTGTCCTTGTCGGTGCTAACTGCTTGCGCTTTCTGTTAGCATGAGGCTATTGATGATCTATTACTTGTTTTTGGACCTTCTATTTTGGATATGAGCTACCGAAGGCCCATTGCACAGTGACTATTCTACTTATGGCATAGACCCTGATGGTCCTATTTTGCTTCTAATTGTATTTCCTCATTGTGGCTAATATGCTTATTCATATATGTTGTTTCGTTTTGTCTTATGTTTATTGTCAATGTTATGGAACTAGCTACTGATGGCTAGGGTTTACATTGATTATAAGCTTTATTTGGCCCATTGAAGGCTTTGTTACCTATGAATTCTTGATCTTTGTGAATATTGTGCATATAAGCTAAATATTATATAGGTACTGTTGAGTTTCAATCCCTTCCTACTTGGGTTAACAATGAGGACATTGTTAATCTTAAGTTTGGAGGTGAGATTGTGTCACAATTTTGAAGAATTTGAAAGAGAATGAGTGGACAACAGGAAAAAAAATTGAACAGGTTTTGTTAGGAAATTATTGGAATATTTGAGATTTCGCATACTTAAGTTTTGCTTGTGAAAAATTGTTAAAAATGAGCTGTTAGTTTCAGTGATTTGTCAAATATTGTTTTTATGATCCTATGATATAAATTACTGCTCTATATGTTATATTAGATAGGAAATTTTTATTAATGTGCATGGATGACTGCATTGTAGTGATAAAACATGTTGTTTAAGAATTTTTAAGTAATTCACACATTATTGGAGTTAAATTTATTGTGGATGTACTTGTTGAAGGGCTTAGTATCAAATTGGTTATATACCTTTGTTTCAATTTTCGATTTTAGAATCCCCTTTGGAATTCTTCAAAACTTTTGATTTATTTCATAAGATTTGAAAAGATGATTAGGGCAGTTCATAAAATGCGGTTGAGCCTTTCAAACCTACCTAATTGATATGATTTCCCTTTGAACCCTTATTTTAAGCCTATTTGAAAAACCAATTAAAGATTCTTATTGAAAAACCTAACACCTACCTACCCTAGCCAATATGTAAAACCATGATTCCCTTGCTTTGAGATAAATGATAAGTGATTGGGTTGTGGAATGTGGTGGGTGACGTTATGCAAAGTTACAAAAGATTTGGGAAAGGGGTGTAGAAAGTAAAAGAGTTTACAATGTATACAAATCAAGCCCAAAAAAAAATCTTACAAAGAAGGCTTGATATGAAAAATTCAATTTGATTCAAGTTTGTGGGAGTATGTTTCATGAGAAAAGGAAAAAAAAACCCTTGAATAGCTATCATGTATCTTAAGGTATTTGATTGTTTATCCTTTACCTTTTCTTTTGAAAACCTTAACCCATGGCCCCATTACAAGCTAAGAAAACTCCCTTTGATTTTTAAGTCAAGTGGAGTGAATTAGAAGAAAATAGGAAGAAATTAAGGGATGCTAATGTTTTTTGCCAACTAGGGGATGCTAAAGCTGTTTTTTTGAATATGGGTATATGATTTGAATTGTTACTTTTAATATTAGCTTGTGCAAAAGGAATATATGTTGACTCCATTCACAATCAAACTTAAGAACTCTCAAAAAGCATGCTTTAAATCTATGAGGCATTCATCCTTACATATTGTCTTCAATTCGTATTTAATATAATCTATTGAGTAGCTGATGAGGATCAATTCATTCATATATAGATGGTGAGTAATGATTCATTCAGTGAGGATAGACTTCTTTACTTGAGGACAAGCAAAAGCTTAAGTTTGGGGGTGTGTTAACTCATAGAAATCAAGAGTATTCTAGTACATTTCCTTCTCTTGTCACTTATTTTTGAGTTCAAATTGTGCATATAAAGAGGTTATAGAAGAAAATGTGATAGGACATAAGCTAAAAATTTTTTTATTGAATTGTGAGTTAAAATGCACATAGTTTTGATTATCTATGAAATTTAAAAGAGCTCATAAATCCATCCTCCTTGTACATGGAGGATGACAAGTTGTAAAAGATCTTAAAGATCATGGGAAGATGTGAAACAAAGGGAAGAATGCAAGAGGAAGATGAAAAAGGACACTATAAAGGAGAAGCTTGCATTTGCTGTGGAGATGTTGTAGCCAAGCCATTGCAAAACTACCTTAGAAGATGATATTTTTGTCTACCCTTTGGCCGTGAAATCCGTTGTAGCCAAAGTCATAGCGAAACCACCTGAAAAAGCGTTGCTTCTGTTTGTATGACAATTTGCTATGGCATTCACCATGGCGAACCCATAGCGAACGCGCAAAACTGATACTGTGCGTTTTGAAAACTGAAGCAGAAAAAAACCAGTATAAAAGCATTGAATAGGTAGAAAAATCAGGAAGGCTACACTCCTTGGACATCTTGGCTGCTAGGGCTTGGCATTTTGAAGAACTTGAAGCTTGGGATTGGATTGAGAAAGGATTTGGAGCCTCAATTCTTGGGTTTTTCTCGTTCTTCACTCCTTTTTCTCTATTTTGCTGATATGGATTATGATTTTGTGTTGAGATTTTGACATGTACAGATCATGAGTAGCTAGAACTATCAATTAGGACTACTTTTACCAATGGTATGGATTGAAATTACTAGATTATCTTGCTTTTATTGGTTAATGAGTATATATATGTTGATTTTTCTTTGAGCTTAATGCTATCTTGTGTTTGATCACCAAATTATTAGAGTAATTCAATTTAAAGATGCTTGAGAGAGCTATTTTAATTGTAGAACTTGAGAAAAATCATGTTAGATTTGAAATTTAATGATTAAATGGATGGTTTGTTGTTAGAATAGAAATATATCTAACAACCTAACATAGTCTATTGGAGAATTGTTTTGGAAAGATGATTTTCATTAATTATAAACAAGAGATTGAATGTTTTTAATGAAGATTAAAAATCAATCTTGACTTGAGAGAGCTTGGTTGATGATTTTAGGATCTTTGACTAGCATATAAACTCATTGAACTAGCATAAGTAATTTAACTGCATAGTTTCATGAAATACAATGGGGAAGAAGTAATCCTTAGCTAATACCTCTTGAAGTTAGACTAATTTCCCAATTTCCATTGTTTGCTTTGTTATTTTTATCAAAAGTCTTTGTTTAACTTGATCAAATTCAAATGACTCTATTCAACCTAAATAAAAACATGGTTACATTAGTTAACTCGGTTTTGTCATAGTCCTTGTAGATCGACACTCGTTTTCTCACTAATTTATTACTTGCAAACCATACGATTGCGGAAGCTAAATGGCGAACACGTTTTTTAACCTGTTCGAAATTGATAGTAAGGCCACTAAAAATGATGTTATATATATATATGGTATAACTTAGTAGCCACACTCAGATTTCCTTGATTGTCGATGACACTATACATCAAAACCAAACAGTAAAAATGAATAAAGGCATATGTAAAGCAATTGATAATCAAATAACTTGGATTTAAACAACTTACTTTTGGCTAGAACCATTTCGTTGAGCCACTTTTACCTTCACGCTTCCCACCCATTATATAATATGTCTTCAGTGCACTATAATTAAAATGAAAATTAGAAGACATTACAACAATTTAATAAAATCAAAAATCAATGATTTACAAACAAATTAACTTACGTGTTAAAAATGGTTTTTATCTCACCGTCTGGCTTGTGACCCAATGAATCAAACTAAAAGATGACATTGATGAAGGGACAAGCATCACAAAGACTGTAACCCCCTTCACAATCAAGGTCGAGATTTAATTCATAATTATGTGATTATGTGAAATTAGAAACCATAAAATGATTTGGGAGTTCATAAAAGTAAATTTCCTAAAATCAGGGTTTTCAAAAACTTTTCTAAAACCTATTCACAATGGTCTCATATTCACATTACAAATATACAAATGGCCTGTACAGTATGATTCCACTCGTAAATATAAGAGTACAATGCAAATTCTCGATACACTCGGGTTCTATTAAACAATAAATGGTTTATAGGGCACAACGCCCATAATCTGTTTCCCAATCTAGGGGATTACACAATTATTATTCTATAATTCAACATATCATATACAATTGTCCAAAATGATAGCCAAAATCCAAAATAAACTCCTAGTACGGAGCTTTATCCACTTTTCGTCACCCACTTTCCTTTAAATCCTTCGGCCATTTCTAAAAATTTGTTTTTGGGAAAGTGAGATTCTAAGGAATCCCCGTAGTGTCAAATTACTCATAGTATGCACAATCACAAAGCATGAAAGCAAATTATCACACACACATAGCAACTATAACGGCAGTTACAGCGGCAAGGGTAAGTATGACTTGCGTCACCCTTACGTTTGCTCACGCTGTATTGCACAACCACATGTTCATATCACATATATCACTACATATGGGATCCATATAAAATACTTCACATACACACAGCCATACTGGTCGGATAATCAACAGTAATTCACAATTCCACAACACAGCTTTGGCAATTACAATGACAGATGCAACGGCAGGGGTAGGTGTGATAACCATCACCCCCATGACTACTCACACTAAACTGGTCACGCTCTAATGCCCTGCGGCCAATAACACATACACAATTTTGCAATGGCCTCATGCCAAAGATTTTTTACAACACAATGATAAGTCATGCATACCAAGCATCATACACAACATGAGAGAAAAGTCACTACCTTGGTCCTTCCGTGCGTATTCTAGCACTGGTCTCTCCTAAATAAGGTAAATGTCAAATCCTATAATTCATAATTAGTGACAAAGTGTTATTTTCTATTCCAATACTTAAATGACTTCAAATCACTTAAATTGGTTATCATTTATGTTCTTTAGGAAGCTACAAATGCTCTAATGAAAACCCTAAATAGTTGGAAGAACTATCCCTAAGATCCCCTTTTAGAATCACAAGAACAGAATTTTCACTGTTGCACTCGAGTGAAGAAGGTCTCACTCGAGTTATGAGGAAGTTTGCACTTGAGCATGAAGGTTAACATTCAAGTGACAACCAAATGCTCACCCGAGTTCTAGAAAGTGAGGTGCAAAAAGTGTTAACCTGAGAGCAATAAGGAATGACAGAAACCAAAATTGATTGCTACACTCAAGCATAGATGCCAACACTGGAGTGACATGCTCACTCTCACCCGAGTCCCCCAAAGTGAGGTTCAAGAAGTGCTCACTCGAGAGCACAAGAAACTTCCAGGAGGGAACATCACTTGAGCATGAACCATGAAACTCGAGTGATGGCTTAACACCTGCGAGTGCTAAGACACACTTTTGAGAAATTGGCTGTGAGTGACAACTCGAGACGCAAGTTCATAGTGTCAGATATACTTGCACTCGAGTGAGAGGAGGCTCACTTGAGTGAGAACCCACAACACTTACAAGTGAGACATCACTTTTGCCTTTACACACGGAAGTGCATCAGAAAACTGAAAGAACACAGAGAAAATACAGCACTTCACTTGAGTAAGACCCTCATGCACTAGTGTGATGCTTACCAGAAGCCAAAAACGCAGAAAAACTAACAGCACTTCCCAAACTTTACCCAAGTGTTTCCAATGGTCCCAAATACCAAACCAAAGCTACTCCCACATAACTTTACTCAAGGAATCACATGGAAACATCAAAACCAACAATTTCCTATTACATTATCATGCTTTGGTTTGAGACAACATTAAACACCAAAATCCCAAAATCTCCAAACATATTATTCCAATCCCAAATCAATCTATCTATCCAAAACATATACCAAAACACCCATTTTCATACCAAAAACATGCCACATACCCAATAACCCCTATTTTTAATTCAAGGCCAAAATTCCAAAAACTCCAAGTTAAATCAAATACCACAAGACTTATATAGAAGTGTTTCTCTTACTCACCTCTATAACTTTGCCAAAGAGGTTTCTTGATTCTCCAACCTCTAAACTTCCTTGAGAGCTCAAATCAATACCAATCTATAACAATAGAATTAAAACTCTCCATCAAGGAACAACATTAAAGAAATGATTTTTGGCATTAGAGGTCATTTACTCACCTTAAATCAAGCTTTTCTTCCTCCCTTTTCCTTCAACAATGATGCCGAATGAAGAAAGAATAAGAGAGAATAGGCTTGAAGAAGGCAAAACAATGATATTACTCCCCCTAGCCATGCTTGCCTAGCGAAAAGAAGGGAGGGAAGAGAGAGAAAAATAATAAAATATTGGGGTATTTGACTTTTCTCATACTCCTCTCTCTTCACTAACTTGCCACATGTCCGATCTTCATTGGTTCCCATAGAATAAGTAACTATTTTAGTTACTCCAACCACTCCATTAGCCATTTAGTCACATATCTCATTTCTTCTTTGTTAGTAATTAATTTCTTCATTAATCACTAACTAATTAACTACCAATTACCATTCTCTCAAATTTTCCTAATTTTGACATATTTACCGAGATTGCCACAAAATACATACTAATTCAGATTTAATTCACAAATCATTTTCAATAGTTATCATTAGCCCTTAATCAAAATTTGGGACATTACAAATACTCTAATGATAACTATAATCTCAACATATGTAGATTAAAATGAGGTTAGATAACATGATACTTCTTAGCAAATTGAATATGTATAAATATATAAAATTAAGTTACTTGCCCTTCAACAATTGGTGCTAGATAGCAAGACAGCTGAGTCTGTACCAATGTATAGCCTATATAGCTCATCCTATCTTCTAACCTAACATTATTATGCTTTGACAAGTTGTTAGGACATAAGAAGCCATACGAAGTCTCGAGCTCTCTTTCGACACACATTTTGTGGAAGCAGCTACCACAGAAATAAAATGAGAAATGACTCAGTAAATGTAGAAATCAGCAACTCCTAAATATTAGTGCATTAATTAAAGTTAAAAATTAAAAATAAACTCACAAGATTACAAATGTGACCCATCCTATGTCTATCTCCTACAAAGATAGGGAAATTTTTAATATCTTTGCTATCAATTCCAAAATTATACTAGATTACACGACCCACAATCCCACAAGGCATATGCAAGTCGACCTTGTTATTTTTGTTATGAATATTTTGCAGTTGTGCCAATAAGGAAAATTTTGTCACTTCTTCTTGATCCTAGTAAGACACAAAATAAAGATTATAAGTACGGTGTCAAGGGTCAAGTAATAGTAAGGTGTTTCCTACCATTGGAGGGGTTGTCACTGTCTGAACAAGATGTTGAGGCCACAGGATTAAAGATCCTATTGCCTAACCTAGTATGGCAACCTCTTCATCCGGGAATAGGACATTTACACCTTCCTCCCCTTGTCATGCCCTTATTTTAATTTCACCTTTACCAGAGTATTTGCAGAAAATGATATGCGGTTCGGTGGGAAACATAGGGATAGCATAAATATACCGATAAAAAGTGCTCGAATATAGAAATTTCCCATAGGGGTTCATACATAATAATTACCATCAATATAGCCGTATAGGACTACCAGGGTGTCTAAACTTGTCTGAGTGAAACAGAGACATCTTCCCGTCTTCGTTCAACCACCGCAATCCCCTCGTACGGTTCTTTTCTTTGTTCTCAGTGTATCTTCTATCACCTCTTATCTAAATTGTTGGTAGGGGAGGTGAGATTCGAGAGAATCTCAATAGGAAAACAGTACCAATATGCATGCAAGATAAGTGCTTAATGCATGACATGCTTGTATTACATAAACTCATGCTAACACAATGACATATTTGTGTGCTCAATGTTTCGTGTAATAGAATTATGGTCACAGTAAAAACAGAAACAAAGTTTCAATCATTCATATATGTTTCACATAATCAAGCAAAGAAATAACATGCATCAATACACCAGCACAAATATCAAATACATACAAGAGAGGTAAGTTCCCTATATTAGACCTTTTCCCCCCTCAAACTGTGTGCTTCGATTCGTGTGCCAATCCCTCAAGCTTTCAACTTGGTCCTAAAACATCCAATGTACCAGTTTAGACACTTCTATAGTGTTTCTAGTAGTTATAAGAGTCTATTGTAAAAATTTACCAAAATACCCCCAAGGACCCAACCCGTCCCGGCCCTACCGTACCCGGTTCGATTGTACTTTTCCCGAAATTCTGATGTAGGCTATTCTTACATATTTTCACCCAAAGAATCCATTTTTGGACTCGGAATTATCAAATTCATTGTCAAAATTACCCTTGACAGCCTCGATTTATGGGTTACAGGGGTGTTTTTTAAATTAAGCTTTTTTGGGCTTTTCTGAAAAAGTGACCAACTGTAACCCTACCTAATTTTTGGTCCTGAACTCAATGGAACCATCAAATCATTCAAAATCCAACTATAAGGCCCTCTACCTTCCCTAGCCGAAATCCTCAGGTATTCTGGGGAAAATTAGGGTTTTGCGATTTCAGCTCCATAAACGCGTTTATTTCTACTCCAACCACTTTATTGACTATTCCATTAGGTTACAACTACCATTAAGACCCAATTTGGGCAACATAACCCCTAGGCCATGTCATTTCCAAAAATTCAAACTAAAGACAATCCGGCAAAATTTCACTGATTAAATTGTCCACAACAACCAGAACAAGCAATATATGAAGATTTGGAAGTTACCTCAAGCTCCCTATGATTTTTCCCTAATATAGCTGAACCCTAACCCTTATTAACCATGAAAATCAAGCTTGCAACACTTCCAATCACATAAAAGAGGAGCTTAGGAGAAGAGTTATATATGTTAGGAACGAATTCACCAAAGAAATCGATCTACCTAATGAAACCATATCGTGTGAGTTCACAAAATAAAATTAGGTTTGAAAATGTAGCGTAATAGCTTAACCTAGGTCGTTCTTGTGAGGAGATTAATTTTTCAAGTTCCTAAGTAGTAAAGTGATAAAAAAACCTTAAAGTTATGAGAAATCATTTTGAGAATTTGATTTTTAAACTAATGAAGTAATATAAGCTAAAGCAATATTTTTGTATTTTTCAGTTTTTAAAACAAAGTAGCAAAAGGAATTGAAATTAACACTAAGAACAAGATAAATTCAATTAACTAATATAATGATGGAATGGGATTCCCTTGAGTTGAGGTTTTAGTCTTCCTTGCTTGCTAATAATATGAATTCCATAATGAGTCAAGAGGATGGAACTAAGATACCACTAGCTCTATACTTGCAATAATCATTTAATTCATTCTACCGAAGCAATTAAATGAATATCACCAAATAATTCAGACTCAAGGAGATGAATAATCAACTTCCAATTCTAGCTTGTAATTACCATTACAAAAGTTTAAAGCATTCAGTTTAATCATTTAATTCCACTTAACCAAGTTGGAATAAACAATTCAACCTACTCCTAATATGAATCATACAAAGCTTAATTAATCAACTCCTAGCTCAACCACCAAGTTTATTCACTTGGCATAACAATCTAGATCACAATTACATACTTAACCAAGCTACATAATCATGAACTAAAAAGAGAGCTTAAAGAAATTCCAATGAAGTTTAGAAGCTCAAACCATTACCCAACTCAAGGAAATCACCAAGGCTTAGCTACTCATGGAAGAGGAAGATGAAGCTTGATGAATAATGAAGAGATTGGCCATAGAAAATAATAGAGAACACCAAACAGCCCCTCCAATTCTTTTTGCCCAGCGCCTCCTCTCTTCACACTTTTCAACTCGGTCAAGGTCTCCTCTCATAATGCCTCCCTTTTCTCTTCCATACGGTGCTCTCTTTAATTCATCTCGTGCTGCCCTTTTTTCACACACAGTCGCCACACCTCTTCCTTACTTTATTCCATCGTGTTTTTTCCTTTCTCATTCGCAGCCTCCTCCCTTGTCCAGCCGCCAAACCCTTGTAATTATTTCTCACGTAGTCCCCCTTTGTCCAGCTGCCACCTCTTCCTTTTAATTCCTCATTTCCGGTCAGCCCATCTTAATTGCTTTTCTTTCTTCATTTTGGTCCAACTATTCTTTTAACTCCCATTGGATTCAACAACTTTAGTCTAGCTGCTTCTTGGTCAATTATTTCGGCTAGCTAGCTCTTCAATATACCTATTCGGTCTCCTCTGTCCAATTTTTTTCACACCTCTCAATTCTCTATTTCCATTCTTCTATTTGGTCCACGGGTCAGCATCTTTTCTTCGGTCCAGCAGCTACTCTTTTATATTATTTACTCTTTTCATTGTTTTGGTCTAGCCCATCATCTTCACGCCAATTCTCATATGCTCCCAATCATAGTCCCCATGTCAATTCTTTATGCTTCCTCCTCCTTTCTCATTTCACATGGTCCCGCATCACCTCTCTATTTCTCATTTAATCCATTCAGCCTACTCTCTAATTCCAATAAACTCCCATTCGGTCAAGCCCATCTTCAATTCATGCCTTTCTCATTCTTCCATTCCCTTTGGTCCAGCTTTATTCAAATAAAGCCCTTACTTGCTTCTTTCCCATGCTTCTTAATTCAGCCCAAAAACAGCACCACCTCCTTTCTTTACAATTATCTCAAGGTTAAATAAGTTGTGTCATGTCATCAAAAATCAAATTCATAAAGGTAATATCTTTTGCTCACAATTAAAGGATAATGGAAATAACAAATATTAATTAAAAATATAACAATTTATCTAATATAATTCCCAAATTATTCTTTCACTATAATCTCACATTAACACTTGATTATGCCCAAAATATTCAATTAAGTCCCACAAAAGCCTAAGATTAATTAATAAAAATAAATATAAATATTGAGCTCTATCACTACCTCGTGAGTTTTCTTCTCCTCCTTTCTCTACTTTCCTCTCAACGTTTTGTCTCTCTTTCAGCTGTGGCAACATGACGAAAATTGGAGGAAGATGAAGATAGGAAATATTTAATAGTCCATGCTAATATCGTCTTTTGATGAGCTGATGGCATATTCCTTATTTTCCCATTTTTGGATTTTCTGGTAGATTTTCTGCCCATTCTTTGAAAAATCATAACTAATTCTAGAAAAATCAAAATGGGATGATCCCAAAGCCAATGAAAAGATATTTAAGTCCTCTTTACTGGAAAAATATGGATCAATGCAGTTCATAACCATAAAAATACAGAATTGTACAAAACTCCATACTGATCCAAAACAGATTCCAATTTCAATCCCAAACTTTGGAAAATCATAACTCTTAGCTCACAAATTACATGTCTATTTTGAAGCTTGGCATGAGAAATTTAATACGGGAAAGTTTGAGAATTTTTAGACACCATTTGCTCATTTAAAAGGTCCATAAAATCCGACTGCCCGGTACTGATTTTCAATGGACAGAATTTCCAACTTTTGCACAATTGTTCCTAATGGTTCCAATTTCACAACAAACACTCTCCCCACACAAATTTTCACAAGGAAGCCATTGGAATCACTAAAACAACCAAATTCTCATCACATCCACTTTTGAATTCATTAGCTCTTAATCAAAATTTGGAATATTACATTTCTCCCCCTGTACAATAAATTTTATCCTCAAAATTTGTTACACCACTTGAGACTTTAGCTATTGCAATATTGCTCCACCGCCACCCCATAACGGCAACAATGTCATAACTTAACACACATATCAACACAACACAATTACCAAACAAAAGCAATTGTCACAATGTACAATTGCCATAAAACACCATTATCGAACAACACAATTGCCGCCAGCAGTAATCGCCAATATGCACAATCGCGACAAAACACCATCACTGCACATATACCCTCGTTGTAGTAGTACAATCGTCACATATTCATCTATTTTCTACCATTGTGGAGAGTCAGCCGGGTGCCGAAGGTATTTTCCATAACATATTCTCTCAACATAATGCCATCTCAACTTCTTCGTTTCTTTCACATTGGCAAATATTCGTTTAAACGCATTGGCAAATATTCGTTTAAACCATGGTATGATTGGAAGATACCATAAAACCTTTAAAGGTTGTCTTCTGCTTGTCTCATTACCAGAACCAGCACCTTTCTTCACCTTGTATCTGGAAGTTTTACATTTCGAACACTTACTTAGTTCTTCATACTCTTTTTTGTACAATACACAGTCATTAGGGCAAACATGTATCTTTTTATACTTTATACCCATCGTAAACAAGATTTTCTTGGCCTCATACATACGATTTGGAAGTACATTATCCTCAAGATATATATCACACAACAATTTAAGTAACAATATAAAACTACTATCGGTCCACCCACAAGTTGCATTTAAATTGACCAAGTGCAAAATACCTAACAAGCGTGTATACTTAGTACACCCAGGGTATAAAGGTGTCTCCGTATCACTCCGCACACTATCATATATAAGTGATTGAGCAAAACATTCAACCTCAACACCATAAATCATTTTCTCCATTCTATTGTCATCTCCGACATCAACTACTTCCTTCTCATAGGATGCACGAGAAGATACTTCCTCACTATGCCATATCCATCTTGTGTACCAAAGATTTATTCCATCACAAAGGAAGTAATCTCTTATATCATCAATATCCCATCTACTCCTATTTAAACAGTTGACACATGGACAAAAATACTTCCCATTTTTACTAGGCACATTCATTGTAGCAAATTCAATAAAATTTTCCACCCCATTCTCATATTCTTCATTAGTTCCCAATGCATTCATCCAACTGTGATCCATTTTCTTAACACCTAATCCATTTTCAACAACACTCAACTTACCATTATGCTAATTACAAAATGGGCAAAATTTAAACACAAAAATTGCAAATTTCTATTCAGGAGCCTATATATATTGGCATGTTCTTGCAAAATTTCAACTTATCAATGTGACAAACTAGCTAGTAGCAAGAAACTTCAATGCAAATCATATGGAGTTACTAATCTACAATATTGAAAAAAAATTCAGTACGAAGCAAGAACGTGCACAAAAACTAGATGGATCATGAAGAATAATGATATGAAATATAAAAAATTTGGAAATGTCAAACATATTTACATTGGTCAATTTATCATTTAAACAAGGAAAAAAAAGTAGGCAGTCCACTTTCTAATTCAAAAATATGAAGGTCCTAGAAATGAAATTTAATGACGTGGGGGTAAATAATTAAATTTGTAGTACTTCTAATTCATAATAATGTACCTTAATTGTTGTAATGAATGACCTAGAAGTACAATTATTCACAAAACTCAGCTCTTTCTACATCCTGTAAAGGTTATAACGAATATACGAGTATAGTTTTTTTCATAACTTCAGTTATTGATAAATTTTTCCAATGAAAGCATTAATAAAAATAATTTGCACAAACTGAACATCATTTCACAATACAATTCTTTCAAAACAAACACCTAAAAATAAATTTTCATCTTTAGGAAACCTATTGAATAATAATTAAAGTAAATTACTTTTTTTAAGTAATTAAATTTCTTTATGGGGTGGTGGGGACAATTAAAATATTTTACAGGGACAACTAAAATTTTTAGGGTAATCATGCCTAGATTTACGCCAGGCTTGTGGGGGCAATAAGCCTACAAGCTTGATAGCATAAATGTTCGACTTACTTAAAAAATCCCAAACGCCTTAGATTATCAAAGTAAGCATTTTAGAAAGTCCTAATCAACATTGTAGACTTGCAATTGCATGACACTAAATGCGGAAGCTTTCAATACAAATTGTTATTGATAGTAGTATTTAAGAAAAAGTAGCACACATTTTCTTACAAATAATTAACTTAATCAACTTTTTCAATACATGCAAATTAGTTATCTAGTTACTGAGCGTATGACATGAGGGAGTAACATATATTTCCTATTAGTCTCACATAATGTTTATATCTATATGTAAGTTGAATATATGTTTTATTTTTATAAGTACATGGTACAAAATATTTTTTTAAGGGAAAATTATTTAAATAAGCCTCTATTGTAAAATTTATTGTCCTAAGGTGCTTGTAAATATATGTTTTTCTTTTTTTTTCCCTGTAGAACTAATTACAATGGACTGGTTTGGTTTAAACTTGTAAATAAGGAGCAATGCTTAAATCACCATTTTAATACTTCAAACATGTATTATGCAGTTAAGATAACTATTAAGTATGGCAAGTATCTAATAGCAATTACAAATCAATTTTTCCACCTTCAATTTCAAACTCATAAGTCTTAAAACACATAGTTTCATCATCTACACCAATGATTCAGCACTTGCAAATATAAGTCCAAATCATAAGTTATCCAGCACTTAAAACTCAATTTTTCCATCTTCAATTTTGAACTCACAGGTCCAAATCAGTTTTAAGCTTCCCACTTTTTAGTTTCAAACAATGAGTGAAGGTCCCCACATATGAAAGTCTAAATGAGCAATGCCAATCTCACAACTTATCAATTAAGAGTGACAAAAATCAACAAACAGGGATGAAAAAAATCAAACAATTAATAGGCAAGCAGGAGGATTGACCGAGCTATAGAACACATACTTAAAGTCGAATAATACAGCTTTCAGAAAGAAATAAACCAGGATTGCAAGCTCAGAGGATGAAACAAAGCAACCAATCAAATGAAATATAAGTTCTGTGCCTTACCTTGTTGGGACGGAGAAGAGGGAAAATAGGGAGGATTGACCTAGCAGCTATAGAACCCACAACAATAATGGAGGATTGAGAAGAGGAGGGAGACCGAAGACAACTAAAACAGAACCCACTTCTGGTTTACTCAGGCTCTATCTCGTCTTTGGAGAACCAACAATGGAGAAATAGAGAAATGCAGATGCGCCAATGGAGAAAAATAGAGCCTCTGAGTGAACAAAATCAGCTTTACTCTTTTGATTTACACTGCTCTGATAGGTTGTGCACACAACTTTGACTTGAGCATATTTAAGATGACTGGTTTTGTAGACCAGTCATTGAAAACCGAGGTTGCAATGATTGGTTTTCTAAAACCAATTGTTAAAGCTCTAATTTTCAATGACTAGTTTCAAAACCAGTTATTGTAATGCTTTTCAACAACTAGTTTGAAAACCAGTCGTTGTATCCTGTTCCATACTTTTTTTATGGCATGCCATGGCGAAGGAAGGGAAATATGGCTAGTTTTAATGACTGTTTCTTATACCAGTCATTGAAACTTTACTTTCAACAACTGGTTTCAGAAAACCAGTCGTTGAAACTCCACTTTCAATAACTGGTTTTATGAAACAGTAGTTGAAACTTAACAAATATTTACCATAGTGCCATGTCTTCATCGTTCACTACTGTTTTTTAAGAACGGTCGTTAATTTGTGTCGTTGAATCAACTATTTGTAGTAGTGTAATAGCTTTATACAATTTGATATTCTAATGTTGTACTACATGAAGAGGATATTCAGTTGATCTTTTCATTCGATTTATATTCTTATATCAACTTCATCACTTATTTCCCTATAAATATCCTTACAATGGTGTTTTATTTTTCTATCATAACACTTCTTATCGTCTGTATATTCTAATATTATTTTTTGATAGGCATGGTAGTTTAGATATACATTTAATAGTTCTAATATAAATTTCATAACTAGGTTAGGCAAATATACAGTGTGACCACCACAAATATAATATATCACATTGTTTTTTTAGAATACAATTGACTTGATGAAATTAATTCATATAACAGACTTCTTTAAATACCCTTTTTTCTGTTACATTATATTGCTCAGTATAGTACCATAATTTAATACTCTATCAAAATTAATGTCAAGGAGTTGAATATGTTCCAGTAAATATGCTTCGTTCATTCCAATGCCCTATGTGATTTTAAATATAGTCATCAACGTTATCAGTATCGTATGAATCATATCTTGAACCATATGAATCGAACCGACAGCTGCTTCCAGCGATGCGAATTGTAACCCCCTCACCGTAATTACATCCGGATTACGAAATTTAAATGAAATAGAGACCAATAAGATGGTTTAACAATTTATAATCCCTCATCCAAGAGATGGGGCGTTCGAAAAAAAATCATTTCAAAACTTATATATTCCTGGTCTCACATTCATGTACGGATATAACTACTTGAGAAATCAGAGTACATAATAAATATCAAAGTGCGGAAACTAAAATCCCGGCAACCCCGGGTTACTTACATAAATAATATGGGTTTTATATATTTCCCAACAACGGGGATTACACGATCAAAATAATCATTTACATCAATTTACACTTTGGCAATCCCAAATCCAAAGTAAGGATAACCAACTATCCCAAAAATCCCTAATGTCCCTAAGAGACCCTAACCACTACGGGTTGGACGCTTCTCCTTCGAGCCACTTGCCCTGCCTGAAAAGGTTAGTCATATGGAGGAATGAGATTCTTGAGAATCCCAGAGCAACAACTCACTCATACAATATATAAACACAAAGCATGTAATGTATCATGTTCACCAACATCATCAGCAACACAATGATCCATAGCTCGCGCCACAGACGACAGCACTCACGGCTGTATCACAATGCACTATGCCCGCTTTCGCGGTAATCACAATGACAGCTTTCGCTGCAAACACTATGCCCGCTCGCGCGGTAATCACTATGCACAACGCCCGCTTTCGCGGTGAACACTATGTAGCAGCAACTCAAAGCACAATGTATCACTAAGCATCTCCAAACACAATGTATCACAAGGCACTATGCTCCACAGTACACAAAGCTCCACAACGTATCACAATGTATCTCAAGGCAGCAGCAGCACACAATGCATGATAGGCAAACATACAGTACATTTACACAAAGTATAAGAGAGAGGTCGCTACCTGAATCTTTCCTGATAATCTTTGGCACAGTGGGCTCACGCGTTCGACAGATGTCAAATCCTATTCAAATTAGGGACACTTGATCAATTTCTTTTCCATACTCATATTTCAATAATACTCTAAGTTGGTTATCGTTTAGGACTCTTTTGGTGACTAAAATAAGCCTAAACATATGCCTAAAGGGTTGGAAGAACCTACCCAAAAGACCCCTTACTCGAAGGCAAAACACAGATTTTTGGTCCTCTCACTCGAGCACAGATGCTCTCACTCGAGCACAAGTACGGACATCACTCGAGCACAAGTGCGAGTGAGACTGCGAGTGAGCTCCCGAGAGCATAAAGACACTTGCAGGAACTGGCTTACTCGAGCACAAATCCTCACTCGAGCACAAGGCTAAATGCCTCACTCGAGCACACGCGAGAGAAAACCAGGAAGTGAGGACCCGAGAGCACCCAAAGCTCTCCAAGCATAGGATCACTCGAGCACAAAACCACACCCGCGAGCACACTCCCACCCGCGAGCACACTCCCACCAGAAGCACACCTCACACCCGCGAGCACACACCTCTCACCCGCGAGCACACCCGCGAGCACACACCTCACACCCGCGAGCACACACCTCTCACCCGCGAGCACACCCGCGAGCACACACCTCACACCCGCGAGCACACACCTCTCACCCGCGAGCACCTCACTCGCAAGTGAGAGCCCGAAAGCACCACTCCCTCCTGAAGCACAACCTCACTCGAGCATGACCCCCAGTGCTCGAGTGAGAAGGCTATGCTCGCGAGTGTCAGAGCACACTCGTGGCATCCACCAGCAAGTGAAGACCCGAAAGAAACCCTTCACTCTGAACTCCCACCTTCACTCGAGCAGACCATGCCTGCTCGAGCATGTTCTTCGCTCACTCGAGCACAAAGCGCTGTGCTCGAGCATCACCCAAAGAAACCCAGACGCACTCGAAGCAGGACAGGGAAAACTCTTCCATCACTCGAGCACGTTCTTCCTCTGCTCGAGTGATGCTCATCCGAAACCCAGAATTGCAGAAAACCAGAAAAACACCAGATGGTCAAATTCATGCCCAAAGGTTCCCAAACTCCCCACAATGCTCATACACTCTAAGCACTAACTAGGGAACACAATGGCAACTCCACAAACACCCCAAAAACCACTTTGACCACAATCAACCACTAAGGTCTCTATGACACACATTTTCCAGATTTCCCTTAACACATTTCTACCATTTCAGATCACATTCAATGCTCAAATAACTCCATAATACATCATTTCCAATCATAAATCACAATGAACTTCATATCTCCAAAAATAGGCATATTTAGGGCAAAATTCCAGATTTTACCAAACCTAGCCAAAACTCATAAACAATATATCAAAATGCTCTAAATGCCTACCTCTTCACTTTGCTCAATTCAGAATCTTGATTCCCCAACTCCCAATTTCGACCAAATCACAAATCAATACTATTTCAAGATTCTGAAATTACCACAATGTAGTTCTCAATGAGACACACAATATTAAAGAAGAGGTTTAGGGCATTAGAGATCAAACAAAGCATCAAAATCTCACCTTTCTTCTTCCTTCTTCCTTTGATCGCCGGAAACAATGGAGGAGAGGAGAGAGAATATGGTAGAGGGAAGAGATGATGATGAGATGTCACTTCCTCCCCTTGTCACACATACTCAACCGAAAATGAGAGAGAGAAGGGAGGAAAAAGTGAGGTCTTGTCTTCTTGTGGCCTCATCCAACCACTACCACAATGCCACATGTCATAATCTTAAGCACTCCTTCATAAACACACACAATCGCAAAGCGTAGGATCCCGACCCATTATCAATGAATCACAACCCTTGATCTTAAATACCATACACATAAATTCTCAAAAATCACTTTGCATTAATCCCAAAAGTGCTTAATTACACAAATCTCAATGATTATCAGGATTATCAGCCCTAATCACAAATCGGGATATTACAATTCTCCCCCTGTTAATTAAATTTCGTCCTCGAAATTTGTGATATCCCCTGAGCCATAAACTCCGGATATCGCCTTCGCATATCTTCCTCCGTTTCCCACGTTGCTTCCCGCTGAGTCATTCCCTTCCAGATCACTTTCACATAAGGAATACTTCGGTGTCTGAGCCGACGTTCTTCTCGTTCAATAATCCGCTCTGGCTCCACCGCATACGTGAAGTTATCTCGCAACTCCACATTCTCATACTCAACGACATGAGATGGATCCGGTTGGTACTTCTTCAATTGGGAAACATGAAATACATCATGGAGTCTGCTCAGGCTTGGAGGTAGGGCTACTCGATAAGCAACAGGCCCAATCCTATCAAGGATCTCAAAAGGACCTATATACCTTGGGCTTAACTTCTTTCGCTTTATAGCTCGCCCAATGCCGGTGACAGGTGATACTCTAAGAAACACATGGTCACCAGCCTCAAACTCTAGAGGTCTTCTTCTCTTGTCTGCATAACTCTTCTGCCGACTCTGAGCTTCAAGAAGTCTCTTACGAATGATTCGAATCTGGGCTGAGGTTTGATCCACAAGATCCGGCCCATAGAGTTTCCTCTCGGACAACTCATTCCAACACAATGGCGATTGGCATTTTCTCCCATACAACGCTTCATACGGCGCCATCTGAATGCTCGCATGATAGCTATTGTTATAGGCAAACTCCGCAAGTGGAAGAAAAACAGTCCCAACTCCCTTTGAAGTCAAGAACACATGCCCGCAACATATCCTCTAAGGTTTGAATAGTCCTCTCTGACTGACCGTCTGTCTGAGGATGATAGGCTGTACTGAATCTCAACTGAGTACCCAGTGCCTCATGCAACGCCTTCCAGAATCTCGAAGTGAAACGAGGATCTCGATCAGAGATGATATTCCTCGGTATGCCATGGAGCTTCACAATTTCACGAACATAAATCTCTGCTAGCTTGTCCGGAGAGTAACTAGCCTTGATCGGTAGGAAGTGCGCCGACTTCGTTAACCGGTCCACAATGACCCAGATCGCATCATAATTCCTGATCTTGGGCAATCCCACAACAAGATCCATGGTCACACTTTCCCATTTCCATTCCGGAATTTCAGGACTCTGCAACAATCCAGGCGGTCTTTGGTGTTCAATCTTTACTTTCTGACATGTGAGACACCTCGCCACATATTTCGTCACATCACTCTTCATACCCTGCCACCAATACTCGGATTTCAAGTTATGGTACATCTTGGTCATACCAGGATGAAGAGTGTATTGGCTCTTATGCGCCTCATCTAAGATCTTCTGTCTCAACTCCGCCTTAAGTGGAATACAAATTCTCTTCTGATAACGAACCATTCCACTAGGCGACACATCATAGCCCTGAGCTTCACCACGCTCTATTCTGGCTAGATTACGCTGAATCCAGTCATCTTGCCTCTGAGCTTCTTCAATCTCAGCTCTCAAATCACTTTCCCCTTGGGAAACATTATAGTTGGCACAGATGATCTGGTTCGACAGATTCATATCACGAAAATCCGCAATCAGCTTCCCCTCGTGTATCATCATTGCTGCCACAACCACTGTCCTCCGACTAAGAGCATCAGCGACTACATTTGCCTTACCCGGATGATATTTGATTTCCAGGTTGTAGTCCTTAAGCAACTCCATCCAGCGCCGCTGTCTCATATTCAATTCTTTCTGATCATACAGATATTTGAGACTCTTGTGGTCGCAGTACAGTTCCACAGTCACACCATACAGGTAATGACGCCAAATCTTCAATGCAAACACTATGGCCGCAAGCTCCAGATCATGTGTGGGATAATTCAATTCATGAGGTTTGAGCTGTCGAGAGGCATAGGCCACCACACGTCCCTGCTGCATAAGGACACACCCTAATCCCTGCCCACTGGCATCAGAGTACACAACATATGTCGTACCGGGATCGGGTAAGATCAACACAGGTGCCGTAGTCAACCTCTGTTTCAGCTCCACAAAGCAATTATCACAATGTTCATCCCATACAAACGGCTGATCTTTCCTCGTGAGCTTGGTCATTGGCAACGCAATGCGGGAGAAATTCTGAATGAATCTCCGATAATAACCAGCAAGACCCAGAAAACTGCGTACCTCAGCAACAGTTTCTGGCCTCTTCCAGTCCAGTACTGCTTCCACTTTACCAGGATCCACAGCGACCCCACCTTGCGAGACAACATGGCCTAAGAATTTCACTTCTGATAGCCAAAACTCGCATTTACTCAATTTAGCATAGAGTTGCTTCTCACGCAATGTATTCAACACAATTCTCAAATGATGCTCATGCTCTTCTCTACTCTTAGAGTATATCAAAATATCATCAATGAATACCACAACGAATTGATCCAGATATTGTCGGAAAATACGGTTCATGTAATCCATGAATACCGCAGGCGCATTTGTCAACCCAAATGGCATCACTAAGAACTCATAATGACCATACCTGGTCCGGAAAGCAGTCTTCGGAACATCGTCCGCTTTCACACGCAGCTGATGATACCCCGACCTTAGATCAATCTTCGAAAACACACATGCTCCAGATAATTGATCTAAGAGATCATCGATTCTAGGGAGAGGGTACTTATTCTTAATGGTAACCTTATTCAACTCTCTATAGTCAATGCACAACCGAAGACTCCCGTCTTTCTTTTTCACAAACAAAACTGGAGCACCCCAAGGCGACACACTGGGTCTAATAAACCCTTTCTCAAGCAAATCTTCAATCTGCTTCTTCAACTCGGCCATTTCATTTGGGGCCATACGGTATGGGGCTTTGGATATCGAACCCGCTCCAGGCACAATGTCAATCGAAAACTGAACTTCCCTTTCCGGAGGTAATCCGCTTAGATCATCCGGAAAAACCTCAGGGAATTCATTCACTACGGGTATACTGCTCACAGCTTCACTGGTCTCTCCTTGTACAGAAAAGAAAACCATATACCCTTGACAACCCTTTTTCAAATATTTCTCAGCCTTAGCTGTCGAAAGGAAATTCAAACCGGCATTTTCGCCCTCAATGCTCTGAGAAACAGGATACACTATCCTCTTGTTCCCACAATCTAACAACACATTGTTAGCTCTCAACCAATCGAAACCCAAAATGACTTCTAACTGGCAGAGCGGCAAACAAATCAAATCTACTACAGACTCATGGCCCTCTACGGTTATAACACAATTTAAGCAGGCTTCTGTAGTTACAGCCTTCACACCCATCGGTGTTGACACAATCAGATCGAATGGCAACTTATGCACATTCATTCCCAGACGCTTCACACAAGCATAAGCAATAAAGGAGTGACTTGCACCCGAATCAAATAACGCTTGTAACTCAATGCCATAGATAAGAACTTTACCTTGTATCAGCTCTGGGGATTTTCGGGCCTCTTCGTGAGTCATAGCAAATACGCGGCCCTGAGTCCTCTGTCTCTGCTCTGGTCGTGGCTGCCCACACTCAACAGATGTATGTCCCACTTGCTTGCACTTAAAGCAAATCACCCGACCATCACACGTCTTGCCATGATGGGGCTGGTTGCAACGAGGACATGTCCATACACTAGGAGCCCTCTGATGATCACGACTCCCAGACTGATAAGGATTCTTATTACCCCCTCTAAATGAAGAGGATGATCCCGAGCCCTTCCGCTTCTGAGAAGCACCGCCCTTACTAGGCTCACTATGACCACTACCAGCCTTAGCCGGATACAACTCTCTAAGATTATTCTCAGTAATCCGACATTCTTCAACGGCCTTGTTGAACTTGGAAAACTGATGAGTTGCTATTCTCTTTCTCATATCACGCCTCAAGCCCCGAATCAGCAAATCTGAGCTCAACTCCTCATCGTCCATTTTCTGAAGATAGGAGGAATATCGGGATAGGCGGGTAAATCGGGACAAATATTCGTCAAAAGACTCCGTGTCCCCTTGCTTGATATTCAGGAATTCCGTTTCCTTCTCAAGCCTCACTGACTTAGGAAAGTATTTCTCGTTGAAGTGTTGCTGAAACACCTCCCAGGTCAATGGCTCATTGTTTAATCGCATTGATAAGGCAATGTTACGCCACCAACGATCAGCATCGCCTTCAAGCTTGTACACTGCCAACTTGGCTTTCACTTCTGAGGGACACACTAAAACTTCAAAAATTTTCTCAAGACGGTGTAACCAATCTTCAGCCGCCTGAGGATCAAACTTCCCTTTAAATGCCGGAGGTAGTTGTTTACAGAATTTGGAGACCCAATACTCAAGGTCTCGTTCCTCCCTGACTGGCACTCCATGGGATCCTTGGTTCGGAATCACATGAGAAGGAGATTCAAGTGGTCGTGCCGACCCCTCAGCAGTATCTTCTATTCTAGTCTCCTCTCGGGTTTCCCCTCGAGTTCCTTCATGAGTAGACTGACCCTGGCCCTCATTGTTCTTGGCCTTTTCAGCTCTAAGCTCTTCTCTAAGCTCCGCAATCATATCCCTCTGATCCTTTATCAAGCCCATTAACTCTTGCATAGGATCCGGTGGATTGTCATTGACCAACTCCACATCGGGATCTTCTTGTTGTACTCTGGGGCGACCTTTTGTTGTTCTTTTCATTCTACAAAGAACTCACCCCATTAATCCAACAATTATGGTATACACATCTCTACAGAGCTCATATATCCACAATTATAACTCAAAGATGTGTAAACGAACAAACATTCACTACCAATCCATTATCACTAAGGACACACTATGGGAGCTATCCTAGCAAACTCTACCCTTGCCAGGAACTGCAGCTCTGATACCAAAAATGTAACCCCCTCACCGTAATTACATCCGGATTACGAAATTTAAATGAAATAGAGACCAATAAGATGGTTTAACAATTTATAATCCCTCATCCAAGAGATGGGGCGTTCGAAAAAAAATCATTTCAAAACTTATATATTCCTGGTCTCACATTCATGTACGGATATAACTACTTGAGAAATCAGAGTACATAATAAATATCAAAGTGCGGAAACTAAAATCCCGGCAACCCCGGGTTACTTACATAAATAATATGGGTTTTATATATTTCCCAACAACGGGGATTACACGATCAAAATAATCATTTACATCAATTTACACTTTGGCAATCCCAAATCCAAAGTAAGGATAACCAACTATCCCAAAAATCCCTAATGTCCCTAAGAGACCCTAACCACTACGGGTTGGACGCTTCTCCTTCGAGCCACTTGCCCTGCCTGAAAAGGTTAGTCATATGGAGGAATGAGATTCTTGAGAATCCCAGAGCAACAACTCACTCATACAATATATAAACACAAAGCATGTAATGTATCATGTTCACCAACATCATCAGCAACACAATGATCCATAGCTCGCGCCACAGACGACAGCACTCACGGCTGTATCACAATGCACTATGCCCGCTTTCGCGGTAATCACAATGACAGCTTTCGCTGCAAACACTATGCCCGCTCGCGCGGTAATCACTATGCACAACGCCCGCTTTCGCGGTGAACACTATGTAGCAGCAACTCAAAGCACAATGTATCACTAAGCATCTCCAAACACAATGTATCACAAGGCACTATGCTCCACAGTACACAAAGCTCCACAACGTATCACAATGTATCTCAAGGCAGCAGCAGCACACAATGCATGATAGGCAAACATACAGTACATTTACACAAAGTATAAGAGAGAGGTCGCTACCTGAATCTTTCCTGATAATCTTTGGCACAGTGGGCTCACGCGTTCGACAGATGTCAAATCCTATTCAAATTAGGGACACTTGATCAATTTCTTTTCCATACTCATATTTCAATAATACTCTAAGTTGGTTATCGTTTAGGACTCTTTTGGTGACTAAAATAAGCCTAAACATATGCCTAAAGGGTTGGAAGAACCTACCCAAAAGACCCCTTACTCGAAGGCAAAACACAGATTTTTGGTCCTCTCACTCGAGCACAGATGCTCTCACTCGAGCACAAGTACGGACATCACTCGAGCACAAGTGCGAGTGAGACTGCGAGTGAGCTCCCGAGAGCATAAAGACACTTGCAGGAACTGGCTCACTCGAGCACAAATCCTCACTCGAGCACAAGGCTAAATGCCTCACTCGAGCACACGCGAGAGAAAACCAGGAAGTGAGGACCCGAGAGCACCCAAAGCTCTCCAAGCATAGGATCACTCGAGCACAAAACCACACCCGCGAGCACACTCCCACCCGCGAGCACACTCCCACCAGAAGCACACCTCACACCCGCGAGCACACACCTCTCACCCGCGAGCACACCCGCGAGCACACACCTCACACCCGCGAGCACACACCTCTCACCCGCGAGCACACCCGCGAGCACACACCTCACACCCGCGAGCACACACCTCTCACCCGCGAGCACCTCACTCGCAAGTGAGAGCCCGAAAGCACCACTCCCTCCTGAAGCACAACCTCACTCGAGCATGACCCCCAGTGCTCGAGTGAGAAGGCTATGCTCGCGAGTGTCAGAGCACACTCGTGGCATCCACCAGCAAGTGAAGACCCGAAAGAAACCCTTCACTCTGAACTCCCACCTTCACTCGAGCAGACCATGCCTGCTCGAGCATGTTCTTCGCTCACTCGAGCACAAAGCGCTGTGCTCGAGCATCACCCAAAGAAACCCAGACGCACTCGAAGCAGGACAGGGAAAACTCTTCCATCACTCGAGCACGTTCTTCCTCTGCTCGAGTGATGCTCATCCGAAACCCAGAATTGCAGAAAACCAGAAAAACACCAGATGGTCAAATTCATGCCCAAAGGTTCCCAAACTCCCCACAATGCTCATACACTCTAAGCACTAACTAGGGAACACAATGGCAACTCCACAAACACCCCAAAAACCACTTTGACCACAATCAACCACTAAGGTCTCTATGACACACATTTTCCAGATTTCCCTTAACACATTTCTACCATTTCAGATCACATTCAATGCTCAAATAACTCCATAATACATCATTTCCAATCATAAATCACAATGAACTTCATATCTCCAAAAATAGGCATATTTAGGGCAAAATTCCAGATTTTACCAAACCTAGCCAAAACTCATAAACAATATATCAAAATGCTCTAAATGCCTACCTCTTCACTTTGCTCAATTCAGAATCTTGATTCCCCAACTCCCAATTTCGACCAAATCACAAATCAATACTATTTCAAGATTCTGAAATTACCACAATGTAGTTCTCAATGAGACACACAATATTAAAGAAGAGGTTTAGGGCATTAGAGATCAAACAAAGCATCAAAATCTCACCTTTCTTCTTCCTTCTTCCTTTGATCGCCGGAAACAATGGAGGAGAGGAGAGAGAATATGGTAGAGGGAAGAGATGATGATGAGATGTCACTTCCTCCCCTTGTCACACATACTCAACCGAAAATGAGAGAGAGAAGGGAGGAAAAAGTGAGGTCTTGTCTTCTTGTGGCCTCATCCAACCACTACCACAATGCCACATGTCATAATCTTAAGCACTCCTTCATAAACACACACAATCGCAAAGCGTAGGATCCCGACCCATTATCAATGAATCACAACCCTTGATCTTAAATACCATACACATAAATTCTCAAAAATCACTTTGCATTAATCCCAAAAGTGCTTAATTACACAAATCTCAATGATTATCAGGATTATCAGCCCTAATCACAAATCGGGATATTACACGAATCGCAAGACTGTTTTGATTTTGGCCAAAATCAGCCCTGGATCGATCGATTCTCACTAGAATCGCTTGAATCATGATTCCCCAAAGAATCGATCGATGTTGTTGACAGCGGGTTGCACACAAATCCAACCCGATTCAAAAGACGCCACACACGATTTTTTTTCATGTAATCAATGCCATATTTCGTTTCTTTTATTTTTACATGAAATCAATGACATTTTCGATTTTGTTGGGTTGTTTTCAATTTTCACAGCTTCTAGTATTTCATAGATCACAGCTAATCAGAGAGGATTATGTTTTTTTAGAAAAAAGATTATATGTAAATTATTATATATAAAATATCTAAATCTAGTATTTATCATGAATTCATTATATTTTATATATTTCAACCGAATTTTATTTAGACTAATTGATTTCCATAATTTATGGGATCTTTAATTAATTAATTAATCAATCCTTTTCTGTAGAAAAAAAAGATAATAAGCATTTCCTTTTATCATATCTAGATATTGAGCTCTATATATTTCCTTTTATCCCATCATAACCCTATTTTTTATTCCACTATCTCCTTCTCATTACATTATTTGTTGGATTGTTCCATTCCCCCACACATTTATATCATTCCAAATATTTGATCATGGATCTTACGATTCATGACATGTTTTGATTCACAATTCCAAAAATAGACTTTTTGATTCACGATTTATATCCTGATTTGATAACCATGATAGCCATCATTAAGTCATGTTATGTGATGAAGTTTTAGAGGAAGCTTATTATTACAATATGCTCCTATGCTCCAATCAACAAAGGTCGTTCATACCAAATTAATTCACCATAAAATCCCAAATGCTCCTCTTACCCATTCATTTTTGTAATGATTATTATGTTTTTGTTTTTTCTCTTTTTAATGAATGGCATTCATAAGGAGTTGTTCCATAACAACAACATTACAAGAACATAGAGTTCAATTTTGATGAGGAAGAATGTCAAGGTATTGAAACAGACAACAACCATGATGACACCAGTAAAGGTTGGCACCCAATATTCATGAAAATTCAATTTGAGTTTCAATATATGCCAATCCAAAGGCATTCTCGGTGGTTCATTTTGTTGTAGTCATCATATGTAAAGCCATGATAATAGGGAAAAACGTTATAGAGGCAATCACACTAAATGGTTCAAGACCAAATGAGAAGGTACTAATATATAGAATGGACATGAATCCTTTTGAGTCTAGATGGCCTTTTTGCATGCAACAGAGGCAATTCCCAATTACACTTTCATTCACAATGACTATCAACAAAAGTCAAGGACAATCTTTGCATCATATGAGATTATATATATCAAAATCAGTTTTCACACATGGCCAATTATATGTTGCACACTTAAGAGTGAAAACATGTATGGCCTAAAGATTGTTTTGGCTGAAGATGAATTGAGATTAATTAAAAGACTACAAAGAATGTTGTGTACAAGAAAGTATATAGAAATGTAGATGTCTAGGCATAGATTTACTAGGTCAAAGGTGAAAGATTTTGCACTATCATTTTTTGAGCAGGAAAAAGTACAAGGACGATTTCATTAGAATATGCTTCATCGGTGAATGAAACTTAGTCTATATTGCATCAACATATGTGTTTGTACACTGCTTTTTTCTCCCCTTTATATCATTATGATAATGTTTGATGACAATATATATTGTTATATTAATATAAATATCATCCCTAAAGCACAAACAATCTGTGCGTTCCACAGGTAACACATACTGGTTTTAAAAATACATTTCATATTAACTAACTTAATTTAATCAAATTAGATAAATAAATCTTATATTTAAACCAGAAGGAGTATTCTTTTTGGCAATCATTTATTATTACTTTATAACTACCAATTTATTTATATTTTATATGTTGCACGATGATTTGAAAAATGGAATATACTCTAAATAAGGTGACATGTAAGTAAGGTTCTAAAACTCGGACCGACCTCTAAACCGGTCAAGGCATTGGGTCAAGGGTCAGTCGGTCTAATCGAAGTCAAATCGAGGTCAACCGGGTAAAAATAAAAAACTTAAAAATAATTTAAATTTTCATCATACCATACAAATATTAAATATCAATTCAGTACTTTAAATTACTAACAAAATAATCATATAGTTATCCAACATGCTATACAATTTTTTTTGACACATTCACATCATAATATTAGTCTACCTCCATTTACATAATTACTTAATATTCTTCCTAGCTTGATTTTAATAAAAGTATTCTTTAAAAATATTTTATTAAAGAATAACAATATATATACACACATAATGGAGGTGAAAAAAGAAAAGATCTTACCGTTCCCTCCTCTTCTTTATAGTACAGTATTATTTATTAGACATTTATACTTTATAATTAACTATATAAGATGATGATTGACAAGTAGATCATGGGAGAATTTGTAATTTGCTTTGAAAACTGAAAAACAAGGGAGTATCAAGTCTCCCAAGTAACCATAAGTAAACACGTCATGTCTTTTCATATGCAATTTTGTTTTCTTTCTTCAAGCTTTTCTCTCTTTGATCCCCAACAACAACTTCACCAACATGAACAACTTCAAACCCTTGATCTCATCCTTCATCAACATGAACAACCGCCGCCGCCAACTTCCCGCTTGTTCCTGTTGCAGTTTGAGCCTTCGATCCATCTCCACTTGGTGAGTTCCTTCACGCCTTTTCTTCCTTTCTAGTTTCTTTGTCCACTTCGTTTTCTACAAATCTACTCGGTCTCTTCTATTTTCTTCACATTTTCTTCATCTATCATCATCGATTCAGTGTTATCTTGCTTCTTTCCTCTATCTCCATCATTTTCAAGCTTTCCTTCTTTTTCCCTAGTAATAATGTGAGGCGCGGTTCATCTGAAGGGGAAAAAATCAACTTGGTAACTCGCCCGAGTTGGTCTAGTCAGCGCTGAGTCAAGCATAACCCCAGTCTATGGTTTACCCGGACCAGTTTGGTACCCGATTCACTGGTTTTCGAGCTGAACCAGCCGACCCGGTCCCAATTTAATAACCTTGCATCTAAGAGTATGATAGACAATTATATATATTCTTCCCAAATATGAACAGTTCTAGTGAAGTCAAAAGATATCTTGCAATTGAGAGCTTGTTTGGGAAAGCTTTTAGGAGCCATAAACGTACGATGAGATGGCATAAGCATAGTGGAGATGTCTTTTCCATGTTTGGGAAAGCGTTTTTTGCAATCTTACTTTTGTATAAAAGGCAACAGTTTACCAAAAGCCACTCACGCCTGCTTCTGAAGGTGCGCTATGCGCGGTTGGAAGAAATTTGCCATTGGTCCCATAACCTATCTTTTCCAAAATGCATTAGGTTTTTTATATTGAAAAATGATTTTTTATTTCATTTATATAGGAATACTATTTAGTTAAAAATTTAATATATTTATGCTTTTAATATATTTTTTTATGCCAGCTTTTATAGTATGTTAATTATTTTCATATTTATTATAATTAAGTATTTTAGTATTTTCAATTTTTTTCCAATTAATAGTTAACTATTTTTATTTTTTTCTAATTATAATTATAATTTTTTTAAAAAAATTATCACTATATATATGTTATGAAAATAAAGATATCTAGGATAAGAAAGCAAGAGATACAAGAAGAGAAAATTCAAGAGAGAAAGTAGAGAGTACTTCTAATTTAATTTCTTGTGTGTCTACAATGCTTGCACTAAACATTTATTTATAAGCAAACTTGAAAACTAATGGAACTTGGAGAGCAAGCAATCTTGAGGAGCAAGCTCACCTGGAGAGCAAACAATAAAACTTAGGGAGCAAGCTTATTGACCTGGAGATGAAGTAGAAGAACGTATTAAAAGCCGACATGTCAATGGTGATTAGGATATGAGTTAATAAACATCCACATAATTAATATTTGTAACACTCCCCCATTGATGTTCATTATGAATGTGCCTTATTAAAAACCTTTAACTAAGAAAAACTCATTGGAAAAAAAAACCTAGCCAAAGAAAAGAGTACATTATTTATTGATACATTGCCCAGTACTGCCTCATTAAATACCTTTCTAGAAAAACCCATATGACAAAACCTAGATAAGGGAAAAAGAGTACAACGTATATCGACTCCTCTTGACAATATTAGTTGAGATCTTTGAGGCTCCGAAAACCAATGTCATGGACAAGCTTTTTAAAGATTGTACCTGGAAGTGACTTGGTGAATAAATCTACTTGATTTTCACTAGAACAAATTTACTGGATATCTATTTCACTATTCTTTAGAAGGTCACAAGTGGAGAAGAATTTTGGTGAAATATGCTTCGTTCTATCGGCCTTGATACAGCCTTCTTTGAGTTGGGCAATACCTACAACATTATCCTCATATAGAACTATTGGGACCCTTTTACCTAAAGATAAATGACAAGTTGTTCGTATGTGATGTATCACTAATCTCAATCATACACATTCTCACCTTACTTCATGTATTGCTAGAATTTCTACTTGGTTAGATGATGTGACTGATATAGTTTGTTTCATAGATCGCCATGAAATAGTTGCACCTCCACACGTAAACAGATAGCCTATTTGTGATTTACCATCATGCATATCAAACAAAAATCTAGCATCTACATAACTAACCAATTCATGCTTGGATAAATTTGAGTAGTATAACCCATGTCCATAGTGCCTCTAAGGTAACGAAGAATGTGTTTTACTCCATTCCAATGCCTTCGTGTTAGTGAAGAACTATATCTTACTAATAAATTAACAGCAAATGATATATCAGGATGTGTGTGATTAGCAAAATACATTAGTGCTCAAATAGCACTACGATATGGTACTTTTGAATCAAGTAGTTCTTCATTACCTTCTTCGCTAATTACTCGAGGTCAAAATGGGTCTTTATCTGCCTACAAAGACCTTGCAATCATTGGGGTACATAATGGATGAGATTTTGTTATTCTCTAGAAAATCTTTTATTGCATTATATATTTCTTATATATTTGTCAATTTTGAACTCAAATTGTGCATAAAATTTATACATAAAAAGAAAAATGTGATGTAATAAAAATACTTTGAAATTTTTCAAAATTTGAGGTAAGCGCATAGAAGTTTTAATTAAATTAAAGAAATTGGAAAGCTCATAAACTCCTTCTCTTTGTAGGAGGATGAGAACAAGATATAGAAGCTTACGTGGATCATTGGAAAAAGAGAAAAGAAGAAAAAAAAGTCAAAAAAGTCAAAAAGGAATATCAAATAAGTAGCTTGAAGGTACTCCATGTTCGTTGTTGCTACACCACAGCAAAACAAAAGCGAAAACACCTCAAAAATAGGCCTTTCTGACCGTGTTTGCTATGGGTTTGCTATAGTGAAGCAAAAGTGATGTTACAACTATATAAATCTACAGTAGATACATCCACTATCACTACATTGGACTTAAACTACAATATATACATTTAACCAAGAGTTTGATAACCAACGTAAAACTAATCTCCCAGCCGCGAACACTAGCCGCCCTTATATACCTACTTCTCCTTTGATCCGCTTGCCCTGGCTGTAGGTTTGTCATTGGAAAGAGTGAGATTCATAAGAATCTCAATAGTAACGTTTTCACTCATATGATTTATAATAAACAAAGCATGTAAGTAATTATCATAAAGCAGCAACACAACAGCTTCCAGAACAACAATCATATTCGTGACTTTCGTCACATGAACGACAGCTCTTACGGCTGTATTCACAATAACGACAGCTTTTATAGCTGTATACACTTTCATCCCACCACATATCTTTCATGACAGCTTTCGTTGTATTCACTATAATGATAGCTATTGCTGCATATATATTCATCCCACCACGTGGCCTTCATGATAGCTTTCACTATATACACAATACGACAGCTTTCGTTGTATCCTCAGCAGTATCTGCATTTGTCACAATTAAAGGATAAGCACAAACATACAAGCATTATACATGATATAAGAGAAAGAGTCACTACCTTGTTCTTTTCATTCATGCTCAGGTACAAGTTTCACACGCCCAGGATGGATGTCAAGTCCTATAAATCATAATCAAGGAAGACGAGTTATTCCCTATTCCAATTCCTAAATAACTACAAAACACATAGGGTTGATTATCATTTAGGTCCCTTAGGTGGCTATGATAAGCTCAAACAAAAGTCCAAAAGGGTTGGGAAGAGCTAGATCAAAAACCACCTTTCAAAAGTCCAAAATACTGAAATTGGGGGTTGGCCGTGGCCAAGACCCTTTTAGCCGCGGCCAAGAGAATTCCTATTTCTTGGTTGAACTTCTAAAAATCATAACTAAATCTACAAAACTTGAAATGGAGTGATTCTAAGTCCTACTTGAAGCTTTTCAAGTCCTCTATACATGAAAAATATGAACTACTACCATATACAATCAAAAAAATACAGCATCCGACGAATTCCCATACTGTTCCAGAATAGCTTTCAATTTCAACCTCAAATTTTGGAAATACATAACTTCTAGCACACACATCAAAATGACTCCCATAATTTATCAATTTAAAGCTTGGCATGTGCACTATTAGACTGGAAATTTTCACAATTTTTTGACACCATTAACTCATTCAAAACTGTCATGCAAACTAGCTTCCCAATATAGAGTTTTCATTGATAAAACTTCCAATTTTTCAACATATGTTTTCAACGGTCAGAATTAACAACCGGGGCCACACCCCACACAATTTTTCACATAGAATCCAATGGAAATATCAAAACAATTAAATTCACATTCCTTTTATAAGTTCTGTTTTGAGCAACAAACTTAACACAAAACCCCATAATGGCCAAATTTCACATTCAAACTTCAAATCAATTTCACACATCCAAAGGACACCACAAGACACCATTACCATCACAAAAAACTATGAACCTCACAAAACCCTAATGTACGCAAAAATTAGGGCAATTTCCACAAGACAAGATACTTAACTAATGATCACAACATATATGTCAAAAGATGGCTTTTGCTAACATCTTCATCTTTCTCTAGCTTGTTTTTCAATTCTCCAACCAATAGCTTTTCTTGAGTTCACAAAACACCTCCTCTTGAAAAAATAAAACCATACAAATGACGCTCTCATCAGAGGAACAAGGTTAAAGAAGAGGTTTTGAGCCATAGGAGTCATCTTCAAGGTCAAAACTCAAGAAAAAGAACTTGATTTACCTTGGTTCAACTTTCTCTTTCCTCCTCCACCTCTTGAACGTCTATGAGCTTGAAGAGAGAGGGAAATGTGTTTTAAATGCCATACTTCAGCTCTTCTATACATCTTAGCCAAATTTAAAATAGGAGAGGAAAGAGAAATTATTTGTTTGACTTGTCAAATTCTTTGCTTTGTCCTTGTAATGCCAAGTGTCACAATCTTGTGACCTCTTCAAAAACAAGTAAATATCTAGTTACTCTAACCAATTTCATTATCCATTTAGTCACACCTCTTACTCTTTTAGTTGATGGTGAATTTTCTCTTCGATAGCTGACTAATTGGCCGATAAATTTTCTTTCTTCTCGTTTTGCCCCTGACTATGGCAATTTTAGCTGCCTTGCCACTTAAGGAATTTTCAACTTCCATTTCCTCCTTTTATGTGCCATTCCCTTGTCTTTTGATTCAATTTAGGCTTGTCACCATAATTGAGCTTAAAAACAGGGTTTGGATACTTTCCACTGCTAATTCGGGTCATAATTACATTTACCTTTTAAGTCATTAGCCCTTAAACATATTTTGGGGCATTACAATTCTTCCCCCATTTAATAAATTTCATCCCCAAAATTTGTTACACAACTTGGGGTATAAACTTCGGACACCTCTTCATGATAGCTTCCATTTCTCAAGTTGCTTCCCACTAGGACAGTCTCTATCAGACCACTTGCATAAATAGTATGCTACAATTCTGATTCTCACAAAAATCTCAAATAGACTAATGCATCGTTGCTTAATTTCTTTCTCTTAATCATGCTACTGATTCCCTTGACTGGAGACACTCTGATGAGCATGTGATCTCCGAATTCAAACCCTAGAGGCCATAACCTCATTTGATCATGGTTCGGATGGACTGCACTCATTCATCCCGGCTTTGATCCTCTTCAATCTCAGCCCTCAGATTACTTTCCCCTTGGAAAACACTATAATTTGCACATAAGACCTGATTTGATACATTCAAATCCCGAAAATCTTCTATAAATTTTCTCTCTATTGTATCATCATTGCTACAACTAGCACTGTCTTTCGACTAAGAGCATCCGCAACAACATTAGCTTTACCCAAGTGATATTTAATCTCCAAGTTGTAGTCTTTCAGCAACTCCATCCACCGGCACTGTCTCATATTCAACTCTTTCTGATCATACAAATACTTGAGACTTTTGAAGTCACAGTACAGTTCTATCGTCACACCATATAGGTAATATCACCACATATTTAAAGCAAACACAATCACCACAAGCTCCAGATCATGGGTAGGATAGTTCATTTCCTAAGACTTAAGTTGTCTGGAGGTATAGGCCACTACTGTGCTCAATCTGGTCAGGCCCCCTGGGAATAACTCAAGGTACTGCAGACTCTAATTTTATACACCACCTCTCGTCCTAGGGTTATCACCGGTACAACCAACCTGGTGGCTAGCCATACTAGCCATGTCAGGGTAAGAGCCAAGACTTTGTTCCTCATATCAACCAGTGAGAACCCCGATCATGTAGTCGAATTAGCCATCAACTGAACTAGCTCTACTTTACTACATAAGGCCACACCCCAATCCCTGCTTATTTACATCACAGAACATAACATAAGTCAAGCTGGGAAGGACACACCCTAATCCCTACTTATTCATATCACAATACACAACATAAGTCAAGATGGGACTGGGTATAATCTACACTGGTGCCATCACCCACCCTCACCTTCAGCTCAGTGAAGCCCTTCACACATCATTCATCCTACTTAAACGGTTGATCCTTTTACGTGAGCTAGGTCATCGGCAAGATGATCTAGGAGAATTCTGAGTGAATCTCTGGTAATAACCAGTAAGACTCATAAAACTATGTATCTCAACCACAGTTTCAGGCCTTCTCCAATCCAGTACTGCTTTGACTCTACTGGATCTACTGAGACCCCTTGTCATGAGATAACATGGTCCAGAAATTTGCTTCTAAGAACCAAAACTCGTACTTACACAATTTGGCATAGAGTTGCTTTGCATGCAAAATTTCCAGCACTATTCTCTTGTTCCCGCAATCAGCAACACATGATTCACCATCAACCAATCAAAACCCAATACGACTTCAAATTGATAAAGCGGCACTAAAAACAGTCAACTGTGGGCTTATGCCCCTCAACGATTATCACACAATTTATGTAAGCATCAACAATTATAATCTTGACACCCATCGGCGTCGAGACAATCAAGTCAAATGACATTTTATGAACATGCAATCCCAGGCGCTTCAAACAATCATAAGCAATGAAGAAATGACTGGCACCTGAATCAAATAACACTTACAGTAAACTACCATTGAGAAGGATTTTACCTTGAATCAGGTCAAGAGATTTCTGTACTTCTTCATGTGTCATAGCAAACACCCTACCCTGATTCCTGGGCCTTTGCACTACTGGCCGCTGCTTGCACTCACTAGCAATATGTCCTACCTACCTATAGTTAAAGCAAATTGCTTGCCCCGAACACGTTCTACCACTATATGCCCTGCCACAACGAGGACATGACCATGCCACTGGAGGCCTCTGGTACTCATGATCCTTAAGTTAATAGGGTTTCTTATCACTACCCTTAGATGATGATTCTTGCCTCTTCCGCTTCTGGGAAGAATTTCCCTTACTGGGCTCACCACAGCCGCTACCACCCTTAGTTGGGTACAAATCCCTCATATTGTTCTCTGTGATTTGACACTCCTCCATAGCTTTATTGAATACAGCAAACTATTGGGTGGCTAACCTTTTTCTCAACTCAAGCCTCAAGCCTCGGATCAACATGTTAGAACTCCACTCCTCATCATCCATATGTCACAGATAAGAGGAGTATCTGGCCAATCGGATGAATCGAGACAAGTAATCATCAAAGGTCTCCTCATCACCCTGCTTTATGGACAAGAATTCTGATTCTTTCTCAATCCTCACAGATCTTAGAAAATATTTGTCATTGAATTTCTCCTCGAATAGTTCCCAGGTCAAAGGCTCACTCCGAGTCTGTAATGTCATGGCAATGTTTTGCCACCACCTGTCAGCGTCTCCCTCTAGCTTGTAGATAGCCAGTCGTGCCCTTACCTCGGTTGGGCAATCTAACACTTCAAAACTTTTCTCTAGCCAAACCAGCCAATCTTTTGCTGCTTGGGGATTAAATCTTCCCCTAAACACTGGGGATAGATGCTTATAGAATTTGGAGACCCAAAATTATAGATCTCTCTCATTCCAGGCTGGGACCCCATATGATTCTTGGTTTGGTTCAATGTGTGGAGGTGACTCTGGAGGTCAGATCGACCCTTCAGGTATTTTTTCATAGGTTGTCTCTTCTTGAGTTGACTAGACTCTATCTTCATTACGTTTTTCTTTCTCCTCTTGGAGCTCTTCCCTTAACTTATTAATCATATTCCGCTACTCCATTAGCATGCCCATCATCTGTTGTATAGGATCCGATAGGTTGTCATGTATCTCTTCCACCTCTAGTTCTACACGTCGAATCTTTAGGCGAACCATTGTGTCTTTTCACTCTACACAAATTATTCACAACTTTACTATCACATTGAGTGTATCCACATATTCCTTAAAACTCTAACACCAACAAATAGCAAAAACATTCATGTGTATACAACAAGTAATCATGGATTATCTACCATTACTAAGGTAAGAAACTGTGGCAACTATCCTAGCAAACCTACCATTGCTAGGAACTACAGCTCTGATACCAAAAATGTAATCCCCTACCTTGTTAGCCGATAATATGGTTCAAAAATGTGTCATGAAATAAACGAGAGACCAAAGAATAGTTTAAAACTCATTAAAGTCCCCGACTTTAAGACAAGGTTTGGTCCTATGATAAAGCGGGTTTTCAAAAAATTTTCACAATCTGTTAAATACGGTCTCACTTCCACTTTTTGAATCTATTTGGCCTGTTCAGTTCTGTTTCATTTATAATATCAGAGTGTATAACAAAATTTCCCAACGGATTTCCAGGTTTCATTCATTCACTAAAGGTTCTACAAGGCGTATTCTCCCATTTTAGTTTCCCATACTGGGAATTACTCCCTCCGGTTCTAATTATAGGACAACATTTGGAAGTTGATCTTGGTCCTAATTATAAGATAAAATTTTAATTTTTATCAATTTGTTCCCAAAATACCCCCATTGCTTTAGATAATGGTTGGATTGCCTCATGGTAGACTCATGTAGTATTTCTAAATCACCCCAATTAAATAAGGGCATTTTTGAAAAATAAATAAAATTAACTAATTTAACTACTATCCTTAATTTCACCAAAGTTAGGTAAATATGTCCTATAATTAGGATCGGAGGGAGTACATACAACTATATAAATCTACGGTAGATACATCCACCATCACTACATTGGACTTAAACTACAATATATACATTTAACCAAGAGTTTGATAACCAATGCAAAACTAATCTCCCAACCGTAAATACTAGCCACCCTTATATACCTGCTTCTCCTTTGATCCGCTTGCCCTGGCTGTAGGTTAGTCATTGGAAAGAGTGAGATTCATAGGAATCTCAGTAGTTTCACTCATATGATTTATAATAAACAAAGTATGTAAGAAATTATCACAAAGCAGTAACACAACATCATCCACAGTAGCAATCACATTCATGACTTTCATCACATAAACGACAGCTCTTACGGCTATATTCCTCTCTCTTTCTGGTATGTCACTCTGCGAGCGAGGAGTAAAAGCTACTCGACCAAACAAGCAACGGCTTTAAAGCTATTGAGTTTTATTTTGGGGTAATAACGACAATTTTCATAGCTGTATACACTTTCATCCTACCACTAGCCTTCACGATAACTTTCACTGTATACACATTTGTCCCACCACGTGGCCTTCACGACAGATTTTGCTATATATACAATACGACAGCTTTTACTATATTCACAATCACGACAACTTTCGCTGTATTCTTAGCAACATCTGCATTCGTCACAATTCAATGATAAGCACAAACATACAAGCATTATACATAATATAAGGGAAAGAGTCACTACCTTATTCTTTCCGATCGTGCTCGGACACAGGTTTCACACGCCTAGGGCGGATGTCAAGTCCTATAATCATAATCAAGGACGACGAGTTATTCCCTATTCCAATTCTTAAATAACTACAAAACACTTGGGGTTGGTTATCATTTGGATCCCTTAGGTGGCTATGATAAGCTCAAACAAAAGCCCAAAGGGGTTGGGAAGAGCTAGATCAGAAACCACCTTTCAAAAGTCCAAAATGCTGAAACTGGGGGTTGGCCGCGGTCGAGAAAATTTCTGTTTCTTGGCTGAACTTCCAAAAATCATAACTAAGTCTAAAAAAATTGAAATAGAGTGATTCCAAGTCTTACTTGAATATTAAGTCCTCTATATAGGAAAAATATGAACAACTACCATCTACAACCACAAAAATACAGAATCCAACAAATTCCCATACTGTTCTAGAAGAGCTTCCAGTTTCAACCTCAAACTTTAGAAATACATAACTTCCAGTACACACATCAAAATGACTCCTGTTATATATCAATTTAAAGCTTGGCATGTGTACTATTAGACTAGAAAGTTTCAGAATTTTTAGACATCATTTACTTATTCAAAACTGCCATGCAAACTAGTTGCCTAGTACAGAGTTTTCATTGACGAAACTTCCAATTTTTCAACGTATGTTTTTAATGGTCAAAATTCATAACCAGGGCCATTCCCCACACAAATTTTCGCATAGAATCCAATGAAAACATCAAAACAACTAAATTCACATTCCTTTTATAAGTTCTATTTTGAGCAACAAACTTAACACAAAACCCCACAATGGCCAAATTTCACATTCAAACTTCAAATCAATTTCACACATCCAAAGGACACCACAAGACACCATTACCATCACAAAAAAAACCATGAACCTCACTAAACCCTAATGTACATGAAAATTAGGGCAATTTCCACAAGACAAGAACCTTAACTAATGATCACAACATATATGTCAAAAGATGGCTTTTGCTCACCTCTTCCTCTTTCTCTAGCTTGTTCTTCAATTCTCCAACCACTAGCTTTTCTTGAGTTCACTAAACACCTCTTGAAAATATAAAACCATACAAATGAGGCTCTCATCGAGAGAAACAAGGGTAAAGAAGAGGTTTTGAGCCATAGGAGTCATCTTCAAGGTCAAAACTCAAGAAGAAGAACTTGATTTACCTTGGTTCAACTTTCTCTTTCCTCCTCCACCTCTTGAACATCTATGAACTTAAAGAGAGAGGGAAATGTGCTTTAAATGCCACACTTTAGATCTTCTATACCCCTCAGCTGAGTTTGAAAGAGGAAAGGAAAGAGAAATTATTTGTTTGGCTTGTCAAATTCTTTGCTTTGTCCATGTAATGCCAAGTGTCACAATCTTGTGACCTCTTCCAAACAAGTAAATATCTAGTTACTCTAACCAATTTCATTATCAGTCACACCTCTTACTCTTTTATTTGATGGTGAATTTCCTCTTCGATAGCTGACTAATTGGCCGATAAATTTTCTTTCTTCTCGTTTTGCCCCTGACTATGGCAATTTCAGCTAGCTTGCCACTTGGGGAATTTTCCACTTCCATTTCCTCCTTCCATGTGCCATTCCCTTGTCCTTTAATTCAATTTAGGCTTCTCACCATAATTGAGCTTAAATACAGGGTTTCGGCACTTTTCGTTGCTAATTCGAGTCATAATTTGCACTTTATTCTCTAAAAATATTTGTTTAAAATTAATTACATTACCTTTGGAGTCATTAGCCCTTATATATATTATGGGTCATTACATTAGGTTCCCAACCAAAAACCATTTGTAAGGGGGAAACCTTGAGGTAACATGTTGGCTTAATGCGAATTAACATTGCTGTATGCAAAATGGCATGGCCCGAAGCAAAAATTGAGAGATTAGATCTCATAAGTAAAGGGCTTGCAATTAGTTGTCATTGTTTAACCAATGATTTTGCAACTTGATTTTGTGTATGAACATGAGCTATAGGATGTTCAACATCAATTCCAAGGGACATACAATATTCATTAAAAGCTTGTGAAGTAAATTCACCAGCATTATCAAGACGTATTTTCTTGGTAGGATAATCAGGGTAATGTACTCTTAATCTAATCAATTGAGCAAGTAATCTCGCAAACGCCAGGTTGCGAGAAGATAATAAGCAAACATGCAACCGTTTAGTTGATGCATCAATTAAAACCATATAGTACCTAAATAGTCCGCATGGTACGTGTCTTGATCCATAAATATCTCCTTGTATCCGTTTTAGAAATGTGAGAAATTCACTTTCTACCTTGCTTGGTAAGGGCTGAATAATTAACTTTCCCTTTGAACATGCAGCACATGAGAAATCATGGGATTGTGGTATTTGATTACACTTCAGGGTATGTCCCCATGAATTCCCAATTATTTGTCGCATCATGATTGACCCATGATGGCCTAACCAGTCATGCCAAATATTAAATTCATTAGTAAACTTTTGGTTTTTATTGGCAAATTGTTGGTTTGCATTGGCAGTGGTCTATATTGGTAAACTTCTGATTTTTAATAGCATGTGTTTCAATTATGCTTATAAATGTATAATACAAGCCAAAAGAAAAGGAAGGAAAACTTTCTAATATGCATTTTTTACAAGAAAATATATTTGTGATAGCAAGACATTTCTGATTATTTTTAGTTGTTGTTTCTATATGATATCAATTTCAACAGATATCTTTGAAACTCAACAAGTTTCTTTCAGACTAGATAGAATAAAATGTATTATCAATGCATAATTTTATTCCTTCAGGTAACAAAATATTAGCTCTTTTGAAGCCTTCAATCAAATTTATACTACTAGATATAGTCTAAATGATTTTGTATTACCAAGAAAAAAAAATATTTATCATTTTTTAGTATGGTGTGGTTTGTTGCGCTATCAACGAGACATAAATCTTTAGAATTGATGCCAATAAAATTCATTATTCATTAAAAAAGACATAAGAATATAATTAAAAGAAATACATATGATAGAAATAAGTTTAAACACACTAAAACATAGCAGTTTAAATAGATAAATATAATTTATGCTAAGAGATTAGTACCATCCAAATGGATAAATATTCATGTCACTATACTCAAAACTTTCATCCCTATCAACATGATTTATTTTAACCTTTCCTCACTTTTGGTGAGAATTTGAACTACCACGATTATGCCCAAGGCTATAGCCACGCCTACTTTCACATTCAGGGCCACAATTAGATTCATTCATTAATACATTCACTTATGGGAATGTAGTCAAGCCTGTTAGATGGGATTCATAATTTTTCAACAAAAGCTTATTGTTTTGTTTGACCACATAGAGGCAAAAAACTAATTTAGCATATTTCTTAAACTTCTTTCACGATATTGCTACTGCATAAGCAAATTGGATGCATCCATTTATAAGGAGCTTTTGGAAGGATGACCACCTTCTAGTGGTCATACCTTTCTTTTAAATTGTTTCAAAGAACAAGTGGGTTTTTTACGGCCAAATATTCAATTTTGAGGCCTTCATGCAAATGGTGGCGTAGAAAAATCATAAGTTAGGAATTCAAGATAAATAGTTCTTTTCATTAATGACAAGAGCCAAAAATTTAAATTTCATAAGATTTAACATAGTTCAGACTAATGCAATAAAAGGGTATTCATAAAATATGAAATATAAAAACACAATATACTAACACAAACGATAATAACAGAAAATTTGTAAAGACAAGAAATAAGTGATAAAGTAAAATATTACAATAAAATTAAAACTTTATGGCCCGAAGATTCGGGCTATTTATTTCTCATGGCTTCAGGCCAATTAGTTTCATGGCTTTGGGCCAATTAATCTCAAGATGAAAAATTAAATATATATGGTTTCTACCAATGGAAGTTGGTCCAAGTGGTAAGCGGCTTGGTTCCGCTTAAACAAGGTCTCGGGTTCGAGCCTTGTATATGCAGAAAATTCCCATTGGGAGACTCTCCCACCATAGCTAGGTGCACGACGCGAGTTAGATCCGGATGTAGTCGGGGCAAAGCTCCGGTGAATCGGTTGGGCAACCCAAAAAAAAATCTATATGGTTTCTGACCATTTATCTTCAAGATAAATAAAAGTTGAATATGGCTTCAGACTATACAATAAGATAGAAGATAAAATTTATGGCTTCTAATCATATAATCTCAAAATAGGAGTCAAAGAAATATGGCTTTCGACCATATAATTTAGAATAGGAAAATCAAGAAAATATGGCTTTTGGCCATACAAGATGAAAAAGTATATGGCTTCTGGCCATATAATAGAGAATCAATATAATAGGGGATCAAAGGAATATAGCTTCTGACCATATTATATCAAAATAAGAAATCAAAGCGATATGACTTCTGGTCATGTAATTTTAGAATATGAAATAAGAGGTGTACGGCTTCTAGCCATACTAAAATAACAATAGTAATATAAAAGAACTTGTAAAAGGATATGTAAGATATAAAAACAATAACAATATCCAATTTTAGCCTTAGAATCCGATGTTTATAACAATCGATAAGAGTATCTCTTTAATTCCATATAATGGTTCAGATTATTTCAGATATATCAAATAAAATACAATAAAAGAAGGTAGATGAAATCCTCAAGAAAACGATAAGAGGATCATATCTTTGTTGGAGCTTTCATGATGATAACTTATTATAAAAATAAAGATATCTAGAATAAGAAAACAAGAGATAAGAGAAGACAAAATTCGATAAAGAAAGTAGAGAGCACTTCTCATTCAATTTCTTGTGTGTCTACAATGCTTGCCCTGAACATTTATTTATAGGCAAACTTGAAAACTAATAGAACTTGGGGAATAAGCAATCTTGGGGGAAAAGCAAACTTATAGACCAGGTTTGTTGGCTTGGAAAGCAAGCAATCTTGGGGAGCAAGCTTACCTGGAGAGTAAGTAATGAAACTTGGGGAGCAAACTTGTTGACTTAGAGATGAAGTAGAAGAAAGGATTAAAAGCAACTAAGTAGATGGTGATTAGAATATGAATCAATGGACATCTACATAATTAATATTCGTAACAGTATAATATATATGTATTATTTAATAAGATTTATGTACTTTTCAATAACTTTTCATCTAAACTTGTTTTTCAGATAATCATCCAAACAAATTTCCAAAGAACGAAAAATCGGATCGGGCAATGAACCAGTCACAAAACAGGTTTAAGGGTTAATGGGTCAACAGAGTCTAACCAATAGTTGAAACGGTCATATTAAAATATTATAATTTATTAATGGCAATATATATTAATATATTTTTAAACTTCTATAGAGAAAAATGAAGATTTTAAGAGAAAAAAAACTTAAAATCTATTAGTATTAGTTATAATGTTTATACTTATGCAATGATATCTACTTTTCTATAATTATTATATCTTTTTTAATTTTTTTTAGATTTATTCTTTGTTTACCTACTTTTCTCTTCATTTTGGTCTTCTACCTTTCATTTTCCCTTAAAAATAGCACAAAATAACCATTAAAAAAAATTTAAAAAAATGAAACCGGTACAACAATTTGAACCACTAGTTTTACCGATTCTGACCGGTCCAACCAATTTCACGATTCAATGAACAAACTGGACCGAACTACCAACTGGTTCCTGGTTCAACCAGTCAAATCGACCGGTCTGATCCAATTTTTTGTTCGCTGCAAATTTCAGCTTGAAAAAAAGTCACTTCTACTATCATTAATCTAAATATAAATTATATTTATGTTATGACTTTTATCCTATATTAAATATACAAAAGTCATTTAAAAAAACTACTTTTGCCACCACTAATCCACACAGACACTGAATCTTATGCTTATCGTTTCCCTTCCAATCTCCAATGAAAAGCACATTGTCAATTTTTGGATGTGCCACTAGAAGAAGACTCGTGATATTTTTTAGGCTATCCTTTCACTTCACTTTTGAACGCTCAGAACCTAATGAAACCCTCAAGGCTTGAAGTTTCTCAGGATATCAACGGATGGCATATTATTGTGCAACCTTGACAAGATTGAGTCATGTATAACCAAAACGACCATGTCAAGTACTTCAGGAAAATCATCCAAATCCGGAAATTATATGAACAACTCCACGAATAAGACAGACAAGAGCAAACAAAACCAATTATTAAAAAAAAGAAAAGAGAGAGTAAGTGACACACATGACACACAACTTAGAATGCAACATACCAGTCTAAATAGAAAAGCTGAACACACAGGGGCCAACTAGACCCTTTATTGGAGACTGAACACACAAGCAACAAATAGAACCAAAAAAGAAACTTGAGCACAACGCATTACTCTTCCTCTGATTCTGATTCTGCATTCTGAAGCCATTCAATGAAGGGTTGAGCATTCTTCCATATCTTGGAGTCCTTGGAGTCTCCCTTGAGACCTTTCTGATACCATTGCACTATGTGCTCTTCCTCTAGAACATCCGCATCGTACAGCGCCTTCAGCACTAAGGCAACCTCCTTCAGTGCATTGGAATTGCTCTTACAACAGAAGTCCCCGATTGCATGCAGCAATAACATCTGCGATCCTTCTTCCCCAGCAGAAGTAGCAGCAAGGAAGCTCCTCTTCTTGACAAGTTCCTTGGCAAATCCTTTCTCGACACCGGCAACGAGGGCCTCAAAGACAGCATTCATTTTTTCCTGAGAAGATGCGGTATGGGCTGCTAAATGGTGCTGCAGTTCCTTTGCAGATACACCCTTCTGCAAATTAGATTTGACTTCCACAACAAGAGACGTGTAGGGCATTGAGCTCCCATTCTCAGACCCACCATTTGCCTTACTAGCTTCTTTTGCCTTCTTCTCTGACTCATCTGTTGAGAGCATGACCATATCAGCAGTCACAGCACTTAATTGCTCCTGGATACGTTGGCGGGCAGCCTCCAGTGATGTATCTGTTTGCCATTGGATATCATCATCATCATCTTCCTCCTCCTCTTCAACACGAGGCTCTTCATGAATCTTACCATGAGGAGGCGATGCACGGTCTTCATCAGAGCCATTAGGTTTCTTTTTTGATTTTGTGGTTCCATCCTTGGAAGAGGAAGAAACCTTCTTCTTAACCTCCTTTTTCAATTTCTTCTGCTCCTCATCAGCTGCTTCACCTTCTTTCAGCCTCTCCTTCTCAGCTCTCCTCAAGGCCTTCTTGTCTTTGGATCCTTTCTTGGGTTCAGGAGGATTCTTGACTATAAAGGTAGTCAGCTTGTCTCTCATATCCACATCAGAAACAAACCCACAAGCAGCACATTTCAGCTGGATCATTTGACTCTTGGTGATCAAGATCTCAGTTTCAGGATTCCCGCAACCGTAGCACTGAACATATTTCTTAATGAAATTCTCCAGAAGACCAGCGAGTTTTGGAGTATCATGTGCCCCATTCACATGAGAAGTCCCGGTTTTCTCGTCAAATTTGGATTGAGCCCCAAGCTCACAACCAAAATACTTGGTTGTATAAGAAGCTGGCCTAGCCAAAGCCTTTGCAATGTCAACCATATTGACTATGTTGGTTTTGATGCCATTACCTCTGCCCTCAATTTTGGTTATCATTTTGGGCATCTTATACCTGTAGAAGGCATCATCACTGTTTCCAGCTCCAATGTTTTGTAAAGCCATGATGACAAGTGAAATTCAAGCAGATAGCTGGATATCAAAAGCAGCAAATTGAAGTACAGTGAGCAGCAGTGTTGACCGCTGAGGCTGCAAAAATGTGTGAAGAAGACCCTCCTGCGACTATAGGAGGTTGCCAACTGAAGCAACCACAGAACTCAGGGTATTCCTGATATGGCTCGAGATGCATACAGCTGATTCTTCTAGGCAAGGGTCTGTACTTTTTCCTAGATAAAGGAAAATACTGTCCAAGCAACCCAATTGATCCCAAATAGATGATGGCCGAATCGGACATAAAAAAGCCTTTCAATGCACCACCTTCAACTCGGATCTGCTAAACTTGCAGGAATCCTATGTTAAAAGAGGGAGATTTATTATTTGGATAACATAAGTTGAAGATTTATTTAAACTGCCACAAATCTAAAGTGAGGAATACCAATAATTCTTGCAATGTTAAAAGCTTAATTAATAAGCGGGCAGTTATTGAAAAGAAGATAATAGGAAAATTACAAGCAAGGACTAGTTTAAAACACAATCTTCCCCCATCATACCCGGAGAAAGGAAAAAAGATAATTATCTTCCAATGAAGTTAAGCATAAATTATACTGCTTATATTCTAAAGAACAAAGGAGTGTCAGAACTCAAAATTAACTATATCTATAACATGAATATCAAACAATGACTGAGTTTAGAATTCCTACAAGATTTACATAAGTGGTTCGCCAAATCAAAATCAAAACATCTATAAAACATGAACTTCACTCAGTCTACAGCATAAATCTATTTTATCCTGGACACGTCAAGTCTGATTTCAATTAATGGAACCAATGGATCAACAAAAAACAAAGATTCAGATTAAAATAATTTAGCATCGCATGCGAACAAAAATTATTCCCAAAAAAAAACTCACATATTAAACATGCAGAGCTAAATAATACTGCACAACCCAAAAGCTGATTACAAGTTCCTAATTCCCAACAAATATATTTATTCATTGAATCTGAAACAGAATCGATTTCCCCGGAACCTAAAACAGATATAGGCATATAACAAAAAACTGAGATTGTTAACGACACATGACTGCATCCATGGAATTAAAGGAATATCCGTTACAGTTCACCAAACGCGTTATAGGTACAACCGAGAACTGAAATTTATTATGATCTAAGCTTGCTCAACTAGAAGTCGAGAACAATTATAACAAAAAACAATAATAACAAATCAGATTACCAAAATTCATACTATACAAAGAAAATTAAATTACCAATAAGAAATCGTACCTGCAGCCAATCAAAACAAGAATCGATGCGGAAAAAAGCAAGTTGAGGAATTGGAAAAGGATTGGATGAGGAGGAGAAAACTAGGGTTAGGGTTGAGATGAATGCAAGCAAGAAGAGAGGCATGGTTATTGCTATATATATAGGCGCAGAGGCGCTCGAGAAGGGAAACCTAAACTAAACCCTTGCTTCACGATTTTTCCAAAGTAATCGCTTGATTCGAAGGAATTAAAATTTGAATCGGGTGTTGAATTGATTAGGGTATTGGGTTGAGGGTCAGTAGATCAAATCGGGGTTAAATCAGAGCTAAATTGAGATTAAACTGGTGAGAAATTAAAAATTTTAAACTTATAGTATGAAATTCTAAATGAAAAATTAAAAAAAAAATTTAAAAATATGAACCCGAACCTGACCGGGAACCGGACTAGTTTATCGGCCGGTTCGCCGATTTCCAGACCGGTCCGGTCTGGGTTCAAGAAGCCTGCTTGATTGACTTAATTAATTAATTAATCTTGTTAATTTATTGTTTTTTTTTTTTTGGATAAAATGATCAAATATATATAAAAAGAAGATAGGGAAAATTCTAAATAATTACTATTTGAACTTAGAAAACCCCAAAAAGTTTGTTAATACATGAAAATGATAAATACGTTTCAAGGGACTATTCTGATATTTTGAAATGTTATGATTTTACCAAAATGCACTTTAATTTCTTTTTTAAAAAAAAGAAAGAACCCTTGCCAGCGCTGAAACTCCGCCACTGATGGCACTCCGCCTGCGGGACTTCGGTTGCCGATGACAACTTAAGTAATAAGATTAACTACTTGAGTTTCATAAACCCTATATGGCGTCGTTAACAAGTTAAATAAAGGTAATGACAATTTGAGTATAGTGATTGACAAATTGAGCTCTAGAGATTATTAATAATTACACTCAAGTTGTTATTACATTTATTCAGCTTGTCAACAACACTTGATAGAGCTTAGAAAGCTTAAGTATAGAGCCGGGAATTCAGGCCGGCCCGTTTAGGCTCGAGCCTTCAAGGGTCGGGCTTATGATTTAGAGGCTAAAAAGAAGAGCAGGCCTAAAAGGGCCGGCCTTGTAGGGCCGCAAGCCCTGTAGGGCTGGCCCTGCAGCCCTAAGGGCCAGCCCTTTTAGGCCCATTTAATATTTTTTTAAAATAAATTAATAAATATAATATCATTATATCAAATTATCAATATGAGAGACACTTAAGTACCTAATAGAGTATTAATAACAGGCAAACACTTATTAATTGGTTTGATTTACTTTATTTTCTACAATGATTTATTAATTTAAACTTTAAAAAATAGGCTAATTTGGACATTAGATGATTATTTTAACTAAAAATTTATGACTTTTAAAAATAATGTATCTCAATTTAAAGTAAAATACTAAATAAATTGTAAAATTTGAAAAAGAAATTTTTTTGAATCAAAATGAGTTTAAGCCCGTTTAGGCCCGAGCCCGTTCAGGGCCAGCTCTGTAGGGCCGAGGGCCTAAAAACTATTGTATTTTTAGCAAATGGGCCTAAACGGGCCGGCCCATTTAGGGCTGAGCCCATGAAGGGCCGGACAGGCTCGTATTCCCGGCTCTACTTAAGTAGTCAATCTATATACTCAAGTAGTTAATCGCATTACTCAAGTTGTCACCGGATTCCGGCCACCAATCACTAGAGGCCTACCAGCCAGGTGGTGCCAGCCGCCAAAGCTTCAATGGGGCCAGCGGCGAAGCTTTGGCATAGGCAAGGGTTTTTTCTTTTTTCAAACAAAAAACTTGATGGGCATTTTGGTAAAAACACAACATTTCAAAATCCTATATTAGTCCCTTAAGATATGTTTGTCATTTCCATGTATTAACAGATTTTTTGGGGTTTTCCAAGTTTAAATGGTATTTATTTAGAATTTTCCCAAAAAAATAATTCCGCAGCCAAAATAGTTGTGTTAATTTTGAAGATATTGATATAACGATTTAGCTAATTCAGTTCTTATCTTTTTGTTTTTATTCTTTACCTCTTGTGTCAAGAATCAAGTGATGGTCTTGATGGAAAAGTAGAAAACATCGTTATTCAAAAAAAAAAACAAATGTGAGCAGCCTCGTAACCAGGAAAAAAAATTTGGGTAAAATTATTAATTTTAATCAATAGATATTAAAAAGGGAGAATTGCTGATAAATACCTTTTTGGCAAATTAATTGCTGAATGCTACCATTGCACATAACAGAAGATGTTTTGCACATAAAGGAAGATTGCTTGCACATTTATAAGGAAGAATTTTGCACACACGGAAGATGATTTGCACAAAACGGAAGATTGCTTGCACACACGGAAGATCCCTTGCACGCTTGGTAGCAATCAGCAATTAATTTGCTTCTAAAGTATTTTTCAGCAATTTTCCCTATTAAAAATACTATTTTAATTATGTTTTTTCAATATAATAGTGAAATTTACTTAAATTTAAAAATAATGAAACATTGTGTAATTTCTGTCAAATACATGTGATGTTAATTATAAACTTTCATAGAAAAAGATTTACATTATTCATCCAAGTAATTTGTTCGGGATAATTTTATTCAGATAATATTTTCTAAGAATATGATCATTCTTAAGTTAAGTTAAAGTTTCATTCTAAACTTAAATTATCATTATCTTAGATCCTCTCCCGATTTTTGAATTATCTTTCAAAGTTTGACAAATTGCAGTCAATCAATAAATTTGGATACTGATTTAAAATAAGTCATTTAGTACAACCACAATAAAATAATTTAAAAATTAAAATTTTATTATGAATTTAAAACAATTTAATAATTAATAATATGAGAATTAGAGTTATGATGAAATCTTATTAAAATATAATTTGTTTAGTCAAATTTTCAATATATATAACAAATGTATAACACACCAACGTTGATTCCATGATAATATATATTTTTCAATTTTAGTTATAAGTTTAATCACATCACTATGTTTTCATATGTTACCGTTTGCACTTTCTTTGCCCTTGAGCATTTTGTCTGAGAAAAGTAAACACCAAGAAGTAAGAAGACATCTCCTGTTTTTGGGTAAAATATTGGGTTAGGGGGCATTTTTCTTCTGAAAGTTTTCACTGAGTTGTAATTTTATCCCGTAAGTTTTTTAGTGGGCAATTTTATTCTGAAAGTTTCTAAAATAAAACAATTTAGCGCTGATTGTTATCTCATTTAATGTTGACCATTAGTTGACCAAATATGCTGAACTAACAGTCTACATGCCATCCACTTCATTTTTGTTAATGTGCAAATTTACACTGGAAGTGTATGTGTCATTTACTTCATTTTTTTTAAGTTATATTTAAAAATATGGACTGTCGGCTCAATATATTTAGTCAACTATGATCAAAATTAACTGGGATAACAGTAAAAACAAAATTGCTTCCAGCCCTGAAAAACTTTCAGGATAAATTGCCCTTGACCCTAAAATATAAACACATCTTATTATATGATATATAATGAACGTTTTGTGCATCCCACGTGTGTCATGCTAGTTTTAAATTAAAAGATGTTTTTTAAGAAAATTTAGTGCAAATTTAAAGCTTTGTTAGAAGTAGGGTTAGTTAGCATCCAATGCCTGAAGTATTTTTTTTTATTAAGTGAAGTATTTCATTGAGTAGCATTCACTATTCTAAACTAAATTTTAATGTATCTAACACCCTAAAATATTTTTTTCAATAGTCTAAAATAATTTTTTATGTATCCAGCACTCTAAAATATAGTTTTAGAAGCAATGGGTATTCTAAGTTTAGGGTGTTCATTGTTAATAAGAAAATACTTTAAGGGCAAATTTGCACCAAAAATTATTTTAAAATACTGAATGCTACTGAAAATTTTTTAGAATGTTAGATGCATAAAAAATTATTTTAAAATACTGAGTACTGTTGCTGACCTTGGATGCCACTTTTTTTTTTTTTTTTGCCAACTGATGCCACGTTTTTTTTTTTTGGACCAACATGACCTTATAAATATACAAGTTTTGTACGTATAAAATAATATTAAAGAACTGGGGTTAAAAATGAAAGATTGTATTTATTTCAAATAATTAAAAAACATACTCAGACAATATTGTTTAATTGCTCTAACACCATGCTATGGAGATGAGGGACCCCGACATGTGCCTTAAGGGGAAGATGTTAAAACCTTGCTATTTTGCCCATAATCAACATTGTTTTATTTTCGGGGTAAGTCTTTAACATTGGTTTGTTTGGATGAATTATTAAAGCTAATAAACTTGAGTCCTCAATAATTACGCATTGTCTTTGAAAATAACAAACCCATTGTTTATTAGTCATCCAATCCTAGATGTAGACCCTAATTTGACAGAGGATTTTAATCCTAAATTTAATATCTTTTTTTATTTTATCTCTTATATTAATCATTTTTCTAAAAAATATTAATTTACCTGACTTAAAAACTTATATACAATTTAAGTTTACATATAAGTAATTTATATATATTATGTCACATATGTTTTAATCAAGTAATTTATTTAGTTTCTTAATCTACTTAAATTAGATAAATAGGTTTTACATTAATAAACTGAGAAGTAATTATAATTATTGGGTCAATATTGCAATGGAATGTCTCACTCACTAATATTTCTAACCAAATCTTTTGGAGTGTAAGTACTATTTAACTATATCTGTTAATGCTGGTTTCTCTCTTTGCATGCGAAATTCCCTAACAAGATCACAAGACCCTTTTTAGAAATCCATTTCTCTTACTTATAAACAATGGCTTCCAATATGGAAGCTACTCCATGACTCACTTCCAGCTTGTGAAGTACTCTAACAGCATTAAATAAATCTGGTCAATGTTTATTTAATTGTAATCACAAGGAAATTCTAATTTTGGTGCTACACTTTGCTTTTTCGAATGCTATTATTAGGGCCATTTCTACGTTGTTTTTTTTTTTCAACTTCACATTTAGTAATTTTGTTTTATATCTATTTGTAATTGTATACCTTAATATTTCTTTTAATATCATTTTGTATTTTTATAAAAAAAAAAACGAAAAAAGAAATTCTGGAACATTTATTTGTCTCTTGTCCATATGCTCACTCAATTTGATTGGGTTCTTTCTCTATCAAATTGCTTAACCATACTCTTCAAAAATTTCCAACAAAGGTTAAAGACTTAAAAGTGTACACTCCTCCAACGTTAAAAGGATGGGCATAATGTTCAGTTGCTATTTGGTTTTATTATCCTTCTTAATAGTCTGAGGACCAATCTGTGAGTTCGCTAATTTTGGGGACTGAAGTTGAATACGCCTACCAAGTTTTAGGGACCAACTCGCAAGTTTACTCAAACTTCTCGGGGTACTAATGAAGATTGGAAGATTTTGAGGATGGAAAGAGCTTGTGGCTTTAGCACAATACCTTATCCAGCAATTACTCATTTATTTGAGATTGGACATGAGGGGGCTAGGAATAAAGCAGGATCAATCATTAGTAGCCTGTCATCTCAATCAAATTAAATTATTTAATATGAGTTAGAAAAAACTCATTGGAAAGGTATAATAAAGTAATAAGGAAAAATCACTTTTAAATCACAAATAAACAAGATATTATTAGAAAGGTCTTTCGAAATTATAAAACACATTCAATAAATTGTGAATACACATTTTTAGAGTTATAATCAGAGACTTTTCTGATAATATCTTATTTGTTTGGGACCTAAGAATGATTTTTCCAAGTAATAAAACATTCTTTTTTTTAAAAGATTGCAAATATATAAAAATGTTAGTTTCATGCTTATTTATATTCATTTTTTTCTCAAAATCGAGGTGTAAAGTCGCTGTGGCAATTGTTTTATAATTCAATAATTGAACTGACAAGAGCCGCATTTTATTCTTGATAACGACAATTAATTTTACACTAGTTTATTTTAGTTATCAGACTAGAACGAGTTACTTCTCTAAATCTTAGTGTAACATCTAATTGGAGAGTTAGTTTTATGGTTCTATATATAAAACTTATTTTTCATATTTATTAAATTTTTCTTAATTTACCTTTATTGATATACTTCCTCAACGATTATCAAATATGAGGGAGATGGAAGGAATAAATGAAGATCTTTAGTGTTTTAAAATAATATGTTATATTAACCAACTTAACTAAGTTTCTTACACTAATCAAACTAATTAAATAAGTCTCACAGCAAAAGGTTATCCTATTGATTAGAAGCAAGGTAATTATACCCATCGGCCACTGAACCAACAGGGTACTGGGTTAAGAGTCAGTGGATTATATCGAAATCACATTAGAGCTAACCCAAAGCCCAACCAGTAAAAAATTAAAGATTTTAAGGTTATTAATATAAAATTTTTTAAAAATTAGATTTTTGAAAAAATATATATATAAAATAGTGAACAAGGTTAATACTTGAACCGGACTAGTTTACCGACCAGTTAACTAGTTTCTGCTAGAACCAACCAGTCTTGTCCAAGTTTCAAAACCCATATTAGAAATTTGCAACTTTTAAATGATTTGTAGATCCATTTTTTCCAAACATGAACACTTCTGTAAAATAGAATAGAAAACATAACCCACTCAATTTCCAGATCTTTTCTTACAAACCATTTTTCAAATGGAACAAAGTACTTTCTACCATCTAACATTTACAAAATGGATTTCCCACAAAATTTATCTGAAAATTTATACTTATATCCGCAAGGACTGGGACATCTTTAGGTATACCTATTCTCGACCAACCACAGTAAAATATTGTATAAGCTTAACAAGAGACCAGGGCACTTCAGGATATTGTAGCCATCCTTCAAAATAGTCTAAATCAGGAAATATCATAACATGAGGATTCAACGATTAAAAATTAAAACATGAGCAATACAAATATAAGATAGCAACACGCTCGAGTCTTATCCCTAAATGGGTACACCAGAAAAAGAGTATAAAAAGCAACAAATCAGAGTCCAATAACAGCTCAACACAGATAGGGCCAACCAGACCCTTTATTTGAAACTCAAGACACAAATAACGAAATAGAACCAAAGAGAAACTTCAGCACAACACATTACTCTTCCTCTGATTCCGATTCTGCACTCTGAAGCCATTCAATGAAGGGTTGAGCATTCTTCCATATCTTGGAGTCCTTGGAATCTCCCTTTAGCCCTTTCTGATACCATTGCACTATGTGCTCTTCCTCCAGTAAATCAGCATCGTACAGCGCCTTCAGCACTAAGGCAACCTCCTTCAATGCATTGGCACTGCTCTTACAACAGAAGTCCTCAAGTGCATGCAGCAACAGCATCTGCGATCCTTCTTCCCCAGCAAGAGCAGCAGCAAGGTAGTTCTTCCTCTTGACAAGTTCCTTGGCAAATCCTTTCTCAACACCAGCAACAAGGGCCTCAAACAAGGCGCTCATTTTTTCCTTAGAAGATGCAGTAAGGGCAGCAAGATGGTGCTGCAGTTCCTTTGCAGACACGCCTTTCTGCAAATTAGATTTGACTTCCTCAACAAGAGACTTGTAGGGCATTGAGCTCCCATTCTCAGAACCACCATTTGCCTTTTTCTCTGGCTCATTTGTGGAGAGCATGACCATATCAGCTGTCACAGCACTAAGTTGTTCCTGGACACGTTGGCGGGCGGCCTCCAGTGATGTATCTGTTTGCCATTGGATATCACCATCATCATCTTCTTCCTCTTCAACACGAGGCTCTTCATGAATCTTACCATGAGGAGGCGAAGCACGGTCTTCATCAGAGCCATTGGGTTTCTTTTTTGATTTTGTGGTTCCATCCTTGGAAGAGGAAGAAACCTTCTTCTTACCCTCTTTTTTCAATTTCTTCTGTTCCTCATCAGCTGCTTCACCCTCTTTCAGTCTCTCCTTCTCAGCCCTCCTCATGGTCTTCTTGTCTTTGGACCCCTTCTTGGGTTCAGGAGGATTCTTGAGTATAAAGGTGGTCAGCTTGTCTCTCATATCCACATCTGACACAAACCCACAAGCAGCACATTTTAGCTGGATCATTTGACTCTTGGTGATCAAGATCTCAGTTTCAGGATTCCCGCAACCGTAGCACTGAACATATTTCTTAATGAAGTTCTCCAGAAGACCAGCGAGTTTTGGAGTATCATGTGCCCCATTCACATGAGAAGTCCCGGTTTTCTCGTCAAATTTGGATTGAGCTCCCAGCTCAGTACCAAAATACTTGGTTGTGTAAGAAGCTGGCCTCGCCAAAGCCTTTGCAATATCAACCATATTGACTATGTTGGTTTTGATGCCATTACCTCTACCCTCGATTTTGGTAATCATTTTGGGCATCTTATACCTGTAGAAGGCATCATCACTGTTTCCAGCTCCAATGTTTTGCAAAGCCATGATTACAAGTAGTGAGTATCCAAAAGATAAACAAGATATCACAGGCAACAAAGTTTTGAATTTGAAGTGCAAGCAGTAGCAATGTTAGCCTTTAAGGCTGTGAGGACTTGAAGAGAAGACCCTCCTTTAACTATAGGAGGTTGCCAAACGAAGCAACCACAGAACTCAGGAGATCCACGATATGGCTCGAGATGCATGCAGCTGATTTTTCTTGGCAAGGGTCTGTGCTTTTTTCTAGATGAAGGAAAATACTGTCCAAGCAATCCAACTGATTCCAAATAGAGGATGGCTTGTTCGGACATAAAAAAACCTCCAACGCAACACCTTCACCTAAGAATCTGCTCAACTCGCAGGAATCCTATGTCAACAGGAGGAAGATTTATTATTCAGATAACATAAGCTGAAGGCTTATTTAAAAGGAAACAAGCCTAAAGTGAGAATTACCAATAATTCTTACAAAGTAAATAGTCTAATACACAGGGCAGTAACTGAAAAGAAGATAACAGGCAAATTACAAAAAGGGCCCACCATAACTGGGGAAGGCAAGAAGATCATAATCTTGAAATAATTTTAAGCATTTTAAGCAGAAATTGTGTTGCATATATTCCAAAGAACAAAGGTACATCTGAACTGAAAATCAACCATGACTATGGCATGAATACCAAACAACGGAGAAGTCTAGACTTCCTGTAAGATTTACAGAAATAGTTTGCCAAATCAATCGTCAACCATCAGCCAATACATCTAAATCAGAAAAACCGAACTCCACTTGGTATTACAGCACTTATTTGTTTTATCCCGAACACGTTTATGCTGCCGATTGATTAAAATTTGAAAAATGGTTTCGAATTAATATAATTTAGTGTCGCATGCGAACCAAGATTATTCAGACAAAACACCGAAAAAAACCCTCACATGTTAACATTAACAATAAGCAGTAAAACACCAGGGCAAATTCCAGAAGCTGATTAGAAGCTCCTAATCCGCAGCAACTATATAAATCCATTGAAAAAGAAACATAATCGATTCTCCTACTCTCATGAATCTATAACAGTTATAAGTATATAACGAAACACTTGATATTGTTAACGACATGTGGTTGCATCCATTGAATCAGAACCGACAATTGAAATTGCATATGATCTAAGCTCGCTCACCTAGAAGTTGACAACAATTATCCCAAAAATTAAAAACCAACAATGAAAAATCAGATTACCAAAAATTTAAACTACAATAAGAATAAATTAAATGACCGATAAGAAACTAGTACCTGCAGGAAGAAAGCAAGTTAAGGAATAAGGAACGGCTTGGAGAGAGCTAGGGTTAGGGTTGATACGAACACGGGTGTGAAGCAAGATGGGAAACAAAGCCGAGCTGTTTGTTCCTATATATAGCCCCCTAGAAGGAGAAACTAGACCCTTCCTTTAGGATTTTTTTTTTAGGAAAACTACACTGGAGTCTCGGAGGAAGAAAAATACTAAGAAATGGTTTCGAGGAATATCTAAATTATTGTCAAGTCTTATTGAATTATTTTGTAATAAATTTCAGTTAGAAAAAGTCAGAAATATCCCTATCAAATAAATTTCATTTGAGACTATTTTGTAATAAATTGATAGGGGTATTTCTGGCATTTCCCAACTAAAATTTATTACAAAATAGTCCCATGAGACTTAATAATAATTTGGACATTTCTTGGGAACATTTCTTCGTATTTTTCCTTCCCCAAGACTTCATTGTAATTTTCTCTCTTTTTTGTTTAAATAAAATATGTATATTTTTCTACAACAGATAAAATATTTTTTTTGATAAATCTATATCAGATAAAATATGTAACTTAGTTTTATTGTATATTTGAGGAGGTAAAAAGACATTATTGCATATGAGATATGATTAGATAGAAAGAAAGAATAAAGGAAAAGTCTCATTTAAATACCACTTGAAATTATTTAACCCCAAAAAGTCTATTATAACATGCAAAAGACAGATAAGGGTTGAGGGGGAAATTTGGGTTATTAAAGTGTTATACTAAAGACCAAAATGCCTCTTTTTACTTTTAATCAAACACTTGAAGTATGGATTCATGAGAAACAAAATCTCTTTAAGCAAAAAAAGAAACAAAATCTCGGTGTCTCTGTTTCTTATAAAGGTTACAGTCGTCAGCCTCATTGTAGGGGAAGAAGGAAGAGTTGCTGACATCGAACAAAATTTCTTTGAACAAAAAAAGAATCAAAATCTCGGTGTCTTTGTTTTTACCGTCATCGGCCTCATTATAGGGGAAGAAGGAAGAATGTGCAAGCCTGGGTGTGGAGAAATCAAGCAGCTCACTGATCCTGTATACTGATTCTAGTTGTGGGCTTTTGTGTTGTATTGTTAGTATATGGATATTGACTAAAGCTTTAGTCCCATTATTTCAACAATATCCTATTGTCAACTTTTTTTGTACAGGAAGGAAGTAAATCAAGAATATTATAAGTGAAAGTGTTGGCCCAAAAGGGCTAGCCACTGATAATTTCAGTAATTGAAATAACAGTTTTTAATAATTTTGACGAGAGTGATAATGCGAATAACGAGTCATTCTCACCAAATGTGTCAACTGTTGGCCCAAAAGGGCTGTCTGCTGACAATTTCAGTAATAAGAATAACAAAGTTAATAATGGTTTTCACAAAATTGATAATGAAAATGACAAAACTGGTAATGGTTTTGACAAGTTTTGTTTTGACATTGACAAAAACCTCACATTTTCAAGACAGTGACTAGCGCAAATGATAAAATGACAACTTTATATTATTTATTCCACCTACACCCAATGCATATAAGTCATGAATCCAAAAGAATGTGTTCCTTCATGTGTACCTTAATTGCAATAAACTGAGGCCATTAACAAAACTAATAATGGTAATGGCAAGTACAGTAATGGCATTGACAAAACACCAGATTCATGTTGACAGCAACTACAACATAATGTATAAAATGGCAAGTTTACATTACTTATTCCACCTACACCCAATACATATAAGTCATGAACCCAAAAGAACGTATTCCTTCATGTGTACCTTAATTGCAATAAACTGAGACCATTAACAAGACTAGAATCGTAATGACAAGTACATTAATGGCATTGACAAAACACCAGATTCATATTGATAGCAACTACCACATATGTATAAAATGGCAAGTTTACATTACTCATTCCACCTATACCCAATGCATATAAGTCATAAACTCAAAAAAATGTGTTCCTTCATGTGTACCTTAATTGCAATAAACTAAGACCATTAATAAGAGGGTTAAAGGCCAATTTTGCCCCGGAAGTATTCACTGGGGGCCAATTCGGGACCGGAAGTATTTTTGGGGCCATTTTTGCACCGCAAGTTTCCAATTGGGACAATTTTGCCCCGGAAGTTTCAAATTTGGAGCAATTTTGCCCTAACGTTAGTTGACCATTAGTTGACCGTTAGCCTGGGCAAATTTGCTCCAAATTTGATACTTCCGGGCCAAAATTGTCCCAAAACCCAATGACCGTTAGTTGGGCACATCGAACACCAAGCGACGTGCTGTGCTCTTTCAGCCGCTGGACCCTACCTTCGGCTGAGCTAGGATGGGCAGACTGTTAAACAAAAAAGAGAACTCGAAGCCCATGCCGACGTCTCCAAACTCACTAACATTCTTGTCAGCTGCCATGTCCCGATTCAGGAATTTTGACCTGATTCCCTTTCAAAGTACGCATGATGAACGCTATCAGACGGGCTTCCCCCGTCTCTTAGGGTCGACTAACTCATGTGCAAGTACCGTTCACATGGAACATTTCCTCTTTTTGGCCTTCAAAGTTCTTACTTGAATATTTGCTACTACCACCAATATCTGCATTGACGGCTACTCCACCCAGATGCGCGCCTCAGGGTTTGCAGCGACTGCCACACCTTTCTACTCATCAAGGCCTAGCACTTATCCTGACGACGGGTATAGGTCACATACTTCAGAGCTCGGGCGGAGTGGCCGTCAATGCAGATCTTAGTGGTAGTAGCAAATATTCAAATAATGACTTTGAAGGTTGAAGAGGGGAAAGGTTCGATGTGAACGGTACTTGCCCACCCTGGCTCAGCTGTATGATAGCATGCAGCACATATAGTTTGAAAGGGAATCGGGTCAAAATTCCTGAACTGGGACGTGGCAGTTGACAGTAATGTTAGTGAGTCCAGAGAAGTCAGCATAGGCCTCGAGAAGAGTTCTCTTTTCTGTTTTACAACCTACCCCCTGTTTTAGTGAGTCCGGAGAAGTCAGCATGGGCCTCAGTGTGAGTTAAGGTGCTATTTTGCCCCAGAAGTATCAAATTTGGAGCAAATTTGCCCAAGCTAACGGTCAGCTAACGGTCAACTAACGGTCAACTAAAGTTAGGGCAAATTTGCTCCAAATTTGATACTTCCGGGGCAAAATTGTCCCAAGTGGAAACTTTCGGCGCAAAAATGGCCCCAAAAATACTTCCGGTCCCGAATTGGCCCCCAGTGAATACTTCCGGGGCAAAATTGGCCTTTAACCCTTAATAAGACTGGTAATGGTAATGACAAGTACAATAATGGTATTGACAAAACACCAGATTCATGTTGACAACAACTACCACATAATGTATAAAATGGCAAGTTTACATTATTGATTCCGCCTACACCTAATGCATACAAGTCATGAACCCAAAAGAATGTGTTCCTTCATGTATACTTTAATTACAATAAACTTAGACCATTAACAAGACTATTAATGGTAATGACAAGTACAGTAATGACATTTACAAAAGACCAAATTCTTCATGACAACAACTACCTTATATATTGTCAAACGATAAGGGAACATTATGATTCCACCTGCACCTAATGTTTTCTGTCATTCCACCGTACAAGATAATCTTTTCCCTAAACAATACTCACAAAAAGAACATCATATATGCCATAACCCTTCTAACAAAAAATATGTGAAGAAATCCAAGTCATTGCACATAAACCAAAAGGTAACTTGCAAAATATTTACACCCATGTCTCCACACCCAGGCTTAAGTTAGGTTTGGATTTTTGCACGTTCTTCTTGAGTGGCCTACTTGATGGCATGAGCTACTTGATTTCTCCACACCTAGGCTTGCATGTTCTTCCTTCTTCCCTTGCAATAAGGCCGACGAAGGTAAAAATAGAGACACTGAGATTTTGTTTCTTTTTTTGCTCAAAGAGATTTTGTTCGGGGATGACGCCAACGACTCTTCCTTCTTCCCTTGCAATGAGGCTGACGACTATAACCCTTACAGGAAACAGAGACACCGAGATTTTGTTTCTTTTTTTGCTCAAAGAGATTTTGTTTCTCACGAATCCATACTTCAAGTGTTTAATTAAAAGTAAAAGGGGGCATTTTGGTCTTTAGCATAACACTTCAATAACCCAGATTCCCCCCCTCAACCCTTATCTGTCTTTTGCATGTTATAATGGACTTTTTGGGGTTAAATAATTTCAAGTGGTATTTAAATGGGATTTTCCCAAGAATAAATTCAAATCCTTTTGTAACAAATATATTTTGGGAGTATTTAAATTTGTTACGCTACTTTCACATTGGTTCTAGAAAAATAAACTTCCTTAAGGTAAAAAAAAACAGAAATTAATCTTCAATTGACATTATAATAATTAAAAGGACAAAAGCAAGTCTAGGTAGCCAAATTAAATTTTAAAATTTATAAATTGAATAAAAAATTAAAATTAAATTAAAATAAGAAAATATTGAAGCTTCATCTTCCAAACGTAGCAATATATATTACTTCATGATATAAGAGTTACTTAACTAATTCTGTTAAGTTAAAAAAGTGAAATAAATTGGTAAATTTGAACAAACGTGACATGAGCTTCTTAAAATATCCATATATAATATTAAATTACACATAAAGTTATAAGTTAGGGGAAAATGATAAATATAGGAAATAAAATGTATTGAGATTTTATATTTTATATCAAACCCTACTATCAACTAATTTTCATATTAAGAAAGGGATGTAATACGATTTCAACCAATTTTTGAACACTAAGCACTTAAATACTCATTAAAAAATTTTATTATATTAGTAGTTCTCCCAATTGGGTTTAGATTATTCAAAGTCAAATGTAACTCACACCTAACTTTTTTTTCTAAGCATATATATTCTCTTATTAGCCAGGTTATCTAACATAGACCGAACCAGCCTAACCGAACCCGAAACTGGCAACCCGCCTCTAAACCGGTCCGATCCGGTGACCCGGTCCGGGTCAAATTTCTTTTTTTTTCCTTTAAAAATATTTTTTTAAAAAATTTTTCCTTTAGAATATCATATTATAAGCCTAAAATATTCCATTTCTCACCGGTTTGGTCCCTGTTTAGCTCCAGTTTGACTCCGGTCTAACCTACTAACCCTTAACCCAGTACCCGACCGATTCACTAACCGGTCCGGGTTTAATTACCTTACTTATTAGAGGCAATCATATTTGAGGCATTGTCAGGCACTAAACATGGGCACCTCTCCCAGCAAGGATTTGAATCTTGATCTGCCACGTTGTGAGAGACTAACTCCTTCCACTAGATTCAACCCTCGTTGGCAAGTCTAATGTAACTTTATTTACCTTATATTTTGGTCAAATCATCAAGATTGGTTTGATCTCGGGATGGGAATAGGCTTGACCCTTAATGGCAAAGCCTATTTTAAACAAAGCTTAGCCTATTTAGTAAAAAAAGGCTAGGCCTATTGTTAGGCTTATGTAGGTAAACAGGCCTAGCTTATTCATCTTTTTTTCAAAAAAAATTGCATTATTATGTATAATTATATGTAAGGAAAAATTAATCTTTTGGTCCTTTAGCTTTTAACTTAGTTATGACTTAATCCCTCAACTATAACTCACTATGTAATGACCCAATTTGAGATTAAGGGCTAATGGCTTTGAGATTGATTGTAAATAGTGTAATTAAACACTTTTGGATAAATGTGATATGAATTTGATATAAATGTTCATAGTGATGATTTATTAATCATATGGAACCAGGGGCAAAACAGTAAAATTGGAAATTTACCGACCAATTGGTCAGTTACCAAAGAGAAAACTCATTGGTGATTAGAGATCAAGGGTTGAGATTCATTGGCTATGGGTCGGAATCCTATGCTTTAAACTTATGTGAGCTCATGGAAGAGTAAGCAAGATGATGACAAGTGGCATTGCATGGGCCATAGGATTGTGCTAAAAGACAAACACCCACTTTTCTCTTCTCTTCTCTCTCCTATTCGGTTTTGGGGGTATGGACCAAGGGAAAATGTGCAATCATAATCATCTTCCTCATCTCTCACCATCTCTCTCCTCCTTTTCCATTTTTTTGATGATCAAGGTGGAAAGAGAAAGGGAAAGCTTGGATTTTGGGCGAGTAATAGTTCCCATATGCTCTAATCCTTTTCATTAAATTTGTTCATAGTGCTAAAAGCTCCATCTTGGTAGTTTCATAATTTTGAAAAGTGGTGATTTGGGTGTGGAGTAAATTTGAAAGTTGAAGAATCAAGTATTTGACTTTGGCAAAGTGAAGAGGTGAGCATTTAGTGCTTTATGATATATTTGTTGTGATTTTTAGATAAGTTTGATAAACTCTGGAATTTGCCTTGGTTTTGTGTAAATTTTGAATGTATGAATTTCATAATGGATGATGTTGGAATTAGTTCATTGGGAAGTGATTTAAGTGTTGTATGTGGTTTTGAGTTTTGGAAGTGTGTTGATTGGAATTGGGTTTTGTGTGTGAATTAGAGATCCAAGAGTTAGATTGTGGTTAAAATTGTTTTTGGGTGTTTTAGAGGTTACCAATGGGTTCTTTAGGCTATGTTATGTGGGTATGAGCTTTATGTGGAGTTTGGGAACCATTGGGAGCAATTTTAACCAATATGGGAATTTCTGTCAGTTGCTGCGATCTGGGCAATCTGATAGCATCACTTGAGTGAGGGAGGATCTCACTCAAGTGCTGTCGTGTAATTCCCCTTTCTCCTTTGTGTTTTGCCTGGGTTTTCATGAAGGAGGCTCGAGTGCACTTCTTATCCGCGAGTGAAGTTGGTGATTACTCAAGTGAGCTTAGGATCACTCGAGTGATGGTGTGAGTTCATGGTCGCTCTCGGGTTGTCACTTTCTGCGTTGCACTTTCAGGTACTCGAGTGGTTTTGGAGTCATCACTCGAGTGTAAAGCCTTATGCCCAAGTGTTGTGAGCACTTTCGGGCTATTATTGTTGCTCACTATCAAACACTCACGAGTGAGAGCCGTTCTCACTCAAGTGTAGGTCTCTCATCACTTGAGTGAGTCAGTCAAAAATCAGTGTTGTGCTTCCGAAAAAAGGGTCTTCAGAGTAGTTTCTTCCAACCCTTTTAGCATGTGTTTAGGCGTCTAATGGGCATCTTAAAGAGTTTAAATGATAACCAACTTAGAGTATCATGGAACAAGTATTTGGAAAAGAAATTGATCAGTTGTCCCTAATTTGGCTATAGGATTTGATATCTGCCAGACTCTTGAGCCCATTGTGCCGAAAAATGTCAGGAAAGATACAGGTAGTGACTCCTCTCTTATACTTTATGTAAATGTATTATATGTATGCCTATCATGCATTGTGTTGTTGCTATTGCTTTGTGATACATTGAGATGCTTTGTGATTCTTTGTGCCTTGTGATACTGCTACATAGTTATTACAGCGAAAGCTGGCATAGTGTTTGCCGTGAAAGCGGGCATAAAGTATTGTGATACAGCCGTGAGTGATGTCGGTTATGGCACGAGCCAAGACTCATAATGTTGCTGCTGAACATGATGAACTTACATGCTTTCTATTTATATATTGTATGAGTGATTTGTTACTATTGGGATTCTTTAGAATCTCATTCTTTCCAATGACTAACATTTCAGACAGGGCGAGTGGCTCAAAAAGGAAGCGGACAACCAGGAGTGGTTAGGATCTCTTGGAGACATTTTTGTTGGGGGTTGGTTATCTGTTTTTGGTTTGGGATTACGGTGTATATGAGATGTAAATATGATTTTTGGATATGTAATCCCCATCTTGGGAAACCCTAAGCCCATTGTATATATATACATGTAGCCTGGGGTTGCCGGGATTTTAGTTTCGCACTATGATATTTATGAATGTGATTTAACTGCACAGGTAATTGTATCTGAAAGTGAATGTGGGACCATTTTAATTATGTTTTTGAACTGTTTTTCGTGATACCCCATCTCTTGGATGAGAGATTATAACTATTGTTTTTGTTTTATTGGTCTCTATTTCACTTAAATTTCATAATCCGGGTATAATTACAATGAGGGGGTTACATACTATGACTCATTCCCTGATTTGTTAGGTCAGTTAAAACTCAGTCTTTAATATTTTCTAGGGAAAAAGACAGAAAAATACCACATGAATTAGCAAATCCCCAAAAAGTCTTTTAAACATATAAAAGGACATATAGGTGAAAGGGTAGGAATCTGGGTTTTTTAAGTATTTTTACAAAATTGCCCCCCACTTAACAATAAACCCCACCTTCTTTCTTCCAAAAACAACCTCCCTCCCTCTTTCTAGTCAACTATGGATGGACATTCCTCTCACTCCCTCTGGTTCGGATGCTCTATTGAAGATTGTGAGAAGATGAATAGTGGTATGGGAGCTCAATGAGGAAGACGATGATGATAGTCCCAATATGCTTCCTCCATAATTTTGATTCCTTTATCTTTTCTCTCTCCCCTTTGCTCTCTCTCTTTCTAAATACAAGATTTAGTCTGCCTCTGCTTGAATCAGAGGGCATGGCTTGGGATTACGTTTTTATGGTGGATTACATGACTCAACCAGGAAAGGAAGATGAAATTGGAAATGAGAATGAGAATGAGAAAAGTGAAGTAATATGTCATTGTGAAGTTGAGATTGTTGGTGGAAGGAACAAGAATGAAGTTGAATTGATGAATCAAGACAATTGCTTGGTTTCTAATAATTGCATCTTCATGATTTTAAAAGTTCTAAATGTTCACTTTATGTGTATTGTAGTTGCTGTCATATAGCATCTGGTTTTTTATAAATGCCAATATTGTACCTGTCATTACCATTACTACTTTTGTTAATGGTGACAATTTATTGTAAGTAATGTATATGGGAAGGACATATTCTCTAGGATAGATGACTTGTATGCGTTAGGCGTATGTAGAATCAATAATGTTCACAAGCCATTTGGCCATTTGCATGATAGATGTTCTCATAAACATTTCTGGTTTTTTGTTAATGCCATCACTTCACTTTTCATTAACATTATTAAACTTGTCAATACTATTAACAAAATTAGTCAACGCATTTACTCATTTTGTTAAAACCATTGCGATTTTTGTCAAAATCATTACTGTTTTAGTCAATCTCATTACTCAATTGGTCATAGTCTAAAACTCTTAGCTAATCCTTTCACATATTTTGTCAAAATCATTACGAATTTTGTCGAAGTCATTAATGTTTTAATCAATCTCATTACTCAATTGGTCATAACCTAAAAATTTTGGTCAATCATTTCACACATTTTGTCAGTATTTATTGATTTTTTTAAAACTAATACGAATTTTGTCAAAGTCATTACTGTTTTAGTCAATCTCATTACTCACATAAGCGTGATCTTATCCCCAAGGTCGTGGCTTCGAGACATGGGGAGTCGAAAGGAACTCACAAGGGGGTGCGGATATTCCTTTCACATGCCCGACTACCTAATGGGCTGGACTGGGGTGTGAGTGCCCTGATTACCTAGAAGGGTCGGACTGGGGTGTGACATAATGAATACAGGTCATGAACCCAAAAGAACATGTTCCTTCATGTACACTTTACTTACAATAAACTGTCACCATTAACAAAAATAGTAATGGTAATAACAAGTACATTATTAGAATTTACAAAAAATCAGATTCTTCATGACAGCAACTACCACATACATAGTCAAATGACATGTAAACATTACGATTCTATTTGCACCTAACGTTTTCTTGTCATTCCCACCATTCAAGATATTCTTTTCCCTATACAGTACTTACAAAAATGACACCCACAACCTAATATCCTTAGTACTCACTTACTCTTACTCTCCTTCAAGCGACTATGCAATGGATTGCACCCACTATTACCAATTTGGCGACACCGATGATGACTGTAATAGTTTGAGGAAGAAGAAGTTGAAGCCCGTGATGCACACCCACAGCCTAATATCCTTATTACTCACTTACTCTCACTCTCCTTTAGGCGAGTATGAGACGGATTGCACCCACCGTTGCCGATTTGGGGACACTGACGCCAACTGTAAGAGTTAGAGGAAGAAGAGGTTTTTCTGAAAGGCCAGAGGATGAAGAAGTAGAGTCCCGATATTTCTTTATGTTTTGAATTCATTAAGTCTTAAGGGTATTTTGGTCTTTCAGCCAAAACATCAAAAACCTAGATTCCCACCCCATCCGTTATCTGTCTTTTACAAGTGTTAATGGTGTTTTGTGGCTTATGCAATTTTATGTGGTATTTAGCTGTTATTTTCCCTATTTTCTAATTTAATAAATTAATTCTACATGACAAAAGAGGTTGCTGGAAATGATTAAAAAAATGTTGATGTAGGCTTCTAAATAAGCTCCATATGATTGGGATCTTGCTCTGTTCAACTTTGCATAGAAAACTCCATCGGCTACAAATTGAGGAGCACAAGCTTAGTGTCACAAACAACTTTTAACTTAAACTGAAAAACAAAAAACGACAGCTTCTCTTCCATTTCGGCTAGTGCCGCTTCTACCAAGTTCAAAGTCGATGCAATCTTGCTAAGTTTTTGGGTCACAATGATGACAAGCACACAATTCTGACATCAAACTACCAAGAGGAAAAGATGTAATGCAATGATATTATAGGCTAGATTATCTTGTTGAATGGGTTCAAAACTTAACCATTGGTTGTACCCATCTTTTATTGCTGTTTACGATTGCCAAACCTTGATGTTAGGAGTGGAATAGGACCTCCTTATAGGCTGTCTGCCACTCTATACAAGGCCACTTCTTTTTCCTTCCTTTACTATTATGTGCTTGTAAAGGTAGAAACCAATGTTTTTAAAACCGAACGAGACTGGACGATCCGGCCGTCAGCTGTTGATCTCTATGGCTCGGTTAGCATGTTTTGACCGTCTTTATATTTAGGCCGTTTTGAGCCACCCTGAACCGCCATTTGAGCCGGAATCCGGATCAGAACTAGAACTCAGATCGGTTGCAAGAAAATCGGATGGCTTGATGTTTTCATTGTAGGAAGCTTCTTCTTCGTCTGCTTCCATGAGTTCGTAGGGTACCATGGCAACGATAAAATGATAAAGAAAAAAGTAAACAGGAGAAAGAGATAAAAATAAAGATCAAGAAGAAAAACGCATAACAAATAGAGCAAAACCTACCAATCACATTTTCTTCCCTTCTTCCTTAGTATTATGGAGATTGCGTTGCGACACTGGTTAAAGTAAAAATTGCAGAGAACCTTCATTGCATTAGTGAAATTGTGAGGGAAAGAAGAAATGAAGTGCCTACATCTAATCACAACATGTCTCTCATCCTCTCTCTCTCTCTCTTATCACATGGGGTGGCAGTAAATTCATTTTCACTTTGTTAAATGTGCAAACTGTTCAGTTTTCAAATTTTGCTATGATTTTTTATTTTTTATTAGTATATATGTTATTAATATAAAAGTGCTGGATGTCACTGTCATATCTATCCATTCCCGATGCAAAAATCTCAAATGGGAGCATGAGAGTAGAAAAACATCTTGTATTTATTATTATTATTATTATTATTATTATTATTATTTTATTGTTATAATTTTTAGATTATAATTTTTCTTTAAAACTTATTAAATTTTTAAATATATCTTATTTTAAGGGTAACAAAAAATGTGCGCATGATATCAAAAAAACATCCTGATTGAAAAAGGAGTCCTATGCTATTGAAGAGTTAGGGACAAATTTAAAAATAATTACAATAATACAGATTTAGATACAACAGGTGAAAGAGAAGGCCTTGTTTGGGTTATTTTTTTCAATGTCTTCTCGTTTGGGTTATTTTTTCCATTATTCATCTACTTGTACTTATCTATATACTCTCATTTTTTTTATCAATTTGAATTTTTTATTATTATTATTTTGATATTTTAGTTTTTGTATATGCATTATTATATATATATAATACTATGTTATTCAATTATTACATTACCGGTTGGACCAACGGTCTGACCGGTTAAACCATGACCCGCTAACCTCTCTGGCTCGATATTCGATTTGGGTTTTAAAACATTGGTAAAAACCATAAATATGTAATCATCTTAAGTTCTCAATAAAGAACTTTCTTTCTTCATCTCTAAACCCCCTCATTTCTCTTCCTTATTTTCATTTTCTCTCATAATTTCTACATTTATACACACACACATACATTCTTCCACGTTTTCTTGTATAGATTGTTGAGAAATACATCAAAGAAACTTGTAGAACAGAGCAAGATCGCATTGACTCTAAACCTAGTAAGAGAAGTTGTTGTTTTTTATTTTTTTCATGCAAGTCCAAAGCTGTTTGTGATGCTAGGCTTGTGCTCCTCATAACATCCCCAATTTTTATTGCTAATATTTAAATAATATTAAGATATATTGTCTAAAATCTTGAAATAGTGACTTGAGAAAAGAATGAAATTTGTTTGAAAATTGAGGTGGAAAATCCTTTTCTAGATTAATGGAGCCTAATTATTCTTTTATAAAGTATCTAATTATCTTTTATAAAAGAAAAATATGAAATTTAAGGTGATAGATATTTATTGTTATCAATTTGAGTTAATGGGATTATTTCTTGAAAGCTAGAATTCACCATGTAATTATTGACCATTAGTAATCTACTCAAATTGGAATTAAATATTAAGTACTTAATTCTAAACCATAATTTTAGGAGAAAGGAAAATTTATAAAATTTGATGGGATTAAATAAAAATAATTTTCAAAATAAAAGAGTATAATTTTTTTATAATTATGAAAATTTTACTTGAGGAAATTGTATGTACTTAGCCCAATCCCTAGACTAGTTTTGTAAAAAGTTATAAAAGAAAACAATGAAAAAAAGGAGAGTTTTTAAAATAAAAGAAAAGATAAAGTATATAAAAAAATCTGTTAAATCAAATAGTGGGCACGTGACCCACTATTTGACGAGGGGATAGTATATAGTGTTAAGGTCCATTTTTACTTTGGTAGTTTTTACAAAAGAGTAATGTTGTCTCAGGAGTTTTTCTTGAAGCAAAGTTGCACTAGAAGTATCAAAAGTGATATAATGTCGCCCAATTCAACAACACCGTTTGGTCAACCGTTAGTTGACCAAATTATGATGATGTGGCTCTGCCATATAAGACATTTCTTAATGCCACGTATTTTGCCGTGACTTCATCATTTTTGTTGGGATAAAATCCAAACTCCCCTTATCATTTTCCTTTTCTTTTCCTTCCTTCCTGCCTCTTTCCTCATTGTTGGCTTCCCCTTGAATAGCTAAAAAAAGCTTCCTCCCTCCATCTTTATCCCTCACCACCTCTGATCAACAACCTTAAATAAAAGAAAATTCATACCAATACCACAGTCCACACATTCATTAGATCCACATTTGACAAAAAAAATAAAGAAATCAAAGTCAAGATCTAAACTAAAAAACATGATAAAGCTTTGTAGATCAACACTGCTAGAGATAGATGTGGACGCTCAGACTCAAATCCCTTCCAAATTTCTATTCAAAATATCACCAAAGTCTCCTATACTGGTGTTCTGATTCTCAAGGGCATCAACTTGGACGCTCCCAATGGTTTCGACTTGGAGATTCCCAAGAACATGATACCCCGCTTCGCTAGATCTAGTAGTGATGGCAAATCGACGCTTCTCATGTCCTTAAACTGCCTCTAGGAACCTCCCTTCGGTATCATCTTTCTCATCATAACAACATCTTCGATCTTGAGGTTCTCTCCCTCCGATGTCGGTAGTAACAGATCGTTGCTTCTTAAGGCCTTCAAATGCCTCTCAAAGGTTCTTCCTCCTTTTCACTTCTTTATGCCATCCCACCAAAGTCTACTTCTAGGTGAGAAAGAGGTTCTGTTACATACTTATGAAATTTGCAAGTTTTGTGATGTATAAATTTTCTTTTAGTGAAAATTAATAAGAAGAAGGTGCCGAAGGAAGAAGGATGAAGGAAAGGAAGAGCTTTTTGCCGGCTGTGGTGGTGAGGGAGAGGCAACGATGAGGAAAGACAAAGGAAAGGAAAGGGATCAGAGGAGTTGGGATTTTTTTCCCTAACAAAATGATTATGTGACAAAATACATGGCATAATATCCTACGTGGTAGTGCCACATCAGCATAATTGGGTCAACTAACAGTTGACCAAACAATGCCATTAAATTGGGGCGACATTGCACCATTTCTGACATTTTCGAGTCAACATTGCTCCCAAAAAAAATTTTGGGACAAAATTTCTCTTTTGTGAAAACTTCTGAGGCAAAAATGGACATTAGCCATAATATATATACCCCCACTGTCTTATTCAAGGCCCGAATCCTCTGGTCCTTTTTATTTATTTTTCCCTCTCCCTCTTATTGCTTCAGCATGTGTCTCAACCTCTTTTTTTTGTCTTCTTCGTTCTTCCACTACAACTCCAATAGAGAGAGAGAGGAGGGAGAGAGGGAAGAAGAGGGCATCTTTGTTGGGATACTTGGGAAGCTACTCTATCACCTATATCTTTAGTCCTCATCTTTTGTTTTTTAGTCTTTACTAGAGGAAAATCTAGGGTTTGATACATATTGAAATTTTGAGGTTTTTAGTTGATTATTTTGCTTCTAATAGAGCTAGTGAGGTTGGAATAAGTGTTGTATGGTTTAAATTTTTGTTTGAGTGGTTGATTTGAGAAAACTAAAGTTATGGTTTGTTTAGAAAACTATAATTTATGATATGGGATTTGTTAAATTCAAGTTTAGTGATTTATTCTATCTTATTGGAGGTTATATTGATGAGTGAATGACTTAGATTTGAGATTTATGAATAAATGTGAATATTGAAAAATTTGGGTGAAACTTTAAGTGTTGGGAATTGGGTCTTTTTGAAGAAATTGAGGAGATAGTTATAGTTTAATGATTTTAAAAGGTAAGAATGAATTAATGGCAATAAGAAATAAGATTGGAATGATGATTTTGAGAAATAGTTATTTAGGGGTGTTTTCCCTAAAAAGTTAAAGTAATCAAATTTTGGGAAATTAAGGATGAAATGAGGAAGTTATTATGGTCAATAATTTTTATGAGTAAAATAGAGTTATTGGATGATAAAAATATAATTAAAATAGAGAATAGAGAATTTAGTTGCAGTGGTAAATTGAGAATTTTGGGAATTTATATTAAAGTGAACAATTTAAAGGTTATATAAAGATTTGAAATAGAGTTTAATTTTTGAGTTAGATTTTGAGTTGATTGTAATATCTCGAATTTTGAGATTAGAGGCTTGAAAATAAGCCTAAATTAAGTGGACTGATAAGCCCCAATTTAGTAGATGTCTCAAATCTATTCTCTAAAGTTTCTTATATATTTGGGGCATTAAAGAAAATAAAATGGTGAATTTTGAAGAAAGTGATTATGCTTGTAGTGAAATTTTCTGTGAGGCAGTGAGCTTGTCATGAGGTTTTGGGAGATCAAATGATGAGAAAAAATGATGAAATTTTATAGGGAGAAAGTAGACATTCAAGCTTTAATTTAATAGGTATATGACTCAATTAGAGCTATATACAAAAAGTTATGATTTTGTGAAGTTTGCTCAACAAAATTGATTATTTTCTGGAATAGCATGCAAAGATTAAAAATTTGAGAATGATATATTTTCAACTGGCTAAATTCCATATTTTTCCTTGAAACTAGACTTAATAAGGGTTCCATAGCCTTTGGAATCACTCCGATACGATGTCTGTAAAATTAGTTATGATTTTTCAAAATTCGGTTAGAAAATATGCTAACAAAACTGAAAATGGAAAAATTTGTGATGGTAATTTTGTAATTATGAGATAATATGTGATCAGCCCATTTTGGCACAAACTTGGGCCCTTAGACGTGAAATTTGGCTGACCAAGAGAGGAGAAGAATTTGTTACAAGTTAATTGGGCTTATGACCATATTTCATGTACATAAAGTTATGTACATAAAATAGTCAAAGTTCAAAATTTATTTTTGTGATTAAATAAATAAAAGGGAGAGATGCAATATGTATTAAAACACTTTCTCTTCCCTTCCCTCTTCATTTTCATGTCAGCCAGAGCAAGAAAAGGAGACAGAAGGAAGAAAAACTCATAGGTAAACTCGATTTCTTTGGTGAATTGGCTCCTAACCTATGTAATCTTTCCTCTAAAATTCTCTTCTATGTGATTCAAGGTGTTTAAGAAGCTAATTTCATTGTTGAGAGGCTAGGGTTTTGGCCAAAGAAGGAAAAGCCATAAAGAAGAAGAGGTAACTTCCTAAACTTCAAATATTGGTTGCTCTGGCTACTGTGAGTAGTTTAATAAGTGAATTTGTAGTTATTTCCTGTGATTTGTGAATTTGGGAAATGTGGTAACAAAAGCATTATGCTACCAAAATTGAGTCTAAATGGTAGTTATAATGTAATTAAATAGTTAATAAAGTTATTAGGAGTAGAAAGGAGCAAGGATTTGAAATCAGAATTGGAAAACCCTAATTTTTTTTCAGAGAATTGGGAATTTTAGCCCGTGCTGGTTTGGGTTCTTAGAGTTGAATTTTCAAAGATTTGATAATTCCATTGAGTTCAGGATGGAAAATTAGATGGGGTTACAGTTGGTCACCTTTTCTGAAAAGCCCTAAAAAGCATAATTATGAGAACTCCCCTAAAACACTTAAATAAGGGCTCTCAAGGGCAATTTTATCTTTTGGCAATGAATTTGGTAATTCTAAGTCCTAAAATGGATTCCCTGGGTGGAAATATGTTAGAATAACCCAAGTTAGAATTTCAAGAAAAGTACAGTCAGACCGGGTATAACGGAGGCAGGGCCGGGTCCCCGGGGGCATTTTAGCAATTTTTCAATATAGACTCACATAACCCCTATAAACACTATGGAAGTGTCTAAATGGTACATTTGGAATTGTAGGATCGAGTGGAGAGGCTAGCTATGACACGCTTTACGAGGCACGCATTTCGAGGCGGAAAAGGGTTAAGGTAGGGGACTTACCTTAATTGCATGTAATTAATATCTTTGCTTGTGTAGTGATGTGTGTGATTGCTTTACTAGATTGTATAGAGCATATTTGAATAAATGAAGCTCTGTTTCTGTTTTGTTGTGGCCATAGTTTTGTTACATGAAATATTAAGCATGCAAAAATGTCATTATGGGGTATACATCTAGTTAAAGCTAACATGTCATACACATAGCATCTATCATGCATACATTATGATACCTATTTCCTACTGAGATTCTCTTGAATATCACTCTCCCCTACCAACAAATTAGATAGGTGAAAACAAGAGGTGTACAGAAAGCAGAGAAGAGAACTACAGGGAGGGATGCAGTGGTGGAACGAAGACGAAAAGATGTTTCCGTTTCACTAGGACGAGTTTAGATGCCCTAGAGCCCTGTGTGGCTACAATGTTTGTAATTATTATGTATGAACCCATATAGGAAATTTCTATAATCATGCACATATTATCAGTATATCTTTGCTATTCCTATGTTGCCCACCGAACCCCATATCGTTTTTCGCGGATACTCTGGTAAAGGTGAAATTAAAATAAGGGAGTGACATTGATATTGATAATGTGATTACGGGAAATGAGGCTTGGTATTTGGGTAGTTGTTGGAGTTATCGTGGCACTAATTTTGTTGCTGGCTTGATTGAGAATGGCCAAATATAAGAGTTGGGACTTCTAGAGAAACTTTAAGTCTTTAAGTAGTTTTTGTTAACCACTCAATTAGTTTGATACTAAATTGTGGTTATAATTTATTGTTATATATTGATTTTTGACTTGTGGTTAAACTTAGAGCTTGAATTCTTGTGGTAAACATAGCTTTGACAAGAGGTAACCACTTTTCACTTGTTATGTGTGTTGATATGTTATTTCTGAGTATTTTGTTAAATGATTATGAGAATAAAAATGATATATTGATATTGATTAAATATTTTAATGAGTACTTTCAAATGTTTATTGAGATTGAGAAAGTTATTATGATATTGATGAGTATTTTGATAGAAATTGCTTTGTGAAATCTTATGATTCGAATTGTGAAATATATATATATATATATATATATATATAGATATATATATATATATAATGAGTTGAGAATTGAGATGCTATGACATGTATATTAAAATGATTTGAATAGCATGATATGAAAGTGAAAATCTTGATAAATTCCCATTGAGCTATTTATTGATAATCATTGTGATGGTTGGATTGGGATGAGATGGAGTAGTTTGTGTCATCACGTGGTGTAACCTCCATTGGTGCACGATGAATAGCTTTCTATTGTCCCATTGGTTCAACGAGGGAGAAAGACCTATAGTCTGAGCATGTGCTTTGTGGATTTAGGCTGATCCTTATCACTTGACCAGTGAGCCTTTGAGTGGCCATTAACATGAATAGTAACTTAATTCATAGATCTAGTTGGCGGAAATAAGGCGGTTTGGCTGGATTGATAAGAGGCAACTTGGGAAATGTGATATAGAATTTATGATATAAAGTTAGTGAATTATATTTCTAATACTTTGTTATATAAATTGTTCTGCTTGGTACCTCATGAGCATATATTAGCATGTGTAATGAGTTGGATAGCTGGTTATTGAGGCCTTTGTTTCACCCTATTGATTTAACATTTTTCAAGTAATAGTTATTATGCCAGTTAGTTGAGGAATGCTCCGAAGGCCTGACTATTGTGATAATATTTGTAAAGCCTCCTCCTTTTTATTTATGTGATGAATTGTTGTATATTGTCACTATAGGGCTCATGCTACATACTCTGATGTGATATTATGGTTTGGATTATACTATTTTCTATCATGGATAATTAACTCAAGTGGATATTTGAGAAAATTGTTGTTTAAGTATTTTGATAACGAGCAGGAGATACCCGTGCGTTGCACAGGAAGATTTTCCATACTGAGTAATTATATTGACAGACTGAAACTTAGCAGTTCAATTGTGTTAATATGTGTATCCAGAATCACAAGCACTATAAATTATGTAAGTTGTTCTATTACGGTGCATAACTTAATCCATAACATTACACATAAGATAATAATTGGCGAATCTGTGTAGGATGTCATAACAATTCATTTCATGAAAAAAAGTGGACAACATTGTTCTCATTGATCACCAAAGAAGTTGTTACCTAAGAACCAACGTTCCAAAAGACTTCAGGGAAAACAACATTCTTTGTAGTTGTCGTTGTTCCAGATTCATTTACTCCTACAATAATCTTCAGACCATCAATGCATTTGACTCTGGATAGAGCTACATATAATTGTCCATGAGTGAAAACTGGTTTGGACAAATAAAGACCAACATGAGACAATGATTGGCCTTGACTTTTATTAATAGTCATTGCAAAGGATAGTGTAATTGGGAATTGCCGCCGTTGCATACGGAATGGCCATCGAGACTCAGAAGGATTTAGATCCATTCTATGTATGAGGACCTTTTGATTAGGCCTGGAACCATTAAGTGTTATGGCCTCAATAACCTTATGGCCAAGCATTGTCACACGAAGACGTGTTCTATTGCAAAGTCCTGATGCTTGATCAATATTTCTCAACAGCATAATGGGTGCTCCAACTTTTAATATAAGTTGGTGTGGTGGCAAACCAGAAGATGTGATGGTATTGAGGAATTCTGTGGTGTATAAGTTGTCAAAAGAGTTTGGATCATTAGTTGACTTGCATACGGTGTCACAACTTAAGAACACATGTTGTTCACCTGGAAGCAGTGAACACATGTAATCATTGATCTTTGCAACTATTTCAATTGTTGGTGCTAGAATTGCTCTGTTATTGAAGTAGTCGTTGGAGGACAGATTTTGAAGGAGGTCTTTATATGTTGCATTCACAATGGCATTGATTGGATCATTGCAGCTTTCAATCAGCACTTCAGGTGGGATTTCAATATTTGCAACTCCGTCAGAAGAATGTCCTAACTTTCCATCACCAACATCTAGCAACCATCTGGAAAACCATTGAATCCTTTTGTTCATAATTGTATCAGCACTCAGAGATAAGCGCATGTTTTTTGTCAATAGAAAAATCTTGCAATGTTGCCAAAGGTGAGAAGAATTAATGCAAGCATTCACAATAGTTGCCCTAGTTCCTTTAGGAATGACTGGTAGTATTTGCTTGAAATCACCACCCATAACAACGCATTTACCCCCAAAAGGCATATTACAGTGCATTATATCCCTTAATGTCCTGTCAAAAGCTTCTACACAATACCGCTGTACCATAGGTGCCTCATCCCATATAATTAATTTTGTGATCTTGATGAGGTTAGCTAGTGGTGAATTCTGCGAAATTGAACAGACTGAAAATTCAGTTATTTGAATCGGTATTGCGAAACGTGAATGTGCTGTGCATCCAGATGGTAGTAAAGTTGCAGCTATACCACTAGATGCAACTGTGAGCACAATCTGTCCCTTAGATCGAAGAGTTGAGGATAATGCATTCCATAAGAAAGTTTTCCCTATGCCACCATAGCCATAAACGAAGAAGAATCCTCCTTTCGGCATTTCTAATGCAGACATGACTTGATCATAAACTTCTTTCTGATCTGAATTCAAAGCTGTCAATAATGACTCTGATTCTGACCGAAGTGATACTCTATCATACGATAACTCTTGTAATATGAAGTGGTTGCTAAGATCAATTGGCGGTAGTTCTGTTGGGAGAGGTAATGTGTTAAAGTCATGTAAACTTTTCCCGTTACAACGAAGTAGTCTGTCGATCTCTTGAAGAGCAGCTTGTTCCTTATCAAGTGCAGAGATAGACAGACCTATGAAATTGGGGAAACATTGTACTTATATTTTCCTGAATACATAAAATGTAATGCGCACAAAACATAAGGAAGATTGAAATGAAATAGTTTGGAATAACAATTACCTGTATTACTTTGATCTCGTTGTGGAATGTATAGCATATCTTCAGAAAGCAGATGTGATGTTTCTTTCCAAACATAATCATGCCTTTGCACGAAACCATAAAGTAACATTGTGACAAAGAGTTTCCGTAACGAATGGCCTGATGCCCATAAAGAGGCTTCCTTAATTGCAGCAATGTATTCTCTATCATCATCTAGTAAGCCACGTGCGAAGCATGCTCCTTGAAGGTCTTATATGTAACACCAAGAACTGATTTAATTTCATCAAATGACGATGGTCCACGTACCTGTGTCAGTAGGATTCGCAAGTAGTATAATTCTCCAGCTGAAGGTGATACATGAGCCATTCTTCCCACAGCATAACCTCTTTCTCGTCTCTTCCATTGCCGTTTACCTCTATTATAGACATAATGGTTTGGAAATTTTGAATACGTTAATGTTGATGCGAAAGTGTCATCTGTATTAATCATCATCCAGGACAAGAATTGTGACTCACAAACTCTTGGTTTGTCAAGCAATTCTGAGACATCATCTGAACTTGTGTAAACAATGAACTGTTGATCAGGAAGATGGAAGCTTAGTCTCTCAACAGAAGGGTGCCTATGATGATAGCAAACCCAAAAATGCGCCAAGAGGCTTCACATGCTGAAACATATATGCAATTATAGTATTGATGTATCTCATCGATGACTTGCCGAGTTGTCATGTCATTATTGCTATCGAATAAACCCACAACAACCCTATCGTTGCCTTTGCTTATATACTTGAATAAGTATTTAATTGCAGTTGAGTGGTTGCACTTCTCAACATTTATGTGCGCTTGAAACATTTTAAGTAGGGTGGAATTATACGGCACGACGTAACGATTATCTAACAGGATACCCTTTGAATGAATCTTGATGCCATCATCCCTTCTACGATAGGTCGGGAAACCTTCGTCATCGATTGTTGTACATTGATTGAACTTCTTTGGGAAATACTTACTGCACTTACTGTCTTTCATGCATGCAGCATTAGGCTTGCTTTGTCCATAAGGTCCATGGATCATGAATTTCCTAACCAATTCATGAAGTGTTGGCGAAGAATTGGGATCAGGTATTTCAGCCGAAATCATCTTGTCAATTGTCTCAGGATCTGTGATCTTGTCTGTAGTATCAAGAAAGAGTAGGATATGTGCATGGGGCAAACCCCTTTTTTGGAACTCGACTGTGTAAATCTCTGGAATAGGAATAAGATGTTATAGGCAGTAATGGAGGAAATATAATACGGGAAATAAAAAAGACTATATGTTAATTTAAATGTCACGTATGGAAAATCACAAAATACCTGCACGAACTCTTCCAAATATGTGTTTCTTTTTTATAGTATGCATCAATGCCTTCAACTTAAGCTGGAAAATTCTAGATAGTTGATGAGGGCAATCTGAAGGATGAAGACCCAATGCTTCACAATACTTGTTACTTCAGGCCATGCTGGATTACATGTGAATGTGATGAAAAGGTCTGGATAACCAACTGCTTTACATATTGTAACCCCCTGCCGTAATTATATCCGAAATATGCGATTAAGATGAAATAGAGACCAATAAGAACAAAATTTAATATTATAAACCCATCTACCAGACGGGGTTTTCACAAATGCCTTTCGAAATCATTTATAAACTTGGTCTCAGAATCATATTTCCGAATACAATTACTACGCGGAATATCACATTCATAACAAATATCAGAGTATACAACAATAATCCCGGCAATTCCGGATTCCATTTATTAATCAAGCCTTACAGGGCACAATCGCCCATACAAGCCCTCATATGGGGATTACACAAATCTTTCTCATACACATAATCAAATCCTCATCCACATATACACAACTAAATCCAATTACCAATATCTATACTCCCAACTATGATAACCAACTATCAAAACGATAACCCGAAGGAGTCTTCATCGCCCTTGTCTGCTTACTCCATCATCGATCTACTACCCTGTCTGAAAGGTTAGTAGGGGAGGGTGAGATTCTAGAGAATCTCAGTAGGATAACAATATCAATATGCACGTACGATACATGTTTAATGCATGACATGCTTGCATCACACAACTCATGCTAACACAATGACAATTTGCAAGCTCAATGCTTCGAACAATATACCTATGGCCATAGCATAAATTGAAACATAGCTTCAAATTACACACAATTATGCAAAGCTAAGACATGCACCAACACACTAACACATATATCAAATACAAGCAGAAGAGATATGTTCCCTACCCTCTTTCCACGTAAGCTCCAGCTCCGGCTGCTCACGACCAGGGCGAACACCGAACCACGACCAGGGCGAATATCAAACCCTATAACCAAACAAGGACATAGGGTTAAATCCCTTTTCCAATTCCTTAACTCTCAAACACTTAAGTTGGTTATCATTCATGACCTTTAGGAGGCTAATTAAAGCCCAAACATATGCCTAAAGGCTTGGGAAACACTTGACCAAAGATCACCTTTCAAAAACACATAACACTGATTTTTCGGGGTGGGCCGCGGCCCACAATCCTTGGGCTGCGGCCCAAGGCTGTCCAGAGACGCACAGAAACATTTGGGCTGCGGCCCAATAAAATCCAGTTTCTGGCTGAACTTCCAAAAATCATAACTAATTCCACAAAAATCGAAATGAGGTGATCCCAAAGCCAAATGAAAGCTATTCAAGTCCTCTACACAGGAAAAATACTGGCCATTACTGGAAATCACCACACAAATACAGAATTCCCAAACATTCAAGACTGTCCCAAAACAGAATCCATTTTCGACCTCAAACTTTGGACAGCTATAACTCCCAGTTCCCAAAACGAAATGGCACAAGTTATATGTCCATTTTGAAGCTTAAGATGTGAACTTCAAGACTGGAAAGTTTCAGAATTTTATAACATCATTTTCCCATTCAAAACGGCAACACAAATAGACTGCCCAGACAGAATTCTCACTGGACAGAATTTCCAGTTTTGCAACCATTGTGTCCAATCCAATTCAAACCAATTCCAATGATTAAATACCACAACATGGCACCATTTTCAACATAAAACACAACCCAATTCATCCAATCCAAAATCACAAGAAAATCAGGGCAAAATTCGAAATTCACAATACTCAACCATAATTCACAAAACTTGGATCAAAATGCTTCAAATGCTCACCTCTTCCTCTTTCCCAAACCAATTCTTTGATTCTTCATACTTCCAATTTTCCTCAAGCTATCAAACACCACCAATCAAGAATCTAAAACCATAGAGATGAAGCTCTCATCACTATGAACAATATTATAGAAGGGTGTTTTAGCAATAGAGGACTAGAAACAAGGCAAATCTCACCTTCAATTTTCTTCTTTCCTCCCCTTAAGCATGCGCCATGGAGAAACAAGAGAGAGATGAGATGATGAATAAATGAAGATGATGAAGAAGAGAACAGATTTTTAGGGCCAAAAACCGTCCAAGTAAGGGAGAGAAAAGAGAGGAAAAACTTTGAATATTTGACCCAAATCCAAGGGTTCAAATTGTGCCAAGTGTCACTCTCTTGTTCCATCTTCATGAGTTCACATAGGCCCTTGCACACATGATTCCACCCTTTGATCTCTACACAAATCAATCTCAACCATTGATCTTGAAGTTACCAATGAGTTTTCTCTTCGGCAACCGATCAATTGGCCGGTAACTTTACCGTTTAGCCCCTGATTTCGGTAATTCTCATTGAATCAGCACCAAACACTTCATATCGTTTCATTTAGCCACAATATGCGCCTTCCCTCTATTTTAAGTCAATTTAGATGTTAATCCATAATTGAGCTTAAATACAGGGTTTCCGGCGCTGCTCACAGCACATACAAATCACATCGGGTGCTAAAACACACCATAATCTCCAAAAGGGTTCATTTATCACTAATGACATCCACTTTTGGAGTCATTGACCCTTAATCACAATTTGGGATTTTGCTAAACCGGGCTTAGCAGTCCACTAATCTCAGGCTTATTCTCTAGCCTCGAGTCTCAAAATTCGGGGTATTACACATATTGCCATAGCATCTTGGTAATTTCGGATCATATATCAGGCTCCTCCGGTGAATGATGCTGGTAAGATGACACGTTTGCCAATCGAAGAAGCATCTCGCTCCCCACTGATAATTGCATCTGTTAAGCCTTGGTACAAATCTGCTCTGAGGTCTTTTTGGTGAGTTCGTATCCATAGTAGTCGTTGTGACTCCATCATAGTGTACCCATCCACAATGAATTGCTGAAGTAGTCGGGATGCATGTTGTATAGTGGAAAGCTCATTTTCTCGGACCATTAATCTGTAACTGAGGAACTCTCTAATGCTGACTCTTTTTCGTGTCTTTGTTACAGTCAACGTCTCATCTCTATGCTGGACATCATCTCTATAACCATCTTTACCATATGGGAATAGTAAAGGATATTGTAGTGGCAAATAAGAGGGATGCAATTCATTTATCCGTTGAACTTTGCCTGTTTGTGTTTCCAACATGATATCCCTAACAGTAAAAGTGAAATCTATGTCACCTACAATTAAAGCAGCAACTTCTGATGCAGATGGTAAGTTGTATGTACGTCCATCATGTTGTCTACTCCCAACTAAACACATTTTCAGTGGAGTTGGAGTTGGTGTGGAAAGAATGTTGGATGCCAAACGAAATTGTTTGACAAATGGATTTACGTCATCTAATTCACTCTTGATTTGCTGAACAATCAGTGGATCAATGAAATCTTCTTTTTTGTGCTTGCTGCAGGAAGAAAAGAATAATGAACAATCGCATTGATTAAGAGATATAAGGACATGTAAATGCATACAAAAGCTTGGTATATAGTACTACCTGATAGCGGAAATCCTATTCGAAACTTCATTTGCAGTGTCATGAATATAGAGCTGAGAGTACACTGGTGTTTCATCTTGCGGTGGCAATAAAGAGCCAATATTGTGGTAATTCATGCCTGATAGGACAAATGTGTATAGACCACCACCAGAATTAATTGAATGATCAATTTTTCCTCCCATTGATGTGAAAGAGAACATATTGTTGTATTGTCTGATGTGCGTATGAAAGTTCCGGGAAAATGTTGATTTCTTATTGAAGAATAAGGCTTCGAGAAATGGAGGAGGTATTTGTAAGGGGGGAAGCACAACTTTTCCTTTCAAGCAACATAGTGAGGATGTTGCTATAGATTCTCCCTTTTGATTTTTCTTCACTCTTTCATTAGACCAGAATTTTGCATGACAATACTTGCATATATGTATTGCGTCCCCTTCGTCTGGGGATATACTCCCAACAGTCAGTAAATTAGGGAGAAACAATTGGATAATATTTTATTCAAGACATTACAGAATGTAGCCGTGGCAATATGGTTAAAAAAATGTAAGGCATGTACCTTCATAAAGAGAATCTTCAGATATATTTTTGTTGTTCGTCATTGCTGGTGGAAAGGATGCCTCATTGTCTGTGTAGTGTCACCATTGTCAGTAATATAAATAAAACAAAAAAGTAACACGATTGTAAAGAAAGTCATGCATTAAAATGTGGTTTTGTGTTGACAAATCAGTATTATACAAACCTTCATCAGAGTCTTCATTATTGATGTCCGTGTCAGATAGTTGGTCTTCGTCATTTTCAAAATTGAACTCAATGGTCTTGTAATGATCTTGTTGCAGGATTCCTTTATTATAAGGTAGTATAAGGAGACAAATAATGAAGCATAAGAACATACAAGAGAATATGAGGGGAATTTACTGGAACGGTAATTTTGAAGAAAGGAGGTTTTATATGTAAGATGTATGATGTAGTCTCTAAATGTGTCATAACGTAAAAATTGAATAAAGTAACAACCATTTACAAATATGGTCATATACATTAAAGGGTTAGCATTGAATGTTAGTGTCAGTTTAGGTTTTACATTTAGAAATATGTAGCTTCTTATTTTATAAATGAAGGTAAATGTACCTAAACAATAAATCCCATGTCAGCAGAATTTGTAAGTGTGTTATCCCAAAATTTTGTCATAAGTGTTTAAGGAGGGAGAGCATGTGAATGGAAAAAAGTAAATGTAGTCTATTTAAAGGAAGCGTACAAAATGTTGATGAAACAAAATGAAGAATGGTACAATAAAACTTGGTGCGTTTGTTTCTGGTACAGTAGGAATAGCATTTGACTTTGTATCTGAAAAGGGTATATTTTTTAGTTAATTTATTATCTCTTAGGTATTTTTGTATCGTGGCAGTAAGGTAAATTTGAATATCAATGATTGCAGATAAAAAGCAAGTATTATGTTTAGGTAGTATATAATAAATAATAAAGTAATTTTAAAGTTAAAAGATGTAAATGGATGTAACATTAAAGTCAGCATGGTATATGCGTTTCCACCATGATAAATTAAATGATGTGCTAATTTTGTCATGCATAATCCAGATTTAACTTTGTGCAAGGTTATAAGATTACCTGTTAGATTGTGCCAAATATTGTAATTCCTAACCTTTAGCAAATATATGTGTTTGAGTTAAGAGCAATAATAGTTATGATGTTTTAACGTAGAGCATTAGATTTAAAATGTCGAACTGTTGGGTTATATGATTTCGTAGCATATTTGTAATATAAACGTAAAGGACCATTAATTTTAGGGAGAACACAGGGTGTCATAGTAACTATTGAGAGATGTAAGGTAATATTAATAGGTCCAAAAGGGTAGGAATCTATAGTTGTTGGGAGTTGAAGGAAATGAAATGAAAATAATTGTGCCCTTGATTGGTGCACGAAGGACAAACCTGTTTGTGTATACTGGGGGAATTTATTTTGCATGTCAAGCAATGAATCTTCTGCTCTGTATGGGGTGTTCGTATCCTTATCACATTGTTCTAAGCCTCTTAGTCTACAGCTTTTCCGTTTGAAGGCATGAGTCGAAGAATCCATATAATGCTCATTGCATTCTAAAAAGAATGAGAGGTTGGGATAGAAGTTATATAAGAAGGGAATATGTTTCAGGTGCATATAAACTTGCTTCTGAAATATACATACCTGCAAAACGTGTGGATAAGTTGGTCTGAAGGTTGGTAATATCCTCAAAAGCTCTGGACCTGCGGATCCTTCGGCTGCCATTTTGATGGCCATTCGAAATATGGATATGTGATTGTGATGGCTGTGTATGGATTTGCTTATCTGAAAGTTTGTTTCCATGGAGGGCAAGACCTGAATAATCTTGTGCTGGTTCGGTTGGTGTTGTATGCAGGTTGGCAATGTAGGAATTGCTGGTAGACCCTGAGGAAGATAGAAAGGGCACAGTTCATCAGCGTAAACAGTAAAGTGGTACGAAAGTAAAATTATTTTGCAGCTGAAGAAGAAACCTTTGTCCATGTTAAGGGAATGAGGGAAGGTGGAGCAATGACAACCAAGTATGTGAAATTGCTGTGACAATGGAGTGATGGTGGAAGGTTGAGTTCGTGTGAAATAAAGCAAGAGGCATGACATATAGGGTAGCGGCTTACCACCATGGTTCCTTGTACCCTATAAATATTTGTATATACTGACATATGACAGCAAAACATGGGCCAATGATGTTATTTGATAATGACATCTGTTTGATGTCATGAGATTAATATATTAGAATAACATATATTTCCATGGTTGTTGATCTTTACAATGAGTAATACTATTTAACAGACCATGATGGCATTAATACAGCATATCGAGTGAGCATAATGACAATGTAAAGTACAAGTAGTGGTTAGTAAGAATAGCAAACCAATCATGGAGTTGACGCTGTGGAGTGAAATGTAACCCCCTTCCGTAATTATATCCGAAATACGCAATTAAAGTGAAATAGAGACCAATAATAAACAAATAACAAATTGCAAACCCATCTACCAGACGGGGTTTTCATAAATGCCTTTCAAAATCATTGATAACTTGGTCTCACAGTCACATTCCGAATACAATTACTACGCGGAATATCACATTCATGGGAAATCAGAGTACACAATATAATCCCGGCAATCCCGGGTTCCATACATTAACTCAAAGCCTTATAGGGCATATTCGCCCCTACAAGCCCTCATATGGGGATTACACAAATTCTCATATCAAATATATACTCGAATATACATTCCAACCTACACAATTATATATCCAAATATACTTAATCCCAATCATGCATTGATAACCACCTATCACAAGATTACAACCCGAACGAGTCCCGTCGCCTTTGATTGATTACTCCATCCTCGATCCACCTACCCTGTCTAAATTGTTGGTAGGGGAGGGTGAGATTCGAGAGAATCTCAGTAGGATAACAATATCAAAATGCATGTATGATAGATGTTTAATGCATGACATGCTTGCATCACACAACTCATGATAACACAATGACAATTTGCAAGCTCAATGCTTCGAACAATATACCTATGGCCATAGCATAAATTGAAACATAGCTTCAAATTACACATAATTATGCAAAGCTAAGACATGCACCAACACACTAACACATATATCAAATACAAGCAGAAGAGATATGTTCCCTACCTTAACCCTTTTCCGCCTCGAAACGCGTGCCTCGATCTACGTGCAAACAGCTCGGGGCTCCATATTCGATCCTACAATGTCAAATGTACTATTTAGACACTTCCATAGTGTTTCTGGGGGTTATATGATTCTATCTTGAAAATTTACCAAAATGCCCCCGGGACCCCGGCCCGGCCCCGCCGTACCCGGTCCGGCTGTACTTTTCCCGAAATTTTGACATGGGCTATTCTGACATATTTTCGCCCAAGGAATCCATTTCCGGACTCGGAATTATCAAATTCAATGTCATATTACGAAATTGCCCTTGGCAGCCCTACTTTTAGGGTTTTAGGGGCGTTTCCGTAATTATGCTTTCTCGGCCTTTTCCGAAAAAGTGCCCAACTGTAACCCCACCTATTTTCGCCCACTGAATCCAATGGAATCATCAAATCATTGAAAATCCAACTCTAAGACCCATTTACAATGCTGGCCGAAATATATGGGTTTTAAGGGGAAAATTGGGGTTTTTCGGTTTCGGCTCCGTAAACACGTTCCTTTCTACTCCTAACCACTTTATTGACTATTCCATTAGGTTACAACTACCATTTAGTATCAATTTGGGCAGCATAACCCCTAGGGAAACCCATTTTCCATTTTTACAACCAATGGCAATCCGGCGAAATTTCACCGATTAAATTGCCCACAGCAGCCAGAATAGTCAATATACAAGAGTTTGGAAGTTACCTCAAGCTCCCACTAGCTTTTCCCAAATTTGGCTGAACCCTAGCCTCTTTAAAACACCAAGTTTTGAGCTTCACAACCTTAAAGAATAAAGAGGAGTGGCTTAGAGTTGGAGTTATACGCGTTAGGAGCTAGATCGTCGGACAAATCGGCTTACCTTGCGAGATTTCTTCCTCTTTTTCTCTCTTTTCTCCAAGCTCTCTCCACGTTTTTTTCTTGCTTCAGCTGCTGTGTGCGACAGAAATGAGCTGAGGAAGATGATAACATATGTAATTCCATGCTGACATCATCTTTTAATGAGATGATGTCATAATTCCCATTTTCGGATTTTCTGGCAGATTTTCTGCCCAAACTTTGAAAAATCATAACTAATTCTAGAAAAATTGAAATGAGGTGATCCCAAAGCCAAATGAAAGGTATTTAAGTCCTCTTCATTGGAAAAATATGATCCATTACTAGAAATCACCACAAAATTCCAGAATTACACAAATTTCATCACTGCCCCAAAACAGAGTCCATTTTCGACCTCAAACTTTGGACAGTCATATCTCCCAGTTCCCAAAACGAAATGGCACAAATTATATGTCCATTTTGAAGCTTGAGATGTGAACTTCAAGACTGAAAAGTTTCATAATTTTCTGACATCATTTGCCTAGTCAAAACATCCACACGAGAAGACTGCCCAGACAGAATTCACACTGGACAGCATTTCCAATTTTTTGCAACCAATGTGTCCAATCCAATTTAAATCAATTCCAATGATTAAATACCACAACATGACACCATTTCCATCACAATATCCCATTCAATTCCTCCCTCTATTCTAAGTCAATTTGGATGTTAATCCACAATTGAACTCAAATACAGGGTTTTGGCGTTGCTCATAACACAAGCGACTACAATCCACTTTATATTCTCTAAAAGGGTTCATTAATCACTAACCACGTCCACTTTTGTAGTCATTAACTCCTAATCACAATTTGGGATCTTGCTAAACCGGGGCTTAGCAATCCACTAATCTCAGGCTTATTCTCTAGCCTTGAGTCTCAAAATTTGGGGTGTTACATGAATTGTGCTGCATTATTTTATGTGTTCCAATATAATATAATCATATCCATGATGTTGTATTAAAGATTAAGCAATGGTGAAATAAGCATTATATGAACCTGGAAATGACCATGTAAGGAAGGTATAGAAATAGATTGATAGGTGGACAGCAGTAAAATTATTCATCTACCCTGTAATATTGATTACCATTTAAGTTGGAGCAGTTCACGAATTACATGAACAGAAAGTATGTTGATGTATAGTTAAATAGAGTGGTGGTGCTAGTAACTTCGAAATGGAATCAGTGAGGGTGTAAATTGAAGGATTCACAAACCAACAGAACAATAAGTAACAGGAATAAAGGTGGATTGTCATTTCATTGAAGGGCAAACTGATACAACACAGCAGAAAAGAGCAGGAAAGACATCTTAATGGGAATAAAACTGCAATACAACGTTGAACCTAATCATAAGGCTATACCTTATTAAGTAGATGACATAATGTAAACTACATAGCATAAGGGAAGATATGTTCGACATCCCGAGTTAATCTGGACGGAAACTATTTTTCTTGCTTGATAATCTTAAGCAGTTTTGCATCATGATTAGCGATGACTGAGGGTTGAGTATCCTTTGCAGCTTCAGGATTTGGTGCAGTCCTCTTTGTGTAGCTTCTTCGTTTGACTTTTGTGGATGGCTGTGTTAAATGCTAGGAGATTGAAGCCAGGGTGTCATCTTCGATCTCTATGGGAGATGGGTGCTGTACCTGAGACAGCTGCTTCTCACGTTCAGGAAGAGGTGTATCGATGCCTGAAGTTGTGTTAGGCCCAGTTCCAGTGGCCTTGTATGTACAGTCATGAACAGATGGTTTAGCAGATAGAAAGAGCAATAAATATTAAGAATGTGTAGTTTGAAGTAAATAATGTTGAATAAAGGAACCTCATATGGCTGTATCTCAGATAGACAAACATCCTGTAAAAACAACTTATTAAAAGACTTCATTTAGGAGATGATAGAGTGATTGCTAGTAATGGGTAGCAATGGCAAATAAAAATTTATCCCCACCTCATTGGAAACAGAATTGAACTCATGAAGGAGATCCTCACAGATGGTGAATTCAACGGCACTGATGCTGGATCCGGGGTACTTCTTATTGAACTCATTAAGTTTGAGCTTTAATAACAACTTCTTACCAACAGGATCTTCGAGGCCTTTAGGAAAACCATCTTTACGTTTGTCCTGAAGGTAGGAAGTTTTTAAGAAAATATAAGATATGAATGCAGTATGTTTATTTTAGATAAAAGCAATGTGGTAAGGGGATATATGCCTCAGTTAGGGTCATTTTCATCTGCAATGTTGTCTTATCCAACAATTGGATTGCAAGTCTGTCCCAAAAAATTACAGAAGTTGTACCAGTATCATCTTTGACAATATAGTGTAGCTTCATCCTGTTATCAGAAAAGTTTGAGAAGAAAGTATGACAGGTTTTGTAAATAATGAGTCAGTTAGAGGTGTTTGTAATGACAGAGAGAAAAATAATGAGAAAGAAACAGAAAAGGAATGTAATGTACTTTGGTTCAATCGACGGAGCTGCATTGGAATGAATGGGTGGTTTACAACTGGGACAAATCAGTGGACTAAGTGGATCATTCTCATTCCTCAGTTTGGCTTTCGAAGAGCATTTGGTGCAGCCGTCATACGTCCATCCATGTTTAGATTCAAACTTGATGATCTCACAATGAAGGATGAAAGTACTGCCCTGTAATTGTTATGAGATCAGATTAGTGATTGACACTGATTAAGGAGCAGTTATCAAAGATGAAGTAACCAACCGCGGGCAAATCTGTAATGTTGCATATACTGAGCTTAGTTTGGTTATGTAGGCGAGAGTTAGCCGAAGTACGGCTCAGTTGTGTAGGCAAAGACTGACTGAGTTCTTCAAGCAATGGGGAACTTTTTTCTTTAGCACTGGAAAATTAGGTACACTTCCAATCAGATATGGGACTTAACAACACAATACATGGATGATATGGAAATTGCATGACAATGTGCAACCCAAGAAGAAAACAACCTTTGAATTAGGTCCGTAACTTCTTTGATGTTAGGATTAAAGCTTACTCTGGTGGCAGCAAAGGAGCTTGAGAGCTGGCGTTTTTCTGTGGACAGATTGCAGCAGAAGCAATTAATTATAGCACATGAAACTGATGTAGACATAACTAATTATATGAGACATGTAAAGAGAAGTATGTGTGTAATGAAAAATTTATTGTCTTCTGTCCAACTGAGCTTTGTAAGATTTAACAGGATCACAACAGGTGTATCAGTGTTTTGGAGCTGATCCATGTAGGCATCTGAAGCACATTGATCAAATAGGACACATTTAATCTCGTTTGCACTGAAAAGAAGGACATACAATCAATAAAGAATGCACAGAAATTAAGTCACAGTTAATAAGAGGAATAGTAGTGGTGTGGTAATTACTGAATGTCAGTCAAGATCATTCTGAGCCAGTATTTAGTGTGATCATCTTTTCGTTGCTCCTCAAGAGGACCAATTGATTTCACAAAAGCAATGACATCTGCAAATGTGAGATCACATTGTGAACAATAAGGGACTTCGTGCATGAATGAATATACCCAGATCTGGTACCTGTTGCATGACTTTGCATACTACGTAATAGTGGTATGAAAATTGTGCAAAAAAAAGCTGTTGTGCAGTGATAAGGTTTATGTTACCAAAGAGGTAATCTATATCATCTTCATCTGGGAGAGAAATGACATCAGCAATTGATTTGAATGAGTAACATGTAGTTGGGATAGTAGCTTGTATTTGTGATATAGATGTGTGAGTTGTGAAAGTCAACTTGAACGGATGTGTTGATGGTCTATACTTGGAGGTGTTTGCTGAGACAATAAAGTTAGCTATTTCATAACATTGACCCTCTTTGATGGAAGCACAGAATGTGGTATGCAAGGACTTGGTTATGGCACTTGCCTGAATGGTTGTTCCCTGTATGAAATTAAACAGAATGTGGAAAGGGAATTAACAATAGTGGGAGGGATGAGATGAACAGAACTTAAGAGAAAAATGTTGCAAAGGGGGAAACAGATCTGGAATCGGGTTGTGAGGCTGAAGGGAGCATACCTCAGAATCAACCAACAACATAGCAACACAAAATACTTCATGTGGATTTGCTTTCTGGGACACATTCCATTTTCGTAACACTCTAACAGCAATTGTCCATAGGTCAGAAGCATCATGGATTGCAGATAGTGGAGTGTGGTCAGTCATTGTTGCAAATGCAGAAGCAACACAGAATGAAAGTAGCAGACAGATAGATTGAAGGTTGGATAGTGAAATGTTTAAATAGACGTTGGCGGGTGTGAGAGGGGGGGATTGGGCGGCAACTGAAATAATCTAAGGGAAGATGAAGTGAAATGAGTGAGCATATGTGAGGTAAATGCAGTGGGCTGATGGACAGAAGCGGATGCAGATTAGAGGGTAGACGTGAAGGAACTCTCACACAGAGAGAATGGCAAAAATTGACTTAAAGCATGAGGTACCTGAAAGAAACATTTGCACGTGAATTAAGTAAATGGAAAACGTTAGCCTGGTAAGGAGACAATGGATGTAAATGGTTTGAATAATTTTTTTAAAGTACCTCATTGTGAAAATGCGGATGCAGGCATAAAGAGTACAATAGTCGCTGAGTAAGGCAGAAAGTTAGTGGACCAAATTGCTGATGATGAAAAAGAGTGGACAAAAGGTTTGAGAAACGGGAAGAGAAGGACGGTGTGGTTTTTTGTGCAGTAGCATATGACAGATTGGGATGTGTAGGGTAGTAGAGTAAAAAGGGAGAAAGAATGAAAATATGTTGGGAATGATAAATATTAGGCTAACCACAACCTACTGTAATAGCCAAAATCAAAGGAGTGTCCCAGAAAAACGTTCAAAATGTAAGGAAGAAGTGATTTAGGTTATGTTACAATTTAATTGCTGTGCGGGGATAGGGCACTGAAAAGCAGAAGTCAATTAATGAAAATAGAGAAAGAACATCATGAAATATAATAGCATCAAGATACTGCAAAAATTATGACAGGTAATTGAAAAAAGGGATGAGTGTAGGGTGTTAAGAGCTGCAAGCTCCGTCCTTAAAAAATGCGAAGGTTATATCTCGTATGGTATGATGATTTATTAAGAATGTGGGACAAGGAATATATTAGCAACCGAAATAGCATGATTAGAAAGGTGCAATTACGGAAAAATGAAACTAAAAGAAGCTGTTGTTACCAAAGTTGAGCAATGGAAATGGATGATGTAAGCGTCAGCAAGTTATAGGCACATCCACAACATTTGCCGTTGAAGAATTGCTGGATGGAATTGAGTATACTATGGTTGCCTCATAACCTGTGCATGGACAACAGATGAGAGAAAAGGTCTGAAACTATACAGAGTAAAAGATATAAGTTAATAAAGGATGAGTGCATACTCCTCTAAAATTACATTAATATATCAGGATATATGGAAAAGCTTATGTATATACTATTTAGTGCCTCAAGCAATGGAGGTATGAGTCTATAGTAAAACGGCTTTGAACAGAAAACTTGATGTCCATGCTGTGTTATGTAAGAGTCTTCTATTATTTTGAGGTAAGTGGTTGGAGAGCAGTAGAGGGAATCAAACATGAACTCCTAATGATATATTTGTAGTGCCACTTAATATGCTTGATTCATTTCTGGATGGTATTGTAACACATGTTCATATAATAGTCAAATTGCTGGCACTACAAATAACCTTCAAAATGACCGAATGTGATAAATTTGGCACAGTATGAAATTGGTTAATGCAATTAGTAACTGATGGCCTCCGTTAAATGCTGAACATAGGGAAAGGGACGAAGGCACTGGCATAAATTGATAGGCAGATCCACAAGTTTTGCAGTAGGGTACTGGATGTATTTGGTCCTTAGCACCTACGCATGGACCACAGAAATGGACCTATAATATAACTCGGGTGGCATGAGGGTCGGTTGGAGTGACTGTAATGTGACAGAAAAAATTGAAAACATTACAGAGACCAAGTTATAGGCAGCTACACAAAGGACTGCAAACAAATGGTCATGCACATTAATATGTGTGGAATTGTGGAGGAGCTTGGACATAAAGTATGAAGTGTATATGATGGATATAAAGGGAAAATGTGGTTGACGAAAGAAAATGTCAGTAAGAAGAGATATATACTAAGGCATAATTGAGAAGTGTGCAGGCACAGGGAACTGAAACAGATAAGGCAATGTATTAAAAATAGAAAATGAAGATAAGTAAAAAGACTTGTATAGTGTCGGCAAGGGAAATGATGCTGCAAAAAATTGAGGAAGATCAGTTTAGTTAGAAGTGGAAAAAAGTACACGTGATTCTCGCATGTTATTTAGGTGGTGATTATGTAGCACAATGGCAGGCATATTAAGTGATTGTGAGGAGGCACAGTTCAATAGTCAAATCTGTGGGTTGGAATTTTTGTGTTGGTTATTATTCGATGAGTGTGACTGAATTTAACTTCATTGAATGTAGTATGAAGAAATGAATCAAGCAATGAAACAGGAAGATGGCAGGGGGTCATGACAAAGGAGAAATAACAATGTAATAAACATAAGGACAAAAGATGCCACCCATAAAATAAATGACCACAGGCATTACTTGATATTAGTTCACAGGCATTACTTGATATTAGTTAGTAGGCAACCTACAATGTCATATGAACAGGTGAGTTATATTAATAAAGGTAATAAAAAGTAACTTTAGCTTGGAAGGGAATTAAGCAATGATAGTAATGACCAACAGAAGGGACAGTGGGAAGAGAACAGCATGTAAAGGAAATGGAAACCCCATACTAATGACGATCAGGCCAACTAGATATCTGTAGACATTAATATTTGGTTCATCCCCAAATAGTGTGTGCCTCTTAACACTAAACAAATAAAGGAATGCCTCTGTGGGAGGTGGTTAATAACAGGTTCACAAAATAATTTAGCTGGTAGGGTGGCTACTAATTGGAAAGAGACATTTCCTTTACACGGCAATGAAGGTAACATGCTATGAGGATTAACCCAATGACAAATGTACTATGTCTGAGTCTAGTGCAAATGCAATAAAACAATCTTATTTCCCATCAAAGTTAGTACAATTCGACGAAAATGGATAGGCAGAGGATAGGAGACATGAGCTGTTTGATATGCGAAGGTAGCATGGCATAATATATTAACAATATCAGTTTTTGGGGGCAGGTAGGAGATGGCAGATTTGGAAAATATTATTATCGAATAGGTCAGATCCAAGGGTTGGGAAAAGAACATAATGCAAGAGTCCCTGATTAGCCTGAAAAGCAGCTCTCATTTAATGGATAATGAAACAGTGAGATCAGAAATGGGAGGTAAAGAATACCAATGTATCAGCAGTTCAACTAATGGAAACATGGCAGAGGAAGGTAGGTAGAATGCATAAGGGAAACACATGGGTTGCAGATAGATACTTGCTGTCAGGGTGTGTATGGTTGGAAGTGATAGACGAGCTAGGAGTAGGTGGGAAGCGAAAGAGGTTAACTGATGTAAGTGAATATGTATTTTTATTGAAATGGTAGGTTGGAAGTATGGAGAACACAGGGATGGGGAAAGAGAACTGTGGCATTGCGAAATTGATGGAGATTTGCTTAACTTTGACAATGGCACCTAGGCAGACTAAGATTTAGACCTGGATATCACAGAACAGGCCTTTCCCCTCACTGTATATGATGTGGGAAGGAATATGAAGGAACTTGGGAAATTGGGTAAGTTGGAAGATGTACGCAGTTGATGTGCATATTAAGTTGGGCAGTATACTGATAGTGGTAAAACGTATGGTAATGCAATGTGAAAGGATACAAAGTTAACTTGGATGAAGAAAGGCTGGGACAGATAATGAATAACATGTTACACCAACATGCATGCCAAAGAAGAAGCACTGGTTGAAGAGAGTAGTATATGTGGATGGGGAAATTAGTATTTTGTATGAATAATGAATGGTCCCCTATGAGGCCACAGAGGAAATTGGCCCTTGTTTTCGACAGCAGCAGTTCTGTGTCGTTGGGAAAATGTGATATCTGCAAGAGGCTTGGAAATATGACTTGGCAACAGGAATAGCTATCGAAAGTTTAATTCTGACAGGAGATGCAGCAGTTCTTTAGATGTGACAAGACATAACATCAAGTTATAATACCATTATAACTGCATAAACAGAGATAAAACGCATATAAGGCAATTAAATACAATCTTGTGTCTTTGTGGGTATTAAATGAAGTCCCTGTGGTTATGACAATTACAAATGACATTGGCATTCCCATAAAGACCCAAGGCCAATTGAGGAAAGGGGAAAAAAACCTGAAGATGAACTCCTGTCTAGTGGCATGTGATGAAGATTTGAATCCCTTCTCTGTTATGGTTGAGGCTAACGATTATTCAGACAGGGAATTTCAATGGGTTCTCCAACAATGGAGAGGGATAGGATTCCAGTTTGTAAGTATAAAGTGTGGTCTCCTGTACTATGAAAATGTCATGAGTTTGGAAACTGCGGTAGAGAACATTGGTGTCTACACCGGAGATAACGTGGTCGCATTACTTCCTATGACGACCTATAGGGTCGAGCCATGCATACAAGCATCGGAAGGCAGGGCAATAAGAATGGGGTCGGCTAGATGGAGTGAGAGTCGATACTACCTATTCAGGTGCTTCTATTGGCTCCTAAAGCAAGAAGGTTTCTCAAACACCTTATGGGAAGGAATGTATGATCCCTCCTACGGTGAACACTACCATTCTATAATTCAAGCATCACAGCCTGACTTAGGTGTGTTCTACCCTGACGTCATTCTTGACCCCATTGTTATCCACGACTTCAGGAGACGCGCTTACATGAAGATAAAGGCAGTGAACTTGAGGGTATTCCATCCGAGGCAATTAGTGGCAACAACCGAACAACAGAATGGTTACGAACCTAGCGTCATTTCCGCACGTAAAGATGGGGACTCAAATTATGAAGAACTACCAGCGGCACCGACGACAATGACGGAACTGCCAGATGCCAACAATTTGGCGCAAAGGGATGACGCAAAGGATGAAGGCTCAGTTGTTGAACTTCTACCGACGGCATCCTATTTAGGTGAAGCTTTAGGATTTGTGGAGGACTGACTCAACAATCCGGCCGAGGTATTGTCGTGGGTCATCGTTCTAGCTTCATGCGATGAGAGTTGGTTATCGGGCGTGATTTTGGGAATTGACGGAAGATTTGACTTTCCCAATGTAGGAAGACGGGCATGTAGAAAGTAAGCGCACTATAGTTAAGACCTTTATTGTACTTATTTTATGTAAACATTGTTCTATTTCCTTCAGGCTCAGGACTTTGTTTAAGGCGCTACTGTTTCTGTTTTTATACATTCATGTTAATTAGTCTGTTAGTTATCAATGTATGTTTAGTGCTTGTAATGTAGGAAGTTGCTGTATATGTGTGGGCAATGTGTGAATTGCATTTTAATCAGGTGTTTGAATGGCATTGTGATCGTTACTTAGTGTTTGAAACATCTAAGGGAGCGCAACTAAAAATAGCAAGTAATGATGCAATCCTCTTTCAAGTCGTTGTAGTCATTTGTTTGACTGACAATGCGCTGAGAATTTGCTCTTATTGTATGAATAATGTGGAAGGGATTATAAGATCATACTAAAAAACTTGTATCAAGTTAAGGTATAAGACAACGGAAGATATAAGAAAAAGAACAAAGTTAATGAATTCCTGCTGGTACAATTTAGTTTAACCTGCCAACCTTTACATGGTTGGGGTATGATCATGATAAACTATTAAAAGAAGTAAAAATATTTCAATACATTAGGCACACATGATCATAAACTTTGTTCTTGAAAAGAATGGAAGAAAAACGTGATACTTGACATGAGGAAATGGAATTGCAGAAATTAAAGTCTTGTGAGTTGGTAAGGGTTGTCAGGACCGTGATGGTGATGTTACATTACGGAAGTTGGTAAGAATAGAAATATTGACTTGATGGATAGACATGTGATGGGGAAAAGAAGTAAATGTATTAAATGGACACAGCTGTTAAAGCAACATATCACAGGAAGTGTGTACGTAACATATCACTGCGTAAGATACAACGCACATTAAGACCGTGGCAGCAGCAAACAAAATGACAATAATCAATTGTTCTAGGCTTTGAAACAAATGCCTCGTCTATGGAATTCTGTTGAATATGGTAGTCAGCTTAAAACGCACAACGATGGTCATATATAAGTTTTCCCCTGATATCACTACAAGTCCCACAACAAACGGTGTACTAAAGAACGATGTCTAAAGTAAAATTATAGTGGGCCAGCATCTTCATACTCAATTGCTGCGAACTTCATGCTGTGATATCACTGGATTTGCTGCGAACTTCTTCCTGTGACATGAAAGCATACATATATGAAGATATGAACATGTGCAGACCAATATCTGTCATAAATATGAATTTGATATCTATTATAGTCTGCCTGAGAGATTTAACACTTTAGTACACAGGAAAAATGGATGGAAAGGCAAGAACTATTATCCTAACGTGAGATACATAATGGCACAACAAATTTTTAGTGATTTGCGTTCCACTTACGTTCCTGAAAGGAAATGACAACATTTGCATCGTTACAACGGAGTTCATGATCAATGTACAGGTCCATTACAAAGTGGATGTACTGCTTGCGTACAACAATAGGTAGATGATGCGCAAACTATAGTCATACAAAGGCAACCCAGCAAAGACAACATAAAGAAAAGATGGAAAGAGTTAAGAATTGCACAAACTTCTTAAAGTGATTCAGCCTTCACACACGAAATAGATTAGTCCTGTCAAGCAAAATAAAAGGAATTCCCTAGGAAACAGGATATTTACTAATTCTCTTATCAACACGACCAGAGACAGTTCTATAGGAGCGAAAACATCTTAAAGAAGGAGCAATCATATGAAAGAACAGATCCGGAGTCAATAATTGCAGAGAAAAGAATTTGGTAAATTAAATGCAATAAAGAGGAAAGGGATCTGAGAGAGGAGACCATCAACGTCCTTGTTGAAGAGGCTGAAGGCGTCCTTGAACTTTGAGATATGTTCGTCGGTGAGCTGATCGACCATCAGTGTGAAGTTGTGTGTCTTCTCTACGCACTACATACTTGTACACTCAGAAAGCTGGATAACCTGGTTAGGCAAAATTCGGACATGATTCGAGAAGGAAGTAATGCATAAAGGTTTATCCATGTATAACAGAACATACCCAACTGGTGCAGGCGATTTGCTCAAATTGTCATTGAACTCTGACCGAAGACAGGTTTTATTCCACATATTGTTCGTAGAAGACAGCTTCTGATGTGCAAAACAAATAACACAGTCATGGCTTTTGCAAATAAGGACACACCTCAGATTTAATACAAGACACCGGTATTCGTTTTGAATTCAAATTCAAATTTATAACATTTCGCCAACAGAGTGTATTTGAAATAGATGAGAGCACAGAGCCAGAGGTAGTCGGCTCAAGCTGAGGAAGGGAGTTAGATATGGCTTATGAACAGGACTTTCGCATCTCTACCGAATGGGAAGGTATTTTATTATATATTGATTGAGTTTGATATTGGACTTGTAGTCGAATGATTAAGTTATATACTTCAAGAATTGTAAGGCCTAAGTGTTTTGATTAATTATAGTTTAATTTGTGAAGCAATGAGAAGAGTTTTTTTATCCACGATAAATTTTAAATGACTAGTCTATTCTTTTCCATCATGGATAAATATTTGCAATGATTTAAATCCTTTATTACTATGGTAGTATTTTCAAATAGTCAGTTGGACTCTTTTTCTATGTTAATTAACTTTTAAAAGATGAGTTGTAATCTTTTCTACTATGGTAGACCTTCATATTTAAATTTTCTCTTTTGTGCCATACTATTGTTCATTATCCAAAGATTTGATTAAGTGTATGGAGAATTGAGTTTTATGGATAGGACTTTACACTCAGTTTGTAGCCGATGGAGTTTTTTTTTGCAGAGTTGAATAGAGCAAGATCCCAGCCACATGGAGCTTATTTGGAAACCCATATCAGCATTTTTTGTCACTATCAGCAACCTCTTTTGTCATGTAGAGTTAAATTATTAAATTAGAAAATATTAGGAATTGAGTTTTAACCATGTCAAAAGTTTAGGGATTCAGTCATAGCGAGTCATAGTTGAGCGATTGAGTCATAACTGAGTTAAAAGTTGAAGGACCAAAAGATTAATTTTCCCCATATATAATTTAATGTAAATTAGTTATATAAATTATTTATAAAATTACAAGTCTTAATCCTAAGTTTCATATATCATCATTTACCCATGATCTCAACCCTATAATTCTTCAATCGATCATATCTACTTCTCTTCAATCATTCAAGATAGCAATACTAGCTCACTTCCTCTCCCTTGATTTGTGTTGTTCACTAAAACATAATAATTGTAATAAGTTTATTTATTTCCAAATGAAATATAATAATCCTAATAAGAGGAGTTTGTCTCAATTTATGCAAAGAAAAAAATGAAAGAGGTAAAATATAGTTTTACATGTGCTTGTGATGCTTGGTTGATTTTATAAAATGTATCTTCTTAATCAATACTAATAAATGTTTGGCTTTTCTCATTCCTACTTGCTTGGAAACTATTGCAACTAGTTTTTTTTTCACTTACCAAAATCTTATATTGCCAGTGAGAATTGATCCTAAATTTTTAAGACGTAGGCTTTTAAATAGATTTAAGGATTATATATAAACTTAGAAACATATGTTTTAAACCTATTTAAAGGCTTACATTTTAAGTATGCCTTTAAAAAGGTTTTAGGCCTTCTGAAGGCTTATAGGTTCAAGCTTTATATCTTCGTTGCATGCCCAAGCCTATTTAGCTAAAGCCTAGCCTATCCTAACCTATTTTCATCCCTTGTTTGATCTTGAAATATGATAACAATGTTTGTTAGTTAATTGCTTGTTCATTAGATATAAATGTTTAAAGAAGCCAGGTGATGTTAAGATGAAGAGGGCAAAATAAACATTATGAATATTGTTAATTCTGTAATCCATCATTTAAATTTTGTCCATTAAATTTTTTTTAAAAAAATCAAGTATCTATGCACATGATATAAGGTTAAAACCAACCTGCATTGATATTAGTGAAAGCAACTTTAGCCATTTAAACATGAAATCTTAAATTTGAATCTGTATGAACGAAGAAAATATCTTTGAAAAAGTCACTATTAATTAGGTCAAACAATACTCAAATGTAACACAATTAGATAATCATACATAAAACTGAAAGGAAAATTAGAAGAGAGAAGAGACTTGCATACTAGGGCAGATCCACATTTGGATCTAGGTCAAAGCTCTAATGCTCTATAACTCGAATATAATAATACTCACACAGTTATTAAACTATTAGAGGCTAAATAGGATTGGCACAGTAGATTAATAGAATAAGAAAGATGATAGGAAAAAAGAAAGATTGCCAGATACTCAATGACAGGGGTGAGGTTCAATTGAGGGAGATACATCCTATTTATAGAGGTCTAAGGAGACTACAAATTAGGAAGTCATATGCCCTTCTACTTGTCTTCTAAGAAACAATCAGGAAATTAATTCTTGATTAATTTCCTACTATACAATAACTTGTTTCTCAATTAAAAAATCTATAATTAATGTTGACTTGTTTCTTATTTGATAAAGTTACTTATTTTCTAATCAAATAGTTCATCTCATTAAGGGTGGACCAGGACCTGAAGTCCAACAAAAGCAAATATAAGGTCAAAAGTATACAAGTATGCCCAATTATTAGGATTGTTCTTATTTTGGATAATGTATCACTTAAGCATCGGACCTCGAATATTTATGGAAGTGTGGTTTGGCTTATTAATGTGAGGGAAAGGAACTTGGAGAGCTATTGAATTCATTTAGAATCTACAATCATATTCCTATTACAACCTCAATTCTTTGAATAATAGTATGGTTTATTTTTTTTCAACAAAATTTAGATCAAGTTCCTTATATCAAGTTCTTCAATCATAAGTAGTCATATGTTCTATTTTTCTCTTGTAGGTTTAGGATGAAATGATAAGATGAAAAAAAAAATAGAACACACAATAAATTATGATAAAGGATTTTAATATAATGATTGTGAGGAACTTGACTTAAGTTTTGTACTTATTTTTTCCCTACGATTTATGTATTTTGAGAAGAGAAATTGAAGATTGAAACTACTTACCCAAAAGCTACCTGCTTTAATGCACAATTGATTTTCGGAACGAGGCTTCCATGATTGTGTGTTTGGATATCATTAGAAAAGCACTTTTTGGGATGAAAACCATGGTTTAGTAGAACACTACGCAAACACATGAAAAAAGCTCATAATCACTTTTTGTTCTAAAACCATGTTTTTGAAAAATCTCTTTTTTTTTTTCACTTTTTCCACTTTTTTCCCCTAACCAACCCTTTCTCTTTCCTTTGGAAAAATCCCATATAAAGATGCTTGAATTACGCAAATTCTAATTTGAGTTACTAAACTTAACATATTATTAATTAGGTTATGTGACATAACTATGGATTTAGAAATTGGGCCAAATTACAGGAAGGAAGGATGCCCATGGAAAACGAATTGTAGTGATGTGCCCGGAGATCAGCCGCCCACAGCGAAACCACAGGAACCGATTATGTCACCGGAAAAATCCCTGCCAGCTGAAGGTGAGGAGTTTGGTTCGTGGATGATAGTACGCAAGGCAACTAAAGCCCAATTATCAAGGGTAGGTGGAAATAAAGGAAATGTGAAAGGATGGGTGCAAAGTACAAAATTTGAATATAAGTCAGAAAGGAGATCCCATTTTTTGCGATTTGTTGCTCTTGCAGATTGTGAGGAAGGTATGGAGATGTCAGAGAAAAATATGGATCAGAGGAACAAGAAAGAGATAGTGCAGGATTCGATGGGAGGCCAGATGACGGTATACGAGGAAAAGGGAAAAGGCCAAAATCAAAAGAGCATAGGTGTGGGCCAGAAGAACGGACATCAGAAAAAAGCCCAAATAAGTCAAAAAACTATGTATGTGCTGAAGGGAAAAGAGAACACAAAGCCTTCTGCGGGTGAGAACCAAGCCCAAAAAGAGTTGGGCCAAAATGAACATATCATAGAGCTAGGTGAGAAGCAATCTTCAAAAACAAAAAAACGCATAGAGGTATGGACTAGAGGCTTCACTGTGCTGTGAGTGGAAATTTGGAGAATAAAAAAAGTACAGTTATTAGTAGTGGCCATATTTTAAATGGGAAATCCGATAGGAGCTCTGACAAGGAAATTGCAGAAACAGCGTCGATAGATCGTATGAGCATGGAGAAGGAAACGCACCATGGGCGAGCCAATGCAAGTAAGGAAGCAGAGATCTTAACAAATACCTACAAGGACCCGGGACCAACGGAGATAGCGATGGGTTCCGGCTTGGCAGAGGTGAAACAGAGTAATTCCAAGGGTCAAACCAGATCAGGGAACGAGAGTGTCCATCATGACAAGTAAGTACTGGAATTGTGATTCGTTTCGATGTTGTGTTATAATGATTATTGCAATTTGGAATTGCCATGGGACTGGTAGTAAATCTTTCCTGCGTATTGTAATATCCCGATTTGTGATTAGGACTGATAACTCTGATAATCATTGAGATTTGTGTAATTAAGCACTTTTGAGTTAATGTAATGTGAATTTTGGGAATAAATACATGTGGTATTTAAGATCAAGGGTTGTGATTCATTGTTAATGGGTCGGGATCCTACGCTTTGCGATTGTGTGAGCTCCTAGAGAGAGTGCTTGAGATGTGTACATGTGGCATTGTGGTAGTGGTTGGATGAGGCCACAAGAAGACAAGACCTCACTTTTTCCTCCCTTCTCTCTCTCATTTTCGGTTGAGTATGTGTGACAAGGGGAGGAAGTGACATCTCATCATCATCTCTTCCCTCTACCATATTCTCTCTCCTCTCCTCCATTGTTTCCGGCGATCAAAGGAAGAAGGAAGAAGAAAGGTGAGATTTTGATGCTTTGTTTGATCTCTAATGCCCTAAACCTCTTCTGTAATATTGTGTGTCTCATTGAGAACTACATTGTGGTAATTTCAGAATCTTGAAATAGTATTGATTTGTGATTTGGTCGAAATTGGGAGTTGGAGAAACAAGATTCTGGATTGAGCAAAGGGAAGAGGTAGGCATTTAGAGCATTTTGATATATTGTCTATGATTTTTGGCTAAGTTTAGTCAAATCTGGAATTTTGCCCTAAGTATGCCAAATGTTGAAAATGTGGATTTTATGGTGTTTGATAGTAAAAATGGGTTAATGTTGAGTTATTTGATTATTGGATAAGATTCGGAATGTGGGAAATGTGTTAAGGGAAATCTGGAAAATGTGTGTCATAGAGACCTTAGTGGTTGATTGTGGTCAAAGTGGTTTTTGGGGTGTTTGTGGAGTTGCCATTGTGTTCCCTAGTTAGTGCTTAGAGTGTATGAGCATTGTGGGGAGTTTGGGAACCTTTGGGCATGATTTTGACCATCTGGTGTTTTTCTGGTTTTCTGCAATTCTGGGTCTCGGATGAGCATCACTCGAGCAGAGGAAGAACGTGCTCGAGTGATGGGAGAGTTTTCCCTGTTCTGCTTCGAGTGCGTCTGGGTTTCTTTGAGTGATGCTCGAGCACAGCGCTTTGTGCTCGAGTGAGCGAAGAACATGCTCGAGCAGGCATGGTCTGCTCGAGTGATAGTGGGAGTTCAGGTGAGAGTTGTGCTTTCGGGCTCTCACTTGCGAGTGAGGTGCTCGCGGGTGAGAGGTGTGTGCTCGCGGGTGTGAGGTGTGCTTCTGGTGGGAGTGTGCTCGCGGGTGGGAGTGTGCTCGCGGGTGTGGTTTTGTGCTCGAGTGATCCTATGCTTGGAGAGCTTTGGGTGCTCTCGGGTCCTCACTTTTTGAGTTTCTCTCGCGGGTACTCGAGTGAGGCATTTAGCCTTGTGCTCGAGTGAGGATTTGTGCTCGAGTGAGCCAGTTCCTGCAAGTGTCTTTGTGCTCTCGGGTGCTCACTCGCGGTCTCACTCGCACTTGTGCTCGAGTGATGTCCGTACTTGTGCTCGAGTGAGAGCATCTGTGCTCGAGTGAGATGACCAAAAATCTGTGTTTTTGCCTTCGAGTAAGGGGTCTTTTGGGTAGGTTCTTCCAACCCTTTAGGCATATGTTTAGGCCTATTTTAGTCACCTAAAGAGTCCTAAACGATAACCAACTTAGAGTATTGTTGAAATATGATTATGGAAAAGAAATTGATCAAGTGTCCCTAATTTGAATAGGATTTGACATCTGTCGAACGCGTGAGCCCACTGTGCCAAAGATTATCAGGAAAGATTCAGGTAGCGACCTCTCTCTTATACTTTATGTAAATGTATTGTATGTTTGCCTATCATGCATTGTGTGCTGCTGCTGCTTCGAGATGCATTGAGATACGTTGTGGAGCTTTGTGTACTGTGGAGCATTGTGCCTTGTGATGCATTGTGTCTGGAGATGCTTAGTGATACATTGTGCTTTGAGATGCTTTGTGGTGCTTTGTGCTTTGAGTTGCTGCTACATAGTGTTCACCGCGAAAGCGGGCGTTGTGCATAGTGATTACCGCGCGAGCGGGCATAGTGTTTGCAGCGAAAGCTGTCATTGTGATTACCACGTAAGCGGGCATAGTGCATTGTGATACAGCCGTGAGTGCTGTCGTCTGTGGCGCGAGCTATGGATCATTGTGTTGCGGATGATGTTGGTGAACATGATACATTACATGCTTTGTGTTTATATATTGTATGAGTGAGTTGTTGCTCTGGGATTCTCAAGAATCTCATTCCTCCATATGACTAACCTTTTCAGGCAGGGCAAGTGGCTCGAAGGAGAAGCGACCAACCCGTAGTGGTTAGGGTCTCTTAGGGACATTAGGGATTTTTGGGATAGTTGGTTATCCTTACTTTGGATTTGGGATTGCCAAAGTGTAAATTGATGTAAATGATTATTTTGATCGTGTAATCCCCTTTATGGGAAAACAACTAAACCCATGATATATATGTAGTAACCCGGGGTTTGCCGGGATTTTAGTTTCCGCACTTTGATATTTATTATGTACTCTGATTTCTCAAGTAGTTATATCCGTACATGAATGTGAGACCAGGAATATATAAGTTTTGGAATGATTTTTCGAACGCCCCATCTCTTGGATGTGGGATCATAAATTGTGATTTTGTTTTATTGGTCTCTATTTCACTTAAATTTCGTAATTCGGATGTAATTATGGTGAGGGGGTTACATTTTTGGTATCAGAGCGGTGGTTCCTGGCAAGGGTAGAGTTTGCTAGGATAGCTCCCATAGTGTGTCCTTAGTGATAATGGATTGGTAGTGAATGTTTGTTCGTTTACACATCTTTGAGTTATAATTGTGGATATATGAGCTCTGTAGAGATGTGTATACCATAATTGTTGGATTAATGGGGTGAGTTCTTTGTAGAATGAAAAGAACAACAAAAGGTCGCCCCAGAGTACAACAAGAAGATCCCGATGTGGAGTTGGTCAATGACAATCCACCGGATCCTATGCAAGAGTTAATGGGCTTGATAAAGGATCAGAGGGATATGATTGCGGAGCTTAGAGAAGAGCTTAGAGCTGAAAAGGCCAAGAACAATGAGGGTAGAGGCCAGTTTACTCAAGAAGGAACTCGAGGGGAAACCCGAGAGGAGACTAGACGGGAAGATACTGCTGAAGGGTCGGCACGATCGCTTGAATCGCCTCCTCATGCGGAAGTAGATCCAAGGCCGCATGGAAAGTCGGACAGGGAGGAACGAGACCTTGAGTATTGGGTCTCCAAATTCTGCAAACAACTACCTCCGGCATTTAAAGGGAAGTTTGATCCTCAGGCGGCTGAAGATTGGCTACACCGTCTTGAGAAGATTTTCGAAGTCTTAGTGTGTCCCTCCGAAGTGAAAGCCAAGTTGGCGGTGTACAAGCTTGAAGGCGATGCCGATCGTTGGTGGTGTAATATTGCCTTGGCACTGCGTTTAAAGAATGAGCCATTGACCTGGGAGGTGTTCCAACAACACTTCAACGAGAAATATTTTCCTAAGTCAGTGAGGCTTGAGAAAGAAACCGAATTTCTGAATATCAAGCAAGGGGACGTGGAGTCTTTCGATGAATATTTGTCCCGGTTTACCCGCCTATCCCGATATTCTTCTTATCTTCAGAAAATGGATGATGAGGAGTTGAGTTCGGACATGTTAATTCGGGGTTTAAGGCGTGATATGAGAAAGAGACTAGCCACCCATCAGTTTTCCAAATTCAACAAGGCCGTTGAAGAATGTCGGATCACTGAGAGCAATCTTAGAGAGTTATATCCGGCTAAGGCTGGTGGTAGTCATAGTGAGTCTAGTAAGGGCGGTGCTTCTCAGAAGCGGAAGGGCTCAGGATCATCCTCTTCATTTAGAGGGGGTAGTAAGAAGCCTTATCAATCTTGGAGTCGTGATCAGCAGAGAACTCCTAGTGTATGGACATGTCCTCGTTGCAACCAGCCACATCATGGCAAGACGTGTGATGGTCGGGTGATTTGCTTCAATTGTAAGCAAGTGGGTAATACATCTGTTGAGTGCAAACAGTCACGACCAGAGCAGAGACAGAGGACTCAGGGCCGAGTATTTGCTATGACTCATGAGGAAGCCCGGAAATCCCCAGAGCTGATACAAGGTAAAGTCCTTATCTATGGCATTGAGTTACAAGCGTTATTTGATTCGGGTGCAAGTCACTCTTTTATTGCTTATGCTTGTGTAGAGCGTCTGGGAGTGAATGTGCATAGGTTGCCATTCGATTTGATTGTGTCTACACCGATGGGTGTTAAGGCTGTGACCACGGAAGCCTGCTTAAATTGTGTTATAACCGTAGACGGTTATGAGTCTGTGATAGATTTGATCTGTTTACCGCTCTGCCAGTTAGAAGTCATCTTGGGTTTTGATTGGTTGAGAGCGAATAATGTGTTGTTAGATTGTGGGAACAGAAGGATAGTGTATCCTGTTTCTCAGAGCATTGAGGGCGAAAATGCCGGTTTGAATTTTCTTTCGACAGCTAAGGCTGAGAAGTATTTGCAAAAGGGTTGTCAGGGGTATATGGTTTTCTTTTCTATACAAGGAGAAACCAGTGAAACTTTGAGTAATATACCCATAGTGGATGGATTCCCTAAGGTTTTTCCAGATGATCTAAACGGATTACCTCCGGAAAGGGAAGTTCAATTTCCGATTGACATTGTGCCTGGAGCGGGTTCGATATCCAAAGCCCCATATCGTATGGCTCCAAATGAAATGGCTGAGTTGAAAAAGCAGATTGAGGATTTGCTTGAGAAAGGGTTTATTAGACCCAGTGTGTCGCCTTGGGGTGCTCCAGTTTTGTTTGTGAAAAAGAAAGACGGGAGTCTTCGGTTGTGCATCGACTATAGAGAGTTGAATAAGGTTACCATCAAGAATAAGTACCCTCTCCCGAGAATTGATGACCTATTAGATCAACTATCTGGTTCATGTGTGTTTTCGAAAATCGATCTAAGGTCGGGGTATCATCAGCTGCGTGTGAAAGCGGAAGATGTTCCGAAGACTGCTTTCCGGACCAGATATGGTCATTATGAGTTCTTAGTGATGCCATTTGGGTTAACTAATGCGCCTGCGGTTTTCATGGATTACATGAACCGTATCTTTCGTCAATATCTGGATCAGTTCGTCGTGGTATTCATCGACGATATTTTGATATACTCTAAGAGTAGAGAAGAGCATGAGCATCATTTGAGAATTGTGTTGAATACATTGCGTGAAAAACAACTCTATGCTAAATTGAGTAAGTGCGAGTTTTGGCTATCGGAAGTGAGATTCCTAGGCCATGTTATCTCGCAAGGTGGGGTCGCTGTGGATCCTAGTAAAGTGGAAGCAGTACTGAACTGGAAGAGGCCAGAATCCGTGGCTGAAATACGCAGTTTTCTGGGTCTTGCTGGTTATTATCGGAGATTCATTCAGAATTTCTCTCGTATTGCGTTGCCGATGACCAAGCTCACGAGAAAAGATCAGCCATTTGTATGGGATGAACATTGTGATAATTGCTTTGTGGAGCTGAAACAGAGGTTGACTACGGCACCTGTGTTGATTTTGCCCGATCCCAGTTTGACATATGTTGTGTATTCTGATGCCAGTGGGCAGGGATTAGGGTGTGTCCTTATGCAGCAGGGACGTGTGGTGGCCTATGCCTCTCGACAGCTCAAACCTCATGAACTGAACTATCCCACGCATGATCTAGAGCTTGCGGCCATAGTGTTTGCATTGAAGATTTGGCGTCATTACCTGTATGGTGTGACTGTGGAATTGTACTGCGACCACAAGAGTCTCAAATATCTGTATGATCAGAAAGAATTGAATATGAGACAACGACGCTGGATGGAATTGCTTAAGGACTACAACCTGGAAATAAAATATCATCCGGGTAAGGCAAATGTAGTCGCTGATGCTCTTAGTCGAAAAACTGTAGTTGTGGCGGCTATGATGATACACGAGGGGAAGTTGATTGCTGATTTTCGTGATATGAATCTGTCGAACCAGATCATCTGTGCCAACTATAATGTTTCCCAAGGGGAAAGTGATGTGAGAGCTGAGATTGAAGAAGCTCAGAGGCAAGATGACTGGATTCAGCGTAATCTAGCCAGAATAGAGCGTGGTGAAGCTCAGGGCTATGATGTGTCGCCTAGTGGATTGGTTCGTTATCAGAAGAGAATTTGTATTCCACTTAAGGCGGAGTTGAGACAGAAGATCTTAGATGAGGCGCATAAGAGCCAATATACTCTTCATCCTGGTATGACCAAAATGTACCATAACTTAAAATCTGAGTATTGGTGGCAGGGTATGAAGAGTGATGTGACGAAATATGTGGCGAGGTGTCTCACATGTCAGAAAGTAAAGATTGAGCACCAAAGACCGCCTGGATTGTTGCAGAGTCCTGAAATTCCGGAATGGAAATGGGAAAGTGTGACCATGGATCTTGTTGTGGGATTGCCCAAGATCAGGAATTATGATGCGATCTGGGTCATTGTGGACCGGTTAACGAAGTCGGCGCACTTCCTACCGATCAAGGCTAGTTACTCTCCGGACAAGCTAGCAGAGATTTATGTTCGTGAAATTGTGAAGCTCCATGGCATACCGAGGAATATCATCTCTGATCGAGATCCTCGTTTCACTTCGAGATTCTGGAAGGCGTTGCATGAGGCACTGGGTACTCAGTTGAGATTCAGTACAGCCTATCATCCTCAGACAGACGGTCAGTCAGAGAGGACTATTCAAACCTTAGAGGATATGTTGCGGGCATGTGTTCTTGACTTCAAAGGGAGTTGGGACTGTTTTCTTCCACTTGCGGAGTTTGCCTATAACAATAGCTATCATGCGAGCATTCAGATGGCGCCGTATGAAGCGTTGTATGGGAGAAAATGCCAATCGCCATTGTGTTGGAATGAGTTGTCCGAGAGGAAACTCTATGGGCCGGATCTTGTGGATCAAACCTCAGCCCAGATTCGAATCATTCGTAAGAGGCTTCTTGCAGCTCAGAGTCGGCAGAAGAGTTATGCAGACAAGAGGAGAAGGCCTCTAGAGTTTGAAGTTGGTGATCAGGTATTTATGAGAATATCACCTGTCACCGGTATTGGGCGAGCTATAAAGCGAAAGAAGTTGAGCCCGAGATACATAGGTCCTTTTGAGATCCTTGATAGGATTGGGCCTGTTGCTTATCGTATAGCCCTACCTCCGAGCTTGAGCAGACTCCATGATGTGTTTCATGTTTCTCAATTGAAGAAGTACCAACCGGATCCATCTCATGTCGTTGAGTATGAGAATGTGGAGTTGCGAGATAACTTCACGTATGCGGTGGAGCCAGAGCAAATTATTGAACGAGAAGAACGTCGGCTCAGACACCGGAGTATTCCTTATGTGAAAGTGATCTGGAAGGGAATGACTCAGCGGGAAGCAACTTGGGAAACGGAAGAAGATATGCGAAGGCGATATCCGGAGTTTATGGCTCAAGGGGAGTAGAAATTTCGAGGACGAAATTTATTTGACAGGGGGAGAATTGTAATATCCCGATTTGTGATTAGGACTGATAACTCTGATAATCATTGAGATTTGTGTAATTAAGCACTTTTGAGTTAATGTAATGTGAATTTTGGGAATAAATACATGTGGTATTTAAGATCAAGGGTTGTGATTCATTGTTAATGGGTCGGGATCCTACGCTTTGCGATTGTGTGAGCTCCTAGAGAGAGTGCTTGAGATGTGTACATGTGGCATTGTGGTAGTGGTTGGATGAGGCCACAAGAAGACAAGACCTCACTTTTTCCTCCCTTCTCTCTCTCATTTTCGGTTGAGTATGTGTGACAAGGGGAGGAAGTGACATCTCATCATCATCTCTTCCCTCTACCATATTCTCTCTCCTCTCCTCCATTGTTTCCGGCGATCAAAGGAAGAAGGAAGAAGAAAGGTGAGATTTTGATGCTTTGTTTGATCTCTAATGCCCTAAACCTCTTCTGTAATATTGTGTGTCTCATTGAGAACTACATTGTGGTAATTTCAGAATCTTGAAATAGTATTGATTTGTGATTTGGTCGAAATTGGGAGTTGGAGAAACAAGATTCTGGATTGAGCAAAGGGAAGAGGTAGGCATTTAGAGCATTTTGATATATTGTCTATGATTTTTGGCTAAGTTTAGTCAAATCTGGAATTTTGCCCTAAGTATGCCAAATGTTGAAAATGTGGATTTTATGGTGTTTGATAGTAAAAATGGGTTAATGTTGAGTTATTTGATTATTGGATAAGATTCGGAATGTGGGAAATGTGTTAAGGGAAATCTGGAAAATGTGTGTCATAGAGACCTTAGTGGTTGATTGTGGTCAAAGTGGTTTTTGGGGTGTTTGTGGAGTTGCCATTGTGTTCCCTAGTTAGTGCTTAGAGTGTATGAGCATTGTGGGGAGTTTGGGAACCTTTGGGCATGATTTTGACCATCTGGTGTTTTTCTGGTTTTCTGCAATTCTGGGTCTCGGATGAGCATCACTCGAGCAGAGGAAGAACGTGCTCGAGTGATGGGAGAGTTTTCCCTGTTCTGCTTCGAGTGCGTCTGGGTTTCTTTGAGTGATGCTCGAGCACAGCGCTTTGTGCTCGAGTGAGCGAAGAACATGCTCGAGCAGGCATGGTCTGCTCGAGTGATAGTGGGAGTTCAGGTGAGAGTTGTGCTTTCGGGCTCTCACTTGCGAGTGAGGTGCTCGCGGGTGAGAGGTGTGTGCTCGCGGGTGTGAGGTGTGCTTCTGGTGGGAGTGTGCTCGCGGGTGGGAGTGTGCTCGCGGGTGTGGTTTTGTGCTCGAGTGATCCTATGCTTGGAGAGCTTTGGGTGCTCTCGGGTCCTCACTTTTTGAGTTTCTCTCGCGGGTACTCGAGTGAGGCATTTAGCCTTGTGCTCGAGTGAGGATTTGTGCTCGAGTGAGCCAGTTCCTGCAAGTGTCTTTGTGCTCTCGGGTGCTCACTCGCGGTCTCACTCGCACTTGTGCTCGAGTGATGTCCGTACTTGTGCTCGAGTGAGAGCATCTGTGCTCGAGTGAGATGACCAAAAATCTGTGTTTTTGCCTTCGAGTAAGGGGTCTTTTGGGTAGGTTCTTCCAACCCTTTAGGCATATGTTTAGGCCTATTTTAGTCACCTAAAGAGTCCTAAACGATAACCAACTTAGAGTATTGTTGAAATATGATTATGGAAAAGAAATTGATCAAGTGTCCCTAATTTGAATAGGATTTGACATCTGTCGAACGCGTGAGCCCACTGTGCCAAAGATTATCAGGAAAGATTCAGGTAGCGACCTCTCTCTTATACTTTATGTAAATGTATTGTATGTTTGCCTATCATGCATTGTGTGCTGCTGCTGCTTCGAGATGCATTGAGATACGTTGTGGAGCTTTGTGTACTGTGGAGCATTGTGCCTTGTGATGCATTGTGTCTGGAGATGCTTAGTGATACATTGTGCTTTGAGATGCTTTGTGGTGCTTTGTGCTTTGAGTTGCTGCTACATAGTGTTCACCGCGAAAGCGGGCGTTGTGCATAGTGATTACCGCGCGAGCGGGCATAGTGTTTGCAGCGAAAGCTGTCATTGTGATTACCGCGTAAGCGGGCATAGTGCATTGTGATACAGCCGTGAGTGCTGTCGTCTGTGGCGCGAGCTATGGATCATTGTGTTGCGGATGATGTTGGTGAACATGATACATTACATGCTTTGTGTTTATATATTGTATGAGTGAGTTGTTGCTCTGGGATTCTCAAGAATCTCATTCCTCCATATGACTAACCTTTTCAGGCAGGGCAAGTGGCTCGAAGGAGAAGCGACCAACCCGTAGTGGTTAGGGTCTCTTAGGGACATTAGGGATTTTTGGGATAGTTGGTTATCCTTACTTTGGATTTGGGATTGCCAAAGTGTAAATTGATGTAAATGATTATTTTGATCGTGTAATCCCCTTTATGGGAAAACAACTAAACCCATGATATATATGTAGTAACCCGGGGTTTGCCGGGATTTTAGTTTCCGCACTTTGATATTTATTATGTACTCTGATTTCTCAAGTAGTTATATCCGTACATGAATGTGAGACCAGGAATATATAAGTTTTGAAATGATTTTTCAAACGCCCCATCTCTTGGATGTGGGATCATAAATTGTGATTTTGTTTTATTGGTCTCTATTTCACTTAAATTTCGTAATTCGGATGTAATTACGGTGAGGGGGTTACACGTATCTTGAAGGATATTGTGAAACAATATAGAATAAATGTTATAGGTCTTCTAGAAACCAGGACTAGTAGTGCTAGAGCTGATGGGATGATGCATAAGCTGGGGTTTAGTAACTCGTTAAGGGTCGAAGCTACAGGGTATGCAGGAGGTATTTGGTTATTATGGAATGAGTGTGAAGTGGATGTAACTTACTTGTATTCTTCTACTCAGTTGCTTCACTGTCGGCTAGTTGATAAATTTACAGGGGAGGTAATGTTAGTAACTTTTGTATATGGTGATCCGAGAATGATGTTCAGACAACAGTTGTGGGCTGATTTAAAGTTCTTGGCCGAAGACCTACAGGAGGCTTGGTTGGTACTGGGAGACTTTAATGCTTATCTAGAGGCAAAGGATAAGAATGGGGGGTTGCACCTAATGTACGATCTATGACTCATTTCAGGGAGTGCATTAGGCAGTGCGAGCTGATAGAGGTCCCAGTGGTCGGTGATAGTTTTACCTGGGAAAATAAGGAAGTTAAAGAGCGACTTGACTGGATTTTTTGTAACTTTGCTTGGGAAATGTCATATGTAAATTACAAAGCTATTTATGGCCTTCGTTTTAAATCTGATCATATGGTGCTAGTTGTGTCTCAGGGGAATATGAATCACAGAATCTCCGCAGATCCTGTTAGATATGATTAGTTTTGATGATGTCAAATATAGATGTGAAATGATAAGAGCAAAAAGTTTATATAATGTATTTCTTTGACTAACTATTATATTACATATTTTTGTAGATTAGTCAAGCAAAGAATGAAGAAGATTGAATTAATGAAAATGAACAAGAGGAAGAAGAAGAAAGAAATTGAAGATAATCAAGGAGATGCTTACTTTGGTTATGGAGAATTATTATCAAGAGGAAAACCAAGAAGAAAGATATTGAAGAATGAAGAACTTGGTAGATCTATCATGAATATCAAGATTCAAGTTGTTAGATGTGATATTGGAGGTTTCTATAATGATACCGGAGGTTTCTATGATCAAATGATGGTTGGAATAGGTTAATACGAAGCTAAGATGACTTATATATGAGTTTTGGCACTTCTAGAGGTGTTATGCTCGAGCACAAGGTGTTACACTCGAGCACAGGAAGAACACACTCGAGCACAGATGGATTCACTCGAGCACGGGGTGTATACTCTGTTCTACTCTGTTTTACGTTCAGCCTGAGCGAGGTCTGGTATTTTGATCATATCTCTCAAACCACACATCGGATTGACCCGAAACTGGTGGCATATGAAATAAGACTCCCAACACGTAAAATTGGCACCAGAATCACATTGAAATAAGATCAAATGAAGGAGATATGATTCGTCGAAAATGAAACTGAAATCACCGTCACTTTCTGACACAGGTTCGGTATTTTGAGTATAACTCACAAACCACACATCGGATTGAGACGAGACCAGTGCCAAATGAAAGTAGACTCAAAGAGCTTTCCATGGATAGGTAATTTGCCTAATTTGAGCGTATATTCTAGGAGTAATACCTTCTGGAAGTTGATGCTTGTACAGACTAGCGAAATATACACTCTTTCGATCATAACTTGCAGAATACAAGGAGTTTGGAGCTAATTCTTGTTGCATTGGAATGCATTTGGCAAGACCTTTCTTATGATACATCATTTGAATCAAATAAACAAAATTTTTCTAAAGTGGCCCCACATCACCCGCGAGTGTAAAAACTGACTCTCTGAAAAAGTTGTGCGAGTGATGTCCAGAAGCAATTGAAACGTGAAGGAAATTTCATCACTCGAGCACTAGGATCCATGCTCGAGCATTGGATGATTTCTCACTCGAGCACATGGAAGTTTTGACATGGAAGTGATAACCCGAGAAGAGGTTTGTACGTGGAAGCATGAAACTCACTCGAGCATGATTGGTTGTGCTCGAGTGATTCGAGAATTCACTCGAGCATATGCGAGTGAAGTGCAGCGAGTGCTTGCCCGAGAGGAAGTCAGAACGTGGAAATATGAACTGCACTCGAGTGAGGCATATTGCACTCGAAGTGAGGACCCGACAGAACGTGGTAGAATGCACAAACAAAACAGAGCCTCACAACCATCAATCCAAACATGGTTAAACGTTATACAATCATTATGTTTTCACTTGTTATTGTTTCTAAACATTATCTAACATATATTTCAAGTGTAAAACAAGAGTTTACATATTTGGGTTGCATCTTCAAGAATGGAGGTCACGTATGAAAATTCTTCACTCAACGTGATGAGTCCCAGAAGCCAGAAATTCAGTTTTTGACCAATGATCCAACATACCCATGACTAATACTTCATCATGTTAATGATTAAGTATTTTGCAGTGTGAAACATGATTTTAAACGTTCGAGTTGCGGATTCAAATAAAAGTCAATTACGGTGAACTCCATCATTACACACCGAATGGCGGCTACCAACCACGACAAGCAAATGACCCACCATGAGAAATTGTCTGAAACACAAAACACTCCACAACGTGATGTACAACTCAAAATGAATTTCTTTGCTGATCAACTAGACGCTCCACATTGCTCCATAACAGATAGGAGCTTGTTTTTCAAATATGCTCAAACGTTCAAATGAAGCAATGGGACTCCAACGGACGAATGCTCATAACGGTCATCATTTTCATCAACTATAAATGAGATAGCATTCAACTTTGATGAGTAACCAAAAAGAGATAGAGGAAACAGAGAAAAACGGAGAAAAACTGAGACAGCGAGAAACTACATAGAAATGTGAATCCTCTGCTTCTACCCATACACTCTCTGTTCTGCGGTTTCAATATTACTTTTCATTGAGAGAGTGATTATTTGTATTGTACTTCAGTGAGTATTATATCCACTCTGTGAGAGAGTCTGTAAACACTTTCAACTATATTTCTGAGTTGATCTCAAGGTAAAGGGACCTTGAGAGGGTTGATTTTCTTACGGAGAAGCTGTAGAGAGAATTGCCAGTAAGACATTCTTCTCGTAAGACTTACAAGGTGCAAGCAGTAGAGAATGTTGCTGCTCATAAGACTTACAGGGGTGTAAGCAGGAGAGAACATTCCTGCTCGTAAGACTTGCATGAGTAAGCAGGAGAGGAAGATCTTCGGGATTACTCTGCTCGTAAGACTTGCCGTAAGGGGGAGTATTTCAGTGAGAGATTTGTAATAGGTTTCACAAGTACCCGGCTAAACTTGTGGGATTGTAAAGGCTTTTCTTGTGCCCGGATTAAACAAGAAGATAGTGGATTTGAAAATCTCAGGAGGAGCCTGGGGACTGGACGTAGGCCATCACAGATTGGACCGAACCAGGATAAATCACAGTTTTCATATTCTCTTCCCTAAACTCTTATATTTCCAGCATATATTATTTAATCTAACTGTTGATTTATAAACCTTCATACTTACTGCTTTCGTTAAGATACGAAAAGATTTCTAAAGTATTAAAGTTTTTATTATACACCCAATTCACCCCCCTCTTGGGTGATAGCCGGTTCTAACAGATCCAAGTTTTAAATATCAAGCTACCTGGTGTTTAGAATAAAGTTTTAAGGAAGTGGTTCAGCAAGCGTGGCAGGACAAGTCTTGGGAAGATAGTTGTAAGAGTTTTGAGGAATTCGTTGTTGAATAGAACCAACGAGTAGTGGGAAGTATTCCAAGAAGAAAATGCACACTAATAAAAAGGCTTGAAGGGATTGATCGAGCAATGCAAGTTCAGAAACATGCTGGTTTAGTGAGGTTGGAACAGAAGTTATGGAAGGAGTATGTCAAAGCTGCTAATCAGGAAAAGCTATTATGGTTTCAAAAAGCAAGGTGCAAATTGTTGCAATATGGGGATAAAAATACAAAATTCTTTCACTCTTCGGCATTTATAAAGAAGAAAGGAAGCATAGTGGATGCCTTACGGAATGAGCAGGGAGAGTGGATTACAGATCAGGAAGGTATGAAAATTATGGCTCTTTAGTATTTCAGAGAGTTGTATTCGAAGGAGCCAGGAATAGTGGTTGTTTAGGATTGGCCAACAGTTTTTCCAGGGCTCTCAGAAGAGCAACTTATAGCCATTCAAAAAGAAATATCCTCCATTGAAATAAAAAATGCCGCTTTTGAAATGGGTGCGTTCAAAGCTCTAGACCCAGATGGTCTCCAACCACATTTCTTTCAGACACAATAGGAAGTGGTGGGGGTAAAGCTATGTGAATTGATCTGGAACATGGTTGCCAACCCGAAAAGTCTTGAGAGGATAAACCAAACTAGTATCTGTTTGATCCCAAAGGTGGAGAATCCTTCTTCACTTAAGGGGTTTAGGCCTATCTCTCTGTGCAACATCAGTTTCAAGATTATGAGCAAGGTGATAGCTAATAGGCTGAAGAGAGTGATGGGCTACTTGATACTCCCGAACCAATACAACTTCATCTCGGGGTGGCAAGGCTGTGATAACATTATTCTAGCACATGAAGCAATCCACACTATGAGAAAAAAGAGGGGAGGGGAGGGATATGTTGCAATAAAAGTAGATATGGAGAAAGCGTATGACCATCTAAACTGGTGGTTTCTCAGGTTTAACTTACAAAGCTTTGGCCTAAATGAAAGATTCATTCATCTAATAATGTAGTGTATCTCAACTGCATCTATGAGGGTTTGTTGGAATGGTAGCATGACAGAAAAATTTCTTCCAGCCAGAGGAGTTCGTTAGGGCAATCCTATAAGCCTATACCTCTTTATACTCTGTATGGAGTGACTAAGTCAAGTGATTCAACTTGAAGTTGATGAGGGAAAGTGGAAACCGCTTAAATTTAGTACCAGAGGTCTTAGTTTATCCCACTTATTTTTCACAGATGATTTAATCCTATTTTCTGAAGCTTTTGAAGATCAGGTGGTAAAGATCAGGGATATTGTGTAGATCTTTTGCAGGGTATCGGGACATAAGATTAACTTAACAAAATTAAAAGTATATATATCCAAGAATGTTCAGTATATAAAAGCCAGCAAATATAGTCAGCTACTCGGAGTCGGGCTTATTGCAAATTTGGGCAAGTATTTGGGAGTCCTCTATTGCATAAACGTGCGGTAAAAGTAACATTCGCCCCTTTATTGACTAAAATTGATAAAAAGCTATCCAGCTGGAAGGGTAGGGTTCTTAGTATGGCAAGGAAAGCTATTTTGATAAAATCAGTACTATTAACCATCCACTATTATCAAATGCAATCCCCACTCATTCCAAAAGGTGTACTTGATGTAATAAAGAAAAGTAGCAGGAGTTTCTTTTAGAACCAACACTCAGAGGGTAAGAAGATGCATCTTATATCTAGGGATACGATTCAAAAAGATAAATCTCTTAGGGGTTTGGGTTTTAAGGACCTTGCTGGCCAGAACAAAGTTTTTATTATGAAGTTGTGTTGGGGCCTAATAACTAAGCCATATGCCCCTTGGGTTAGATGCTTACGTGTAAAGTATGACTGCAAGGAGGGAAAATTCCCAAAAGTAGAAAAGAGGAGAAACCAATATGAAGTGTGGAAGGCAATATCGAGTGTATGGGAAAATTTCTGAAAAGGAGTAGGGAGTAAGCTGTGTAACGGCCAGAATACAAATGTGTGGTAGGAATTGTGGCTTTATTTGGATTATCCTCTTATGAACTATGTCGACCAGAATCATCATTTGATTGATCCTGATGCCACAATCAATCAATTTGTTACACCTAGTGGATCTTGGGACATAGGCAAATGGCAACTCTTCTTACCAAATTAGGTGATCAGGAAAATTGAGCAAGTTAATCTTCCAGTGGGGCATACGGAGGACCGCCTATGGTGGTGGCTATCTTCAGATGGGAACTTCAGTGTTAAGTCATCTTATAAGTTAATTATGGACCAGAACGAGCATAACAGGAAACCTATTTGGAAAAACCTTTAGCAGTGGCCAATTTCAGAAAAAGTGAAACTTTTCCTATGGCAAGTTTTTCATGAGAAACTGCCTAGAAATTTACTCAGAGCAAAACTTGGTCTTATTGAGAATCATGAGTGTTCTTTTAAGTGTCATCGTGAGGAATATGTGTTACATACATTGAGAGATTGTGAGATTGCAACCATTGTGTGGCTTTCTGCTCTTAACCGTGTTTATTATTCTATTTTTTTCAATGGAAATTTGCAGGAATGGATTAGGTGGAATCTCAAAAATTCCCCAGGGAACCGCTATTTCAATCGATGGCCATGGCTGCGAGTCTTTAGCTTATTGTGCTGGTTGATATGGAAGAGTAGATGCAAGAAAGCAATTGAAGGTGTCAACGATAGTCATAAAGGAGTCAGGCATCGGTGCAGCCACCTGCTTCTTGAAGGAGTTGAAGATGGGAAATACAGACACTTGATATTCCAGGTACCAGAGAGAGCGGATGTTCGTTGGTCTACCCCCCAGAAGGCTATGTTAGAGTTGTTGTGGACGGCTCTGTAAACCAACTAAAGCAAGCTGCTTATGAAGGCATAGTCCGAGATAACTGGGGAACTTTGGTGTATGGATTTCAACAGAAATTAGGTGTTGGTTTGTCACCAACGGTTGCAGAGATTCAAGCGATCAAGGCGGGCTTGGTAGTGTTTAAGATTCAAGGATTTGGTAAGATAAAGCCTTTTTCCGATTCATTGGAAGCGATCCAACTACTGTTAATGGGTTATGGGAAGTATCATCCTCTGGCTGAAGAAATTGTAGATGTTAAAGCATTGATATTTATAGATTGGGACCTCCAGATCACTCATGCATATAGAAAAGCCTTGAGTTGTGCCGATATGCTAGCGAAAGGAGCTCAGTTTGCGAGCAATGAGTTGGTAATTCTACAAGCAACTCCAACTTATTGTTCGAATCAAATGTTAGTTGATTTAGGTTGACATTTGTGATATTATTTTGATATAGGGACGCTATAGCCCTTAGTATTTGTATCCAAGCTTAAGCTTGTCTTGTTATTCAAAAAAAGAAAAAGAAATTGTGCCAAATTACCTCTATATCCCTTAGTTATTAAAAAAAGTAAAATTGGAGACAGAACTATATTGTTTTGCACTATGTAAGAACCCTAACGGCAAAAAATTCATTGGAGGCCTCGGCACGGTCAAAAAATCAGTAAAGAAGGATACAATAAGTTGGTTCTAATGTTAAATCTTCGTTCCTTAATCCCTTTTAGCTAATATATGTACTTAGATGGATCTGTTTTTTTATATGTGAGTCAGTCAATCCTTTGTAATATCAGACTTCAAGAAGCATATATACTGATATACATGATAATGAAGGGTAATTTAGTGTGGCCACGTTATTGTTTTGTTGGTCAGTCGGTCCTTTGCTTGCATCCCACGAGAATTTTCTCACAATTTATGTGAAGAATCCTACACTCATGTATATCTCTATTTGCCTTGGTGGGAAGAAATCTCAGCGCACACATAAAGAGATGCATTTAGTTTATGAAATAGAAAAGGATGAAAGACATGTCAGAAGTAATGCAAAAATTGCTTACAAGCGTTGAATGATGTTGTGATTCATTTATCTTTGTTGACCTCCACAGCATATTCTCATCAACGAATGGTTTCTAATATCACTGTTTTGTTTGAACTTAAAGCTGAAAATTTCAACTTGATGTTACATCTATGTTTGGAATAGCTTATTCTTTGGAAATAAGCATTTATTACGTAAGTCGAGACAAAACTCATCTCACTTCCTTACCTTGTATACCGTAAATCACGAATTATAAGCATTTATAAGTAAAAAATAAGCTATCACAAACGAGCATTACAGTTTTTGGTTTTTTCAGAAAAAAAAATTGCATTTTTATCTTTGGGACTTTTTCAAAATTAAAAACCTTCAATTTGTTCCCTAGATTTGATTTCTCTTCCAATGGTGTGAAGATCGTTGTCGAACTCACCAAAAAGAAAAGGGACATGTTATTGCTTATTTGATTTTGAGAATTTTCTAGTGAAAACATTGCCTTCATCCTGTTTGCTCTGTTGTTCTGATTCTTCTACTGTAAAGATCATTGAAAACGGAGGCTTTTCCTCTCCTCTTTTCTTTAGACCATGGATTAGGGGTATCATTGGAAAACAACCAACATTTAAATATCCTACATTTGGTCATTGACCCAATTTAAGATTTGTTGATTTTACCAACCTTATACAGGATTTTCCTATTTCAACCGTTTTTATATGGGATTTTACCTTTCCTTTTTCTCTTTCGCTTTCTTTTTTCAGCAATTGTTGTGCTTTTCCTCAAAACCATAACTCTATTTTGCAGAATCATGCCTGCGCTGGAGAGGAGAAAAAAAGGAAAAAGGGAAGAAAGAAATAAAAAAAATCAAAATGAACATTTTACATGTACAGAAATGACAAAGGAAAAAATTAAAAATAAAATATATAGAGAGAAAAATTTAAAAATAATAAAGAAATAAAAAATTAAGAAATGGAATAATTTCATACACATAAAAATTTTATTTCATTTTTGGTATTTATTATAAAATTTCATGTTAAGTAATACAAAAAATATCATCATATCCTTTATATGTAATTATCACAAAAGCTAATGTCCTTTTTAGTAATTTGACTATGAAAAAAGTGATTCTAATCACAATACCAAAACACTATCATTTTATCAAAAATCACTTTTATCACTTTTTTTCTATAAGCTATTCTCCAAAAGTCAATCCAAACATACTAAAAGTCAAGGATAGCAGTGGGGATGAAGCATTAAGGATTTGATGAAATTATTCTCGGTTAGAAGGGGTATGTTAGTAATTCTAGATTATTTTGATATAAAATTTTATGGATAAAATATATTTTAAATTCTTGATAAAGTATTATTAGGGGAAAAACAAATAAATACCATTTGAACTTCAAAATCCCAAATGAGTGATTCCCAAAAACCTAAATTATCAATTGTTATACTCCCTCCGGTCCTAATTATAGGACAAAGTTTTAATTTTTGTCAATTTCTTTCTAAAATACCCTCATTGATATTTTCTCAATAATAATAAAACACAATAATAATTTTATAATACACCTATATATTTTATAAAGTGAGTAATACTTGCAACTCATTAACATTACATACACCTCAATTCTACTGTAAATTAATATTGTACTAATTTATAACGAACTTAGGTTTAATGTTAGGTGTATTAACATAGAAAATTAAAAAAAAAAAGAATCTTTATAGATGTCAACTCCAACCATAATTCAATTTAAACCTATAAAAGCATACGGTCATACACAATCTTTATAGAAGGACACTCACAAAACCATAGTAGACTCATGTAGTATTCCTAAATCACCCTTATTAAATAAGGGCATTTTAGGAAAATAAATAAGATTAATTAATTTAACTATCATTCTTAATTTCTCCAAATTTAGGTAAATATATCCTATAATTAGGACAGGAGGAAGTTCCTTTTTTATCAATCTCATTACTTTTATTGTCAACAAGACTAATTTAGGATTTTAAAGCACAAGTGATATTTTTTTAAATTTTTTCCATATCATTAATAGATCGTTAGATAAGACACGGTGGTAGGAAGAGGTTGATTATATTTTAGTTTTAAATTAATTAATTATTATTCGATTCAATTGTATCAAAAGCTCTTTTTTAAAAAAATAAACCAATCACCCACTGGAAAGAGAGAATATAACCTCCAGTCTCCAACAAAGAGTAAACTAATAATAGAAAATTAACTAGCATTTGTTTTAAAAAAAAAAAAAGCCAAAATACATCAAACCCCCTTTAGCTTAGTTACGTATAGCCTCCCCTGACTTTAAAAGGGGTCTGTTTGGTGGGAGGGATTTGGAGGGAAAGGGAGAGAAAAATTTTATGAGTTAAATTTTAAAATATTAAAGAAGTTGGGTGATAAAATTTTAATAAATAGAGTATATAAGAAAAAAGAGTGAGAAATATTAATTAAAAATTTTTAATCACATTTCTCTAATTTTCTTAAATTCAATTCAAAAAAATTTTTTCTCTGCCCACTTTCCCTCCCCTCCCTTCAGACCAAACAAGCCCTAAAAGTTTAGAACCCACACTCTCAACTTTCAAATCTTGACTATCAAATCTAACGAAATGTAAGCCACATCATATCATTTAAAATTACATGGCCGATGACATGTAATTTTTTATATTTTGTTAATTTATTCTTAATTAAAATTCATAACTCCACTTAGAAGATTGTTTTTTTGGAATAATTATATTCAAGTCCCACACAAGAGAAAAAATAAAGAAATAGTTCATGAAGTTATTAATGAATGTTCTCCAATTTATTAATAGACGCCTCTTGATTTGTTATTAACAACTTTATGGACCATTTTTTCATTTTTTTCCTCTTATGTGGGACTTGAATGTAATTGTCCTTTTTTTTTTTTTTTTACCAACCTTATATAGGATTTTCCTATTTCAACCGTTTTTATATGGGATTTTACCTTTCCTTTTTCTCTTTCGCTTTCTTTTTTCAGCAATTGTTGTGCTTTTCCTCAAAACCATAACTCTATTTTGCAGAATCATGCCTGTGCTGGAGAGGAGAAAAAAAGGAAAAAGGGAAGAAAGAAATAAAAACAATCAAAATGAACATTTTACATGTACAGAAATGACAAAGGAAAAAATTAAAAATAAAATATATAGAGAGAAAAATTTAAAAATAATAAAGAAATAAAAAATTAAGAAATGGAATAATTTCATACACATAAAAATTTTATTTCATTTTTGGTATTTATTATAAAATTTCATGTTAAATAATACAAAAAATATCATCATATCCTTTATATGTAATTATCACAAAAGCTAATGTCCTTTTTAGTAATTTGACTATGAAAAAAGTGATTCTAATCACAATACCAAAACACTATCATTTTATCAAAAATCACTTTTATCACTTTTTTTTCTATAAGCTATTCTCCAAAAGTCAATCCAAACATACTAAAAGTCAAGGATAGCAGTGGGGATGAAGCATTAAGGATTTGATGAAATTATTCTCGGTTAGAAGGGGTATGTTAGTAATTCTAGATTATTTTGATATAAAATTTTATGGATAAAATATATTTTAAATTCTTGATAAAGTATTATTAGGGGAAAAACAAATAAATACCATTTGAACTTCAAAATCCCAAATGAGTGATTCCCAAAAACCTAAATTATCAATTGTTATACTCCCTCCGGTCCTAATTATAGGACAAAGTTTTAATTTTTGTCAATTTCTTTCTAAAATACCCTCATTGATATTTTCTCAATAATAATAAAACACAATAATAATTTTATAATACACCTATATATTTTATAAAGTGAGTAATACTTGCAACTCATTAACATTACATACACCTCAATTCTACTGTAAATTAATATTGTACTAATTTATAACGAACTTAGGTTTAATGTTAGGTGTATTAACATAGAAAATTAAAAAAAAAAAGAATCTTTATAGATGTCAACTCCAACCATAATTCAATTTAAACCTATAAAAGCATACGGTCATACACAATCTTTATAGAAGGACACTCACAAAACCATAGTAGACTCATGTAGTATTCCTAAATCACCCTTATTAAATAAGGGCATTTTAGGAAAATAAATAAGATTAATTAATTTAACTATCATTCTTAATTTCTCCAAATTTAGGTAAATATATCCTATAATTAGGACAGGAGGAAGTTCCTTTTTTATCAATCTCATTACTTTTATTGTCAACAAGACTAATTTAGGATTTTAAAGCACAAGTGATATTTTTTTAAATTTTTTCCATATCATTAATAGATCGTTAGATAAGACACGGTGGTAGGAAGAGGTTGATTATATTTTAGTTTTAAATTAATTAATTATTATTCGATTCAATTGTATCAAAAGCTCTTTTTTAAAAAAATAAACCAATCACCCACTGGAAAGAGAGAATATAACCTCCAGTCTCCAACAAAGAGTAAACTAATAATAGAAAATTAACTAGCATTTGTTTTAAAAAAAAAAAAAGCCAAAATACATCAAACCCCCTTTAGCTTAGTTACGTATAGCCTCCCCTGACTTTAAAAGGGGTCTGTTTGGTGGGAGGGATTTGGAGGGAAAGGGAGAGAAAAATTTTATGAGTTAAATTTTAAAATATTAAAGAAGTTGGGTGATAAAATTTTAATAAATAGAGTATATAAGAAAAAAGAGTGAGAAATATTAATTAAAAATTTTTAATCACATTTCTCTAATTTTCTTAAATTCAATTCAAAAAAATTTTTTCTCTGCCCACTTTCCCTCCCCTCCCTTCAGACCAAACAAGCCCTAAAAGTTTAGAACCCACACTCTCAACTTTCAAATCTTGACTATCAAATCTAACGAAATGTAAGCCACATCATATCATTTAAAATTACATGGCCGATGACATGTAATTTTTTATATTTTGTTAATTTATTCTTAATTAAAATTCATAACTCCACTTAGAAGATTGTTTTTTTGGAATAATTATATTCAAGTCCCACACAAGAGAAAAAATAAAGAAATAGTTCATGAAGTTATTAATGAATGTTCTCCAATTTATTAATAGACGCCTCTTGATTTGTTATTAACAACTTTATGGACCATTTTTTCATTTTTTTCCTCTTATGTGGGACTTGAATGTAATTGTCCTTTTTTTTTTTTTTTACCAACCTTATATAGGATTTTCCTATTTCAACCGTTTTTATATGGGATTTTACCTTTCCTTTTTCTCTTTCGCTTTCTTTTTTCAGCAATTGTTGTGCTTTTCCTCAAAACCATAACTCTATTTTGCAGAATCATGCCTGTGCTGGAGAGGAGAAAAAAAGGAAAAAGGGAAGAAAGAAATAAAAACAATCAAAATGAACATTTTACATGTACAGAAATGACAAAGGAAAAAATTAAAAATAAAATATATAGAGAGAAAAATTTAAAAATAATAAAGAAATAAAAAATTAAGAAATGGAATAATTTCATACACATAAAAATTTTATTTCATTTTTGGTATTTATTATAAAATTTCATGTTAAATAATACAAAAAATATCATCATATCCTTTATATGTAATTATCACAAAAGCTAATGTCCTTTTTAGTAATTTGACTATGAAAAAAGTGATTCTAATCACAATACCAAAACACTATCATTTTATCAAAAATCACTTTTATCACTTTTTTTTCTATAAGCTATTCTCCAAAAGTCAATCCAAACATACTAAAAGTCAAGGATAGCAGTGGGGATGAAGCATTAAGGATTTGATGAAATTATTCTCGGTTAGAAGGGGTATGTTAGTAATTCTAGATTATTTTGATATAAAATTTTATGGATAAAATATATTTTAAATTCTTGATAAAGTATTATTAGGGGAAAAACAAATAAATACCATTTGAACTTCAAAATCCCAAATGAGTGATTCCCAAAAACCTAAATTATCAATTGTTATACTCCCTCCGGTCCTAATTATAGGACAAAGTTTTAATTTTTGTCAATTTCTTTCTAAAATACCCTCATTGATATTTTCTCAATAATAATAAAACACAATAATAATTTTATAATACACCTATATATTTTATAAAGTGAGTAATACTTGCAACTCATTAACATTACATACACCTCAATTCTACTGTAAATTAATATTGTACTAATTTATAACGAACTTAGGTTTAATGTTAGGTGTATTAACATAGAAAATTAAAAAAAAAAAGAATCTTTATAGATGTCAACTCCAACCATAATTCAATTTAAACCTATAAAAGCATACGGTCATACACAATCTTTATAGAAGGACACTCACAAAACCATAGTAGACTCATGTAGTATTCCTAAATCACCCTTATTAAATAAGGGCATTTTAGGAAAATAAATAAGATTAATTAATTTAACTATCATTCTTAATTTCTCCAAATTTAGGTAAATATATCCTATAATTAGGACAGGAGGAAGTTCCTTTTTTATCAATCTCATTACTTTTATTGTCAACAAGACTAATTTAGGATTTTAAAGCACAAGTGATATTTTTTTAAATTTTTTCCATATCATTAATAGATCGTTAGATAAGACACGGTGGTAGGAAGAGGTTGATTATATTTTAGTTTTAAATTAATTAATTATTATTCGATTCAATTGTATCAAAAGCTCTTTTTTAAAAAAATAAACCAATCACCCACTGGAAAGAGAGAATATAACCTCCAGTCTCCAACAAAGAGTAAACTAATAATAGAAAATTAACTAGCATTTGTTTTAAAAAAAAAAAAAGCCAAAATACATCAAACCCCCTTTAGCTTAGTTACGTATAGCCTCCCCTGACTTTAAAAGGGGTCTGTTTGGTGGGAGGGATTTGGAGGGAAAGGGAGAGAAAAATTTTATGAGTTAAATTTTAAAATATTAAAGAAGTTGGGTGATAAAATTTTAATAAATAGAGTATATAAGAAAAAAGAGTGAGAAATATTAATTAAAAATTTTTAATCACATTTCTCTAATTTTCTTAAATTCAATTCAAAAAAATTTTTTCTCTGCCCACTTTCCCTCCCCTCCCTTCAGACCAAACAAGCCCTAAAAGTTTAGAACCCACACTCTCAACTTTCAAATCTTGACTATCAAATCTAACGAAATGTAAGCCACATCATATCATTTAAAATTACATGGCCGATGACATGTAATTTTTTATATTTTGTTAATTTATTCTTAATTAAAATTCATAACTCCACTTAGAAGATTGTTTTTTTGGAATAATTACATTCAAGTCCCACACAAGAGAAAAAATAAAGAAATAGTTCATGAAGTTATTAATGAATGTTCTCCAATTTATTAATAGACGCCTCTTGATTTGTTATTAACAACTTTATGGACCATTTTTTCATTTTTTTCCTCTTATGTGGGACTTGAATGTAATTGTCCTTTTTTTTTTTTTTTACCAACCTTATATAGGATTTTCCTATTTCAACCGTTTTTATATGGGATTTTACCTTTCCTTTTTCTCTTTCGCTTTCTTTTTTCAGCAATTGTTGTGCTTTTCCTCAAAACCATAACTCTATTTTGCAGAATCATGCCTGTGCTGGAGAGGAGAAAAAAAGGAAAAAGGGAAGAAAGAAATAAAAAAAAATCAAAATGAACATTTTACATGTACAGAAATGACAAAGGAAAAAATTAAAAATAAAATATATAGAGAGAAAAATTTAAAAATAATAAAGAAATAAAAAATTAAGAAATGGAATAATTTCATACACATAAAAATTTTATTTCATTTTTGGTATTTATTATAAAATTTCATGTTAAATAATACAAAAAATATCATCATATCCTTTATATGTAATTATCACAAAAGCTAATGTCCTTTTTAGTAATTTGACTATGAAAAAAGTGATTCTAATCACAATACCAAAACACTATCATTTTATCAAAAATCACTTTTATCACTTTTTTTTCTATAAACTATTCTCCAAAAGTCAATCCAAACATACTAAAAGTCAAGGATAGCAGTGGGGATGAAGCATTAAGGATTTGATGAAATTATTCTCGGTTAGAAGGGGTATGTTAGTAATTCTAGATTATTTTGATATAAAATTTTATGGATAAAATATATTTTAAATTCTTGATAAAGTATTATTAGGGGAAAAACAAATAAATACCATTTGAACTTCAAAATCCCAAATGAGTGATTCCCAAAAACCTAAATTATCAATTGTTATACTCCCTCCGGTCCTAATTATAGGACAAAGTTTTAATTTTTGTCAATTTCTTTCTAAAATACCCTCATTGATATTTTCTCAATAATAATAAAACACAATAATAATTTTATAATACACCTATATATTTTATAAAGTGAGTAATACTTGCAACTCATTAACATTACATACACCTCAATTCTACTGTAAATTAATATTGTACTAATTTATAACGAACTTAGGTTTAATGTTAGGTGTATTAACATAGAAAATTAAAAAAAAAAAGAATCTTTATAGATGTCAACTCCAACCATAATTCAATTTAAACCTATAAAAGCATACGGTCATACACAATCTTTATAGAAGGACACTCACAAAACCATAGTAGACTCATGTAGTATTCCTAAATCACCCTTATTAAATAAGGGCATTTTAGGAAAATAAATAAGATTAATTAATTTAACTATCATTCTTAATTTCTCCAAATTTAGGTAAATATATCCTATAATTAGGACAGGAGGAAGTTCCTTTTTTATCAATCTCATTACTTTTATTATCAACAAGATTAATTTAGGATTTTAAAGCACAAGTGATATTTTTTTAAATTTTTTCCATATCCTTAATAGATCGTTAGATAAGACACGGTGGTAGGAAGAGGTTGATTATATTTTAGTTTTAAATTAATTAATTATTATTCGATTCAATTGTATCAAAAGCCCTTTTTTAAAAAAATAAACCAATCACCCACTGGAAAGAGAGAATATAACCTCCAGTCTCCAACAAAGAGTAAACTAATAATAGAAAATTAACTAGCATTTGTTTTAAAAAAAAAAAAGCCAAAATACATCAAACCCCCTTTAGCTTAGTTACGGATAGCCTCCCCTGACTTTAAAAGGGGTCTGTTTGGTGGGAGGGATTTGGAGGGAAAGGGAGAGAAAAATTTTATGAGTTAAATTTTAAAATATTAAAGAAGTTGGGTGATAAAATTTTAATAAATAGAGTATATAAGAAAAAAGAGTGAGAAATATTAATTAAAAATTTTTAATCACATTTCTCTAATTTTTTTAAATTCAACTCAAAAAATTTTTTTCTCTGCCCACTTTTCCTCCCCTCCCTTCAGACCAAATAAGCCCTAAAAGTTTAGAACCCACACTCTCAACTTTCAAATCTTGACTATCAAATCTAACGAAATGTAAGCCACATCATATCATTTAAAATTACATGGCCGATGACATGTAATTTTTTATATTTTGTTAATTTATTCTTTATTAAAATTCATAACTCCACTTAGAAGATTGTTTTTTTGGAATAATTATATTCAAGTCCCACACAAGAGAAAAAATAAAGAAATAGTTCATGAAGTTATTAATGAATGTTCTCAATTTATTAATAGACGCCTCTTGATTTGTTATTAACAACTTTATGGACCATTTTTTCATTTTTTTCCTCTTATGTGGGATTTGAATGTAATTGTCCTTTTTTTTTTTTTTTTTACAAGCCCTAATTGCTAATTCCCATGATCTCCAAGTTCTCCATTTTGGCGACGTTGTCTGGAGCTTTTGATTAGCTTCTTTATTCAAAAAATCATTCTCATGATTCCCATCTCAATGAAGTTTTGTCCGATGAGCGTCTGGCACAAATATCTTTTAGAAAGGGCAAAAATATTAATGAACAATTAAAAAGGAGCATCCACCGCAAAAACCGCTAAATCCGAATTAACACCGTTAGGGGTTTTCTTCTCTTATAATTTAACGCCGTTAGTACGGATTAATGGTTTTTGTGGTGGATGCCCCTTTTTAATTGTTCATTGGTATTTTTGCCCCTTTTAAAAAATATTTGTGCCAGACGCTCCTCGAATAAAACTTCGTTAGTAAATTTGCACCTTAATCCTATTAGATTTAATGGTCCTTTTAACGGTATGGGCTTGATGATCAAGATATGAAATTTAAAGGTATGGGTTTTAGTAATTGTTTAGGTAACATCGAAACCGTGGTTTCAGAAGTCATTTTTCATAACTCGAAATAAAACTCTTCTTAAAAATTTACCTCGTAAATCGTAAAAGATATTCTTCAAAAATTAATCTAAACATATACTTAAACTTTTAAAATTAAAGAAGGTTATTCGCAACTAAGCTAAAGTTCATGGGGGGTTTTATGCATTTTGGCGCAAAAAAAAAATATAATTCAAATTTGTAAAGATTCTGAAGTCTAAATCAAGCCCAATACTAAGACCCAAAAAACTAAGCCCAATATCAACTCATTAATGAGTAATTACGCTACTCATTTGGGCCGTTAAGCCTTCAATGTGATCCAGGAAACTTATTAAGGTGCTTCTATTATAAACCTCTTTATAGGATGTAATTAAACAACCACATCCACCAAAAAATTCCGAACAATAATATCTGCACAAGGAATTCAATTTAATAAATATATAAGTTTTCTGTGAAAATTATTTAAATATTTGTGCAAATTCTTTTATATTTTAAATGAGACAATGATCGAATTAAGTCAAGTCATATTAAATTTAAATTAGTGATTAAACCAATTTAGAAATTTCAAATTGCTCGATATAATTTAACCTCATGTGATTGAAATTGAAATATATTGAATAGAAGAATACTGCAATAGATTAAAAATTAATACAATTAATAACTAGGGTTAAGGTGCAAATTTACCAATGAAGTTTTGTCTGAGGAGCGTCTGACACAAATATATTTTAGAAAGGGTAAAAATACCAATGAACAATTAAGAGAAGCAAAAATACCAATGAACAATTAAAAAGGAGCATTCACCACAAAAACCGTTAAATCCGTACTCATACTTTTAGAATTTTCTTCTCTTATAATTTAACGCTGTTAGTACGGATTAACGGTTTTTATGGTGGATGCCCTTTTTTAATTGTTCATTGGTATTTTTGCCCCTTCTAAAAGATATTAGTACCAGATGCTCCTCAGACAAAACTTTATTGGTAAATTTGCATCTTAACCCTAATAACTAATATAAACTCAATTTTCAATTTAAAGGCAAAAATTCTCTAAATTGACCCCTCACCCAATTAAGTATAATTAACTTGATATCATCTTATAAGTATAATTTTTGTGTGTAGATTAAAGAGGAAGTAATAATAAAATATAAGTGTAAGTATGTATGTGTTTCGTTAATATTTTTATATTTTATATATGCACATATTTCCTCTTACTGAAACAATCATGCTCGAAGTTTGGTCAAGCACTAAATGTAAGCACCTTTCCTAATAATGATTCGAACATTTGTTCGTTATGTTGTAAGGAACTAGTTTCTTTCGCTAAACCCAATCCTGTTACAATTATTTTTTTTATTTTTATCATTTATTTTTTTCTCCAAATATCACAAACACTTTCAAATCAAGAAGCCTAAAAAGAATCTAGACTCATTCAAATATTTATAAAGGCCCAAAGTGAGAATACTACTATCATATTGAGCCAATAAACAAACATGAAAAACCAAGGGAAAAAAACATAACAAGCACATAGAAGAAGCCTATTGAAATAAATATATAAGCCTGGGAGGTGGCTGTGAGCACAATGGAATCTCCCATAGGTTTTGAAGAATAGCTGTCTATGCATATGGCACCCAATGTGAATATTTTATTGAATTCAATTTCTCCTATATATATATATATACACACACAAAATTTTTGAGAATTATATTACTCCCTCCGATCCTAATTATAAGACAAATTTGACTTTTTTGGAGAAATTAAGGAAGTCAATTAAATTACTTTAGAGTATTTTTATTTTTATTTTTTTCTCCAAACTAATTAATTTGACTAATAAACTAATATATAATATAATTATACTAAAAATATAAAAATTCTAAAGTAATTTAATTGGCTTCCTTAATTTCTCCAAAAAAAATCAACTTTGTCTTATAATTAAGACCGGAAGGAGTAGTTATCTATTTCTTACCATAAAGGTCGGAGAGGGGATTGTTTTTCCATCACAAGCAAATGTAGAAGTGCATAATACCGCAATTGGATTTTGGTACTTACCATAGTAGTAGAATTTGGTGCAAATTAATCTACTTTATGCAGTCTAGATTTAAAGTTTTTAAATAATAAATTCATTTTGTATAAAGTAATAATTAAAATAGGGATAAGGTGCAATTTTACCAATAAAGTTTTTTCCCATGAGCATACAACATAAATTAGTTTTGAAATGGACAAAAATACTAATAAATAATTTAAAATGATGCAAATTTAGTAAAGCCATTAAATTTTATCAAATGTCATTTATATTCACCAAGGCCAATTTAAAGTAAAACATAACTGACATTTGATTAAAGTTAATGGCCTTGGTGAATCTGCACCATTTTAAATTGTTCATTGATATTTTTTCCCTTTCCAAAATTTGTTTGTGCCAAACACTCATTGAGAAAAACTTTGTTAGTTAAATTGCACCTTAATCCATTAAAATATTATCTTTATTTTTAAATTGAATTCTATATGTGCTAAAATAAAAATGTAGAATTAAATATATAAAATTAAAATATATAATATGCAATATGCCGTGTTCATGTTAAACTTTGATGCCTAGTCATCTTATCTTAGTATGAGCTAAGGTGTGAGCATAAACACCTGTTTCCAACTTCATGTCGGGGCAATTAATCTCATTCTTTTTTGTCATATTCCTCATTGCCCTCGTTTTATACTGCCTCGGTTGCTTAGAATTTTTTTTTTTCAAAACATTTTTGGACCTAAATAAAAAAATAAGGATTAAAAAATATTACATCCAGTCATAAATATAATTGACTTTTTATGAAAGATTAATGAATCTAAATAAATTACTTTAAAATATTTCTACTCATCGTCTTTTCTCAAACTAATTTGCTTAATTCATAAATTGATATATAATCTAATGATAGGCAGCATATGATATGATTAAGTAACTTATTTAACTTCCTTAATTTTTATAAAAAAATCAACAGGAACTTGTATTAAGAACTAGAGGGCATAGCAAAACTTTTTAATGAGATATAAACTAGTTCTAATGGTAAAAGTTAAGGAATATATTCCTTGAGTGTTAAGGGGAAAAGAATGCCAATCATACACAGTAAATGCATAATTGGAAAACAAAGAATTTAGATACATTGATGACTATTGATATTTATATTCTAAAAAAAAAATATTTTAAAAACTAAATTAATTACGACTTAAAATGAACTCTCACAAATTAAATAAAAAAAAGATAATTATAGAGAAGTCCCATGTAAGGAATTTAATTACTTATAAGTCTATCATCTTATGCAAATTATTATTTTTTTGGTTAAAAGAAAATCCACATGTTGACAACTTGACATACAAATGATATTTATTATAAAAGTGCCACTTATGCTCAGTACGTGTGAGAATCAAGCAATTGACCTTTTATTGACAAAAAAAAGTTTCAAATACATTAATTACCCTTTCATTTTGTATAAATTACAGAAACCTCCTACTTATTTTGAAAAAAATATATAACTCTACCTTAAAACCAAAATGTCTTGTATATTTGAGAATTGAGATTATATTTCCCCCATCAAACCATTTTAGTTGGCTGTTAAGTTCTACTATTAAAATTTTGTTTTGATCAAAATACTCAATCTATAAAAATTTATATTATAAGAATTATTTAAACATTTATATTTGAAAAAACATTTTACACAACAATAAAATAATTCTAATGCATATATTTTCAAACTTAGTTATTTAAGTTTCTTTTAAAAGGCTAAAAAAATATTATCAAAAGAAAAAGGCTAAAAAATTATTGCAAATGCATATTTTTATTATGTTTTAATTTTAAGATATTATATAAAAAATTAAAATTATAATATTAAATTTGTAAACACATTTTTTACAACAAATATTTATAAAAAATTTAGTCAAATACATATTTATAAAAAATAATTAATCAAATTTAAATCACATTTTTATATTTATGTTAACTAAATTATTCGAACTTCTGTCCCATGATACAAATATCAAACAAAAAACTATAAAAAATCTTAATTTTTTAAAAAACTTTTAATCAAAATTAGGAATTCCAAATGAATAGTAAATTTGTAAAAAAATTTATTCTAATATAAATTTTAATTAAAAATATCTTTTTACAATATGATTAATGGAGTTAGCAATTTAGACTTAAGTGTATGTTTTCAAAATAGATAGATATCAGTGTAATTAGGACAAAATGCAAAGGTTGTTAGTGTATTTTACTCTTAAAAAAATTAGTAATCATGCAGACGTTGGAATTATCTATTTGTGGATGGATTAGTTCTAGCTGAAATGACGGGCGGCGTAATTAACAAGTTTATCAATTATAATTAGTGTTTGACGCTTTCTGCAGGAGAAGAAATTGTTTTTGGCATAATGTAAAAGAAAATTGAATTGGCTAAATTATTATGTTTTGACAGCTTTAGAACGTTAAATAATTTAGTGGGTCCGTCGGCTGACTTTAACTACTGCTCATTTTAAAAATAATTGAGATAATAATTGCGGGGACAGATATGATTAATTAAGCTATTTAAAATTTAACGACTTACCTGCAACGTAAAATTAATTTCTTTTACAAAAAATGTCTGGGGAACAAACTATTCCTAAATAAGATTAAATCTTTAAGAAAAGAAATCAAATTAAGAAAATATTTTAATTAGACTTAGTAATACAATAGTTCCACTAAAACTTAATTTTTCTTGGCCAGCACTAAAACTTAGTTGGACGATATTAAATTCTAGATATTATATTTAAAAAATATTTTTATTTAATAAAAAAAAGAAGAAATGGTCAGGCTCTCATTAGGTTTCACCGATTGTGATTTGGCATTTTCTGAATTATTTCCAGTGTGCATATATATAATTTCTTGTCATCTTCAGCTTTCACTTTCTAGATAAACTTTTATATGATATAGAAACGACTCTGAATGCTTTGATCATTAATTCCCACGAGTAAAATGTTTTATTTTATTGAAAAACGTGTATGTGCATAAAAATAATTGAGAAAATGACGAGTAGGTCTTAAGGACTGAAAATAATTACAGTGAAGTCTCAAAAATCCAAAATAAGTCAAATAACAACTCGTTAAGCTATTTTTACAACATGTTGAATTATTTTTCCTGCCTGTGGGACTTCATTGTAATTATTTTTAGTTCTTGGGACTTGCGCGTCATTTTCTCAAAATAATTTGATGGATTATCTTTTGCTGTTATTATTTTTTATTTTCTTCACAAGATAATAAAAACGTGAAAGGTAAAAATGCATGCTTTTGTCTTTTAACTCTACACAATATTTCATTTGCATCCCTTAATTTATAAAGTGTGTTGACATTGAAATTGTAAATATTAATAAAATATTCTTAAATAATGATATATTAAATTTAACTTCTACAATAACAACAATTGGAACAAAAAACATCATCTGATAGTTATAATATTAAGACTATAAAACTAAAAAGATACATTAAAAATTTAAAAGTTAAACTGAAATCTTTTATAAAGTTAAATCACGAGTGATATATTTTTTTGCCAAACTTAAAATCATAGTGTCACTCCAAAATTAGGGGTGGCATACGTGTGTGAGTGTGACCATTATTCTACCTATTTTGGGTATTTTTTTAAACAAAAGTTATTTATACTATAGAATTTTTCTATTTAGGAAAACTATATCAAGTCTTGATTGGTTATTTGTTATAAAAAATAAGATATAATTTTACTTACTCAGATTGAGTCGTTTACATGTTTGAAAAGATGTTAATATGTTATTATTGACTTGAAATATTGGTTTAAAAAATAATAAAAGTAATATTTTATTTTTTAATGATAAAATTATTTTCCTAGGTAATAATTGTATAACAAATGATCAATAACAAAAATTTTTTTTTTATATTTTTTCAGTTAACATGTAATTAATGAAACTAAAGAAAGAACCCTAATTTTTTTTTAACAATAAGAAAGAACCCTAATAAAACAACTAAAATATTATTATATTTTCAACAATTAGTGTAGTAACTAGAAGTAATTACTAATTAATTGTGATGCGTGATTTTTTCTGAATTAATGATAGCATTTTTTAGTTGGGTTTATTACCTATATTGTCATATGTATTATCATTTAAATTATATTTTTAAAAAAGTAAAATATACTTAAAGGCTTTTTGGAATTCAAATAAAAATGGATTTACTTTTTATTACTATATACTCCCTCCAATCTCAAATACAGGGGGAGAAAATCCATAGTATACGGAGTATTAAAAAAAAATTCCATAATATACTCCCTTCAGACGCAGATACAAGACTCTTAGGAGGAGGTACAGATTATTATAATATAAGTTGTTTAATGTGTTACCAATTAAATTTTTCCAAATATTACTTCTATTACAAGGATTGGGGTGGTTATCAGCGTCCCTGGCTGCCCCTCAATTTTGGGCTTTTCTTAAAGGGAGAATTGCTAAAAAAGAATTCATTGATAAATTATTTGCTAAATGAGATATAGGAAGATATATTGCACATGGAGGAAATATATCTACACACGTAGAGAAGATTTCTGCACATGTATAGGGAAGAATTTTGCACACAGAGAAAATCATCTACACACCAGGGAAGATATTCTGCACATGTGGAAGATTATCTGCACGCGAAGGTCCCATTTGGCAAATAAATTGCCAATGAGGGATTTTTTCACAATTTTCCCTTTCTTAAATTTTTTTTCGTGGTCTTTTTTATTATTAGATTATATATAAAATTAGTGACATTCTGATATTTTATGAGGAAAAATGAAAAGGGTTTTTAATTTTTTACAATTTTTTAAAGATCGAAGACTTTAAAGTTTAAATTACACAATTTTAGAGTCTTAAATCTTAAAATTGTAAAGTTAAAAATAGCACTATTTTTTACTCATAAAATATTAAAATATCAGTCATAAATTTATTTAGAATTTAATGATCAAAATAACCACAAAAAATATTTAGAAATGGCCTCAAAACATTTAAATCCCAACTATTTAAAATTGATCTAACGGTAGAAATAAATAAATGAAGAGGATGAATAGACCCTACTCGTTGCCCTCAATTCAATAATAAAAGACTTGAAGTCTAATGCAGTATTTCTCTATGGGTATAAAATTAGAAAAATGTTTCATTTTAACGTAAAGTTAACGAATCAACCATGTTTCCCTAATGTTGGTATCGTTAGTGGTGAGCTTTAAATGAAGTATGGCACCGAATAATAATTTAAAAACACACATATCAAAAGAACCCACTTTTGACTCTTGAATGTTTCAACAATTAGTGGAGGACAGCCTGCTTTGCGCTCTTCATCACACACACATATAGATATATATATATAGACATGGAATCATGAGTATTTAAGAACACAAAATAGGTAACAGAAAAACACAGCTAGCTTACATATGGCGTCGAATTATTCCCTTCCTTCTTCATTATTCTCTGCAAATGGAAGACTTTCTCCTTTATTCCTTCCCAACAAATCACCCAAAACCCTCAGACTAATCACAGTCGTTCATAGCTGCCAAGACGAAGGTTTGATCTTACTTCTCTCTCTATCTTCTTTCTCTTTCTTATCATATTCTTCAGTTTTTCTTTCACTTCTCCTTTTTTCGATTCGCTGCATACTAACGTGTTTTTATCAGTTTAGGATCTAGGGTTGAGGTTTTGTTTATGTCATGTGGAAAGAGAAAGCAACAGACTATATATGGCCACCAAATTCTCTTTCTTTCTCTCTCCACCTGAGAATATCTCAGAAACGTACGATAACATTATTCATTGTAAAGTCATTTGTACGACCATGAACTGAAATTAAAAATAATTGACTGATTGATTTGAAAACGCAGGGAGATCAACGAGCAAGAATAATCCTGTGGATGAAAATCTGAGCATGTTGAAGAAGAGGATGGAGATGGTGAAGGTGAAGGAGAGATTAGAGAGATGTTGCAGATGTGAGATTGGTTGGAATTATTATCAGATTAATGAAGAAGACCAACAACATGACATTATTAGTAGAAATAATCAAACCTTAATCTCTGATTTAATTCAGATTATTGGTTTGGTTTGTGGAACTGTTGGATCAACTTGTCTCTCCGGCACACTCCTCCTTTGTCTTCTTTCCCTACTTGTTCATCACCATTCATTATTATCCTTTCATTGATTAATTAATTATTCACACTCTACAAACATATTGTATATGATGACTATAGTGCTTATTTGGGATCACGTTTGAGACCCCTAAAAGTGTTTATTTACTTAAATCGAGATAAAACTTCTCTCACATACTTATCTCGTATATTTTAAATTATAATTGAAAAACTGTTTTTGAAGGCTCCAATCATTATTCCAAACAAACACATATGTGCTTTATATATAGAGTTCATCAATATTTATATCTTAATTTTTTAATTTGATTCATATGGGTGCCTTCAAAATTACATTCAAGCATAATGAATCTTGAATTTTATCATATTTTAACATTGTTTCAAGTCTTTTGACCATAACTTGTGAGCATCTTTAGAATATCAAATTTAAATCGTTAAAATGTCAATATGACTGTTGAGATGGGTAGTGGAGAAGAAGTAGATTGAAATGATCAAGGTACTAAAACTCGGACCGGTCATTGAACCGGTCGGGGTACTGGGTTAAGGGTCAGTGGGTCAAACCGGGACCAAACCGGAGCTAAACCGGGACCAAACCGGTGAAAAATTGAAAATTTTAGACTTATAGTATGAAATTCTAAAGGAAATTTTTTTTTTTTTTTTTTTTTTTAGTAAAAACCCCAACCCGGACCGGACCGGGAACCGGACCGGTTTTCCGGCCGGTTCGCCGGTTACCGGGCCGGACCGGCCGGTCCGGTCCGGGTTTCACAACATGGGAAATGATAGAAGAGAGAAGTCAAATCTGAGCTTATAAACTCACATTTAAGAAAAATTTAAAAAACGCAATTGTTAAGGTTACAAATTTATGTGATCCACAAATTTTTCTGAAGACCACAAACTCAATTTTGTTAGATACTCGTATTTTACTTGCCGCCACTATATATGGCTCGGTTTTGTATTCTTTTTGCATGGTTCATGTCCGTTGCCTTGGAGGCTTGCTTTCTATTAAACCCCTTTAATTACAATAGTTTGATATTCGATATTATCAATTCAACCAAGAATATGAGGATATTGACAAAATAAAAGATACATATTCCCACTAAATTTTTTTTTAAAAAAATCATCTTGTAAAAATAACAAAAATGTAATAAATATTACGTAAAAAACTATAAACCTTCTGTTGAATTTAACCATCAATGTAACGTTTTAAAAATTAATTTTTCTAAATAAATCCTTTGTAATGCTTGAAATAAGTATATCACAAACTGATTATATACATATGTGCTTTTTTTTTCCTGCTACTATATACATATGTGCTACGTACTCTTCTCAAAAAAATTATTTTAGACTGTCCATCCAAATCTAATATAAAAAATTTTTAATTTTATTTATTTTAAAATATTGTTTTCAAAATAAAAATGGGACGCGTAATCCTATTTTTGTTTTAAACTACTATCAATAGAGAAATCAAACTCGAATATAGTCAAATTCGTCTGAAAAGAGTTTCAAGTTTCGTATTTTGTCTTGTTCTTTATCTTTCTCTACGGACATCATCCCAATTTTTCCATTTTGGTCTAATTAAGGAGATCATTAGTGTGTAGAGAGAGAGAGAGAGAGTCAATCAAATGAAAGGTCCAAATTAAGGGAAGCTAAACAATTTTAGTCCACATTTACCACCATTCACTTGATTCAACTGGTAAATAGTTATACTAAATGTCCGTTTAAAAAAGTGGTGGAAAAGTATGGTCACGTAAATCGAGACAAAAACTCATCTCACAAATTTAATTACTTTGTATACCATAAATCACGTTGGAAAAGCAATTTTTACCAGTAATCCAAACAAGCACTTAACCATATGTCTCGAGTTTGAGCTCTAGGAATACAACAGTGTTAAATACTTAGTGGTAGAGTTTTACCGTCCTTATAATCTTTTCCAACTAGATCCGAATTAGGCTAAACCCCCGATAAATCTTCTGAATTAAAAAGAGATAAGTCTATTTTACCAAAAAAAAAAAAAGAGATAAGTCTAAGACACCAGATGCTCTATTGAAAAAAAAAAAAACTTTACTCAACATTTCGTATTAATACCTTGGTTTTACAAGGAAGTAGATTCTCTCTACTGCCTTATGGTCCACTTCCCCTCCGCTATTCCACACAATCAAGTGCATCCATTCATTGAATCCTTTTCCACAAGTAGATTTTATGAATGGATGGATTATGGCAATGGAGCGCAAAGCACAGAACAAGAGTTGCTTCATTTTATACAGTGTCTTTTCGGTTTTCAATAATTTAATATTAACATAAGTTTTATTCACAAAAAATGGGCAAAATTAAAATTTTAAATGTTGATAAAATAATCTTAAATGTTGGCATATTAACATTTAAAAAAAAAATCATCATTTGATACTAACTGTGTTAAGATTTAGCATTAAAGAGATACTTTATAAAATTAAGTTACCAAACTAAAACTTGATATAATTATAAAGTTAAAAAAAATTAAAAGTGCATTTTTTACTTTTGCAGATGAAAAAGTATAAGAACGTTTTTTTTTTATACGTTCAACCAGAATTCAGCTTAGAATTCTAGCAGGGTCTTATACAATTAGACCAACTATATGTTGGTAAGTATAAGAAAGATTTAAGAATAATGAGGACGGCTATTCTTTTTATTTGTTTTTGTTTTTGGCCTTCCAAATAAACTAATTGCTATTTGATAATATTGTTTACTTGATTCCTTTACCTAATCGCGATTTCCGGATTCACCGTATGTTTGCACAAAATCCAATCAGAAAACTCCCAAAATTTCTCACAATTTTTTTAAACGAAGATTTTGGCCTTTTTGGTTGAAATAATAAACTAATTAATGAATGTCAACTTTTCCACACAATTCATACCTTTTCTAATTAAGGCGTGAGAACCCTAAATAAACAATTGTTGGAGGCATGAAAGTTGAAACATACTTTGTCTGTGTGTTAACATTAATATTGGACAAAGAACAAAGTACCATATTATTTTATGAAAGAGCCAAAATAAATAGCATACTCCAACTTCAAAAAAGACAAAGGAGAATGGTATATAGTCATTTAGTTTGCGAGGACTTGTTTATATTTGTTAAAATCGGTGAAAAATTCATATTTAAAAATTTTATTGGCTAAAACGATGTAATATGTTTTCAAATTTTTTTATACACAAAAAGTAATTTCATACTTATATAAAGTACCGGTACTCCAATTAATGTCTGACCAATAAAATTTTTAGATAGGGTTTTCTACCGATTTCCCCTAAGGGCTTGTTTGGTCTGAGGGAAGGAGAGGGAAAGTGGGCGGAGAGAAAATTTTTTTAAGTTGAATTTAAAAAAATTAGAGAAATGTAGTTAAAAATTTTTAATTAATATTTCTTACTCTTTTTTCTTATATATTCTATTTATTAAAATTTTATCACCCAACTCCTTCAATATTTTAAAATTTAACTCATAAAATTTTTCCTTCCCCTCCCTTCCCTTCTAAATTCCTCACACCAAACAGACCCTAAAAGTATTTTACTCCCGCTAAGTTATGACCCTTGATATCACAAAGGAATTGAAGCATAAATAAAAATTTAGCTGTCATTCTTTTTTTAAAAAAATGGAAAACAATGATCATCATCACTAAATTATTTATTTAAATGTACTATCAATATTTGAAAAATTTGAAAGCGTGTTTCAAAGATTTTTACAAGATATTGTTGTTACCGTTTCATTAAGAAACAAGAATACTTTGTCAATCAACTCTTTCCTACATTATTTTAGTTCCCACTTGGAGGGCACGCGATTTTCAACTTGAAGTGCATTCTTTAATTAGAAATTCATAATTACAAAAGTTTTCATATGAAAAGGTATGACCGTATGAGGCCAAAGCCGAAGTTGGTTTTCCATTCAACTTGACCTTAATCATCTAGAGCCTAAATTTTAGTCAAACCAAATTTTGTTATAAATTATGGCTAATTTATAAAATATTGTGAACCAAAATAGCATTACTAAGACAAATAGTTAATGAGTTAATTATTTAGCACAACAAAACTCACAGACAAAACAAGGTGGTGAAAAAATTGTCAATTCATGTTTTAAAATCAATTTAATTAATGTGTCAAAAATTTGTCATCTACTTTTTTCAATCATACTAAACATATTTTTAATTTTTTTTTAAATTGCATTTCTATCAGAATGATTCAACCAAACAAAACGTTTGTTTGAATTAGGGGTGGAAAATTGATTTTATGTTGTATGTTCTTCGGTCTTTAGATTAACTTATTTTAAGTAATTTTGTATTGTCATGCAATATTTGGATTGAAAGAAAAGTGAGGGAAAAATATGGGAGAGTAAATATTAGGAAAGAAAATTTCATAAAAAGTAAAACAATTTACTATTTGTTTTGGAGTTGTCCTAGTTTTTTCTCCACGTAATTTTCTCTCCATCCAAACATAATATAAGATAAATTTTAAGAAAAATCTCACTCAGGTTTCAATGACCAAAAAAAATGTGAAGAAAAAAAAATCTTATTGTAGATTCCTCTATCCAAAAAATCAATGTGTAAAATTCTCTATATATATAAAAAAAACCTAGAAACCTCAATAAAATAAATTCCAAATGTGAACTTATTATATTGACAAGTCATAAAGTGATTATTAACAAACTCATATATGTTAATTAAAATAGCTCCCATTGATAAATATATATGATTATATTAATAAGTCATAAAATAACCGTTGACAATCTTATATATGTTAACCAAACAAGCCGCGGTTGATAAATATGTCACTGTACTGATGAAGAAGAAGAGCCGGGGTTGAGCAAATTCTGCCATGAAAATTTGAAATTTATTTGGTCTCGACGCCCAATGATTAGCTTTTTCGGAAAATTCATAGCATATTCTGCGAATATAATAATAAAAACATTTTGGAATGAAATCAACTTTTGGGTCATGTCATTATCCTTGCTTTCCAAGAAATTACCATGGTGGGAGCTTCCCCCATCCATCCTACCCATCTTTCAGAGAAGCAGCTTATTCGCGAATCTTATTTAATCATCCAAATTTAATTTATATAATTTCAAAATAAAATATAAAATAGAGATAATTTATCAAGAATTCTTAAGAATCTAAAACAAAAAATAGCATTTTATTGACCTAAAATTTAAATAATGTTAGACTGAAATGCAGAAATTCTACACGCCTACTGTTTGTTTCTAGCCAGTAATGTAGTGTAGCCTCCATCATTCACTTATTCTCTTCTAGAATGACATCATTCTTGAAATATGAGACACCATATAACTTTGGCAAAAAAAAAAAAAACAGAGACACCATATAACTAATTGAATCTATCCCAAAAACAAAAAACTCTAGGAATTATATGCTTACTTTTAAAAAAAAAAAAATTCAACGAGCAAACAAACAACATCAAAATTTTACAATCTCCCCCATTTGAGCATCTACCTAGTGAAACCAAAAAAAAAAAAAAAACAGCAAACGATCCGTTAACCATTTGAAAAGGGTAAGTAGAAGGTAAACAAACACACAAGACAGAGAGAGTCAAATTGGGCGACTATTTGAACTCAGCTTGATTCCAATATAAAAGAGCTATTCACCCCAGAATTACTTCACTTCTACATGAATCATCATAACCAAATATCTACGGTTTAGTACAAACAACCCACCAACCCACACGCATGCATACTAAAACTAAAAGTTTCAAACCTGTTTTAGATGGGGGCAAAAATTCCAGAATGATGAATGATAGTCGCTTCAGTTCCGAAGGAACGCCACGGTGGCGACACGGGAGCCAACCACACCTCCAAACATGAAGGTTGGATATGTGCGGATGTGACTTACATATTGAAATGTAAGATCCTTGCCTGATTCCCCGTCCTCAGCTGAATCATGCTCCTGCGCAGCAGCAATTTTTCTCTGGTTGAAACTTTCGACTTCTTGCACCAGTTCATCCTTTGTGCTGTTACACGATGTGATTACCTTAACATGTCAAGAAATGAAAGGTAGGCGTTAAGAGAAGTCTATGATGAAAAAATCGGTTCGTTGGAGATATATAACAACTTCATAAGCACAAGTTGAACACAGAATACATGATCTTTATAATTCGCAGTTAGTTCAGTTAATGAATACTGGCAATACCACAATATCAAATAAAAGAAGTCCCCAATTCAGTATAACCATTGAACAAGCTAGTACTTACTAGTATTCCACCGGGAGCAACCAACTTAAACAGAGAGTCCCAGTACATCATTCTGAAAATCAGAAAGCCAGGGCACAGTTCCACAGTATTAAGCTAAGAGATAATTAGCGGAGAATAAATCAGAAAAATACTTTGTAATTGTTAACCCTCTAAAAGTAAGTTATAGGATCTAATGTATTAATTTAAGTAATATAATTCTTTTAACATACTCTGATGTAGACTAAGAAAGGAATAGAAAGCAAAATCTTAGAAAAATAACATTGTCACAATAGAACCAATAAGAATGCAACATTTTCTGTCACCTCTTGACAGGACCATCAGGATGCAATCCAATAGCATCTAGAGTCCCTTTATCCATGACAAGTCGAAACTGTCGTTGCAACTTTGTGTCAAGAACATCGTCAACCTGAATCAGTTAAAAACAATGCATTATAAATGCAATGCAATCCATACCCATTAGACATACTAATGGCATAATATCAGGATTTCAAAGTTAAAACATGCTATCAAGAATAGCACAACAGAAACACATTGCTGTGAAGAAAAGAGTATAATAAGGCTGCTCGAGTACCAACTAAACAATTTAAAATGGAAAACAAATAAAATTACTTTGGCTTAAGTACCTTTTTTATTCTCCAGTACTGTCAAAGTTTCAAATTGGTCCCTCCACTTACATTAGGTTAATGTTGTGTTTGAGCATTTTTTTATAAAAAGGTAATTGAGTCACTTCAACTTAATTATATTCTTTGTGTAGGAACAAAAACTTGGTGATGTTGCAAATAAATCATCTATCGGACTTGCGTTACACGAATGCAGTTTTTTTAATGGTTAATTTTTTTTTCTCTTTTCTGGGGGGGGGGGGGGGTGGTTCCGCCTTGACACATCACATTGTTGTGAAACCTTAATAGTGTGGAACTACTAAAGGATTAGGAGTTTATAACGTATGAGTCATAGAGGTTAGTATTGTCTAGAAGTCTTAATTATCTATAATCATTATCTTTAGCTAGTTAGTTTCTATTCTCAAGTATCGTAAATAGCAAGAGAGGGGAATGCAATATGAGAGACAGATTTCTGCATGCATACACGCTACCCCATCCACCATGCTTGGTGTTTTTATACAGAATTTTACTATGCATCTAAGCCTACCAGCCTTGAACGTGTTATCAAAGAATGGATGTTTTAATCAGAATCAGCTTCAATCGCTTAAAATTTTCCATGCCAATGCTCCCTGAACACTTTTCAAGGGGAGCTTAACACACCCGGTGCTTTCCCCCCCAGCATGGCTCTGGTCTGGACTCCGGACTATCCAGACCCCTTTCCAACAGAAATATTTATTTGTGGACAATCAAGCTTCTAAGTGACAACTCAAGGATTTGAACCCGCCATCAAACCCAAAACCGTAAAAATGTCAGGACCAAGGTTCTATCACCAGATACCCCTCAATAAGGCACCTCTTCCAAGAGAATCAACCAGATGTTAGAACACGTCTAAAACCAGAAAGCATACTGATGTGCGCAAAGAAGAGGCCGATTGGCCTTTCTAGAGTCCTTTCCACCCTCTACCGGGCATGGATCATTATATTAAATGGGTTTTTGGTCCTGTCCCAGACTTTATGGTGTATTTCATGGTTTTTTCAAGTGATTTGAGGAATAAATTTATCCCTGTATTAAATGCTCCCTAAGGAGTTTATCTGTAGTTAGCTAATTTCTATTTTCATATGTCACAGACAGCTAGGTTAATGAGACACTGAGAGTTCTACATGTGGACATCATCTATAAATGCTATATTACGCCGAGCCTTCAAATCTTAAAAGCCTATGGATAAGCCTGGCTCCAACTTCAACAGAAATAATGAAGGCACACAAGAGAAACATAAAGCTAAAAGGAAGCATTTAAACGTCCAAGCAAACTTACGCACACACATGTGAAACAAAATTCATAACATGTTTACATTTTAAGCTTACCAAAAATTTGATGTTGGAAAACCCATCACGATCAGCAAGGCTTTGGGCAAGGCTGATGGCCCCTTCGCTATAATCAGTGCCAGTTAAATCAGAGAACCTGAATGCAGACATGTCAAGAGTATGCTTACCAAGGTATTCACATAAAACAAAACATAAATAAGTGCAAACATCCCTTCATGACCTAGATACAGAATTACCTAAAATGCCAATAGAGAATTTCATTATCAAGAAAACACATAACAACCCATACTTGTGCTAGTTCCCTTGACTTTTGTCTCTTCAATTCAAATACAAAATTTCCTAAAAATTAAGTCACAGTTTCAGCATTAAGAACACCTATTTGGCAAAAACAAAAGTATCTAGAAAATTTTTTTATTACCTCCAACATTACTTATTTTTCCCCATTCACATTTCATATGACAATGTAATAAAAATACTTCAAAGGCCTTGTCACAAGTAGAGCAGCTTCATTTTCAATATCTTCCTTTGTCTATGACTTGAATCCATTATGTTCATATCATTCAAATTTGTCTCTAAATATGTAACTACAGCAAAAAACCTAGTTGATTTAGATCAGAAATTATTTTCATGTGAACACAGTCCTGGTGGTACATTCAACTTTGCTAGTACCTCCCTCACTATCGCTTAAAACTTAACAGGAACAAAAATTGGTTCTTCTTTATCCAATTTTCAAATTCTGACTATTGAAAGACTTTGGAAGTTTCTTTCTTCTCAACCTCACTATTTCTTGAAGATTTCCCTTCCTTCATGTGTGGAGACTCACATTTCACGACCCATACTATCAATCGGTTCTCTTTTCCCCATACTTGGAGATCTCACAACATTTTCTGAACAAATTCACTTCTATCAAATTCGGAGATGCCAACACATGCACATATCAGTTCTTTGTTTTCCTATTCTTAATTACAATCAACCATGTACTTTTTTCCAATTGACCTACCTCTACAACTATTGAGTTTGCTCGGACAACACTTGCTCATTCAAATGTACTTGAGAAGATACTAGGAAGAGGTAGATACTCAAAAACACACTAACATTATAAAAATTGTACAAAATTCCACTTTCACAATACTAGATGATGCTTAGCATATCTATACTACTTTCAAATCGTTAAACTTCACCTCATTTAATAGGGTATACTAGAAGCCATAACTTCATGACTCTTAAAGTTCATGAATTAAACATATATATATTCACATTTTATGACATATAATTACTTAATAATACTAAGAGACACATGCAACCTAATAGACATTCTATGAATAAAATTTAAATTTAATATTTCTAACAAATCATTATCTTTTCAACTCTTTACTGGGACGTGAATTTGTGAGAGAGCCAAAAGATAATTTCTCTTCTCATTAGGAAGCAGCAAATATGCTAAGCCGACTCATCTTCCTTTCCTTTTCAGAGTATTATCTTCATGACGAATAAAATAACTGGAATATACAAAATCGTTGGCAAAAGACACTTACAGAATATTTTGACCATTTTGCAGCAAGCAATTCAGCTTTTAATATTTTAACCATTTAAATTAAGAGGAAGAGAGAAATGCATTTATGCAACATCTTTAAAAAGGCTTACAGTATTCCATCTTTTTTTCTATGTTTAGGACAATGAAACCACTCTTGGCTTTAGGTTTTCTTGGTTCAAGATTTAACATTTTGTAATAGGGTAAACCCTCAAACATCATTTTTTTAAAAAATAGATCATCAAATGTCAGAACCCCACCCCCTATGACCTAGAGTTGCATAATCTCATTCCACAACGTTTTGCAAATGTGAGCCACCTTCTGCAGGAAGGAATTAACTAGTGGACTTTATTTCTGTGCCGAATTACAAAATAAGTAGTATAGTAAATGTATACCCTTGTTTAGCCAGTTCCTGGAGAATAAGGCCATTGCCAGTTCCAATGTCAAGTACACTCCAACTGGAAAAGAACTTATTATCATGTTCAGTAGCCTCATACTTGATATCATCAACATTTTCAGGTATGCGACCCTGAGAAATGTCAAGGCACAAGGCCTTGGACCATAACACAACTTTTTCCATCACATCAGCTCCAAACCTACACAAGGGAGTGCGGGTAGTGAGGAGCATACATGTCAATTAATACCATCTCCTTGTAACAAATTAAGTGGTCAAAATTATCGAGGAATTGATAAATGCAAGTAAAAGAGGCATAAATGCAGCTACTTTCCTCTCGACCTTTTGTTTTAAAATATTACACCGACCTTTGTTAGCCTACACAGTATTCTTATGCCCTTTTATTATCTTGCATTTGTTGAAGCATCAGCTTAGACTTTTAGTAAAACATGTATGCGTGTTTGTGGCTTTAATTATGCTAAATGGATAGTATGGAGTAAATCAGTCAAGCTCGTGAGGTAGAGACTTCACACGGTAATATTGTGGTAAGATAAGAGAGTAACTACTGACTACAGAATCTACTATTAACTATATAAAACGTATAAACAATGAAGGAATTATGACTTTAAATAACAAACTTCAGACTGTAGAAAGCCAAAAATAGCCTTCTAAATCTAAAACTTTGCCTTTGTTGAAACAAAAGAAAAGAAAAAGAAATTACTTTTACTCTCATAGAAATGCTCAAAACATCTAACACTAACTATTACCCATTCTCGTATAGGACATCAGCATATGGCATCTAGTCAGCAATTACGGCTGTTGACTTGATAAAAGAAGTGTTGGTTCATGGTAGATATATTTTCAATATCAGTAAGAAGCTGTTAACATGCTTTACTTCGAAAAAGATAAGATCTGTTGACAGTTCTTTTTTAATGATGTAATATGATTTGAATTATGCTCAATTCTTTGCCATTGGATGTTTACAATAAGTCTATCTCCATGAAATGTCACATGGGACAGTGAAGCACATAATGCAGTCAAAATTTATTTACCAAACTTCACCAGCATGGCCATGCTCACGAAAGTTTGCAAGCTCATCTGCATATGCAGAATCCCAATAACTCTGAAAACCTAGCATTGATTGATCGGCCTCAGTATCAGGTTCATCCTTGTCAGAACTGCACATCCAAAAGACAACTTAAGCATAAATACTTTGTCCAACCAGGAGCGCTGACTTAACTCTCCACTCTTAATATAAACAACAAAATGGCACAATCATTACAATTTACATGCACATAGCTAGAGCAATCATTACAATTTACAAGCATAAAATAATTTAAGGATAAAAAGAGATCACATTTATTATCCAAAAATGCGCAGATCCCCTTTCTCTTTCTTCAGTACTGTCACTTACATTCTCTCAAAATTCAAAGCGATGACGATGCAATCAACTGCATCCGAATATTTCAGAAATTCCATTCAAAATGCGTCCTGTATACCTATTCTCTTTTTTCTAGACCCCCTCCACAGAAAATTAAGCGTAGAGCACCGAACTGAAGAAAAGAACAGAGAAAATAGGGGCCGGAAAAGACCTGTAATCTGAGGCGGTTCGGAAGTTGGCATTGGACAGAGCTTCAGCAGCGTCAGCATGGCGCTGCTCGTCGTCAAGGGTGCTTCCGTAATCACTCTTGATGGACCAAGAATCGGCGGCGACAGAACGGTCATCGTCGGAGACCAGATCGGCGGAGGGCGCAGAAACTGCTGCCCGTGCCTGTTGTGAGGCGTCGGACTCATCGGGATGCAGGCGAATCCCGGCCATTGACGACTGTCACGACGCGTGAGGTGGGGGATTTAAGATGTTACTGCTGTTGTGGACTGTGGAATCGGATTATTTCGCTGTTGAGCGAGGTTTCGATTCTGAGCTGTAACGAAATGAGCCGGATTATCTGTTGCTTCTTCCGACGGAGGATGTAAAGCTGGAAGGTTAAAATTTTTATATTATTTTTTATTTTGAGCTAATTTGGATTAATACCCGGAGAAGGACATATCAGAAACGTTGAGATTAGGGGTGTCCAAATTGTCTCGGTCCCGGTTGTCCGGTCCCGGTCCCGGAATTTTGATCCCGGGAATTTCCCGTCCCGGCCGGGACCGGGACCGGGAAAACCGGGACCGGGATCTAAGGGACCCGGGACCGGGACCGGGACCGGTCACATACCTTGTGATCCCGGTCCCGGTCCCGGTCCCGGTTTTTTTTTTTTTTTAAATTTTTTTCTTAAAAACTAAGTTATTGTTTTATTTTTGTATTTTTTATCCCATAATTTAAGTTATCATTTGATAAAATGTGTATCACATATTTAGTTGGAGTTAAATTATATATATTGTGATACTAATCCTACTATATAATATATAAAAATAATTATAAAAATGATGAAGGTGATCATAATAATAATAATAAAATGTTATTTTTCAATTCTAGATCAATTTATGTGATTATTATGGCCTTATTAGATGTTAAATAATTACTTTAAACACTAAATTATAGAAAATTTAACTAAAATAATAATATTTTTTAAATTTAATTTTTTTTAAAAAAAAAACCGGGATTCCCGGTTTGATCCCGGTCCCGGCCGGGATTACCGGGACCGGGACCAAACCGGGACCGGGATGCAATTTGCATCCCGGCCAAAAACCGGGACCGGGACCGGGAGTGGTAGATCCCGGTCCCGGTCCCGGTTTTGAACACCCCTAGTTGAGATAGACAATTAACGAAATAGTCCCACAAAATGACCTAATATTAATAAAGAGCTAAAAGATGGGGAGTGTGTTTGGATTAATTTTTAGAGAATAGTTTTTAGAGAATAAATTATTAAAAAAAAATTAATTTTGATAAAATGAGAGTGTTTATATACTAAAAAGAATATTAGCTTTTGTCATAATTATATATAAGAATAATATTATATTTTAAGTATTACTTAACATTAAATTATATAATAAATACAAAAAACGAAATAAATTTATCAAAAACTTTTAAAGCTATAACATTAGTCAATTATGTAATATAAAAAAAATAGATCAAACACACATACGTATGTGTGTATGTATATTAATAAATTATATAATAAAAAATCATTTATCTATTTCAAAACTTATTTGTGCCAAATACTCCTTAGAAAAAATTTGGTAGTAAAATTTGCAACTGAACCCATTATTTAACATTAAATTTCACAATAAATATCAAAAATGAAATCAATTTATCTATATGTGATAATAATTAACTTAACTAAATTTTTTAATATAGTCAAATTAGATAAATAAGCTTTATTTTAAGGATAGATAAAGCATTAAAATTTTAAAATTCTAAAAAAAAAACATGAGAGATAAGAGAGGGAGAGAAGTTTGAAATTCTAATAAAAAAAAAAAGAAAAATAGATGAGAGAGAGATGTTGAAATTAAGTACAAATGAAATGAGAGAGAAGGGGTGGGGCCACCAACATGTAGTAGAACCAATGAGAGAAAGGGCATGAGGAATTGTAATATCATGAATTGTGATTAAGGGTTAATAACTTCAAAGTGACGTAATTAATGTCAATGCCTTGTAATTTGATGATGATTTGGTAGAAGTTATGTTAATCAGGGGCGAAATGGGAAATTCACTTATCGATTGGATGGTTACCAAAGAGGAAACATATTGGTAACTTAAAGATCAACGGTTGAAACTAAAAGTCAAAGGAATCAATGGCTAGGATTTGTTAAGCAATAGGTGGAATCATATGCATGTAAGTCCATGTGAAATCATGTTAGGAAGAATAAGATGGTGCCAGGTGGCAAAATATGAACCATAGATGAGGTCAAATTTTCAAACACTCTTCCCTCTCTCTCTCAAGTCGGTGAAGAAGCATGGGAAATGGGAAAAAAGAGATCATCTTCATCAACTCATCTCTCTCTCACCATTCTCCATTTCCGGCGAGCTAGGCAAGAAAGGGAAAGGAAGGGTTTGAAGTTTAGGTGAGTATTTGACTCTAAATGCTCACTTCACCTTCATTGATTTTATTCAAGAGGTCAAGAGCTTCATTCCAATGTTTTCAGATTTTTGATTTGTAGTGTGTGGAAACTTGAGGAAATTTGAAAGTGGGAGAATCAATGTTTTGATTTCAGCAAGTTTAAGAGGTAAGCTTTTGATGAATTTTGGTATCAGAGCTATAGTTCCTGGCAATGGTAAAGTTTGCTAGGATAGATCCCTTAGTGACCTTACGGATAGAAGATCATTTGTGAATAATGGTTGTGTATGCACATGTTTGTTCTATTGATATGGATGTATATGAGACTTGCGAGTATATGTGCATACTATCTCTGTTATATTAATGGGGAAAGTTGTTTGTAGAATGAAGAAAACTAGAGGATGCCCCAATGTTCCGCGAGTAGACCCAGAAGTGGAGGTCGTCAATGACAATCCACCAGATCCTATGTAAGAGCTGATGGGTCTAATCCGGGATCAAAGAGACATGATCACTGAGCTGAGGGAAGAGCTCAGAATTGAGAGAGGCAAAAACCGAGCAGATCAAGGTCCGTCTAATCAGGAAGAGACCCAAGAAAAAACCCGCCATGAGGAAACTGCTGAAGGATCAGCACGACTGTTGGAGTCCCCACCTCATACTATTCCAAACCCAGAGTCTCGTGGGGTATCAGCAAGAGAGGATAAGGATCTTCAGTTTTGGGTTACCAAATTCTGCAAACATCTGCCTCTAGTGTTCAAAGGGAGGTTTGATCCTCAAGTGGCTGAAGATTGGTTGAATCGCCTTGGGAAGATCTTTGAGGTCCTAGGATGTTCGTCTGAGGTGAAGGCACGCCTAGCAGTCTACAAGTTAGAAGGCGATGCTGATCACTGGTGGAGGAATATTTCTCTCACTCTACGTAGTAGAGATGTGCCGCTGACTTGGGAATTGTTTCAGCAAGAGTTCAACGAAAAATGTTTTCCCAAATCAGTGCGGCTCGAGAAGGAAATAGAATTTCTGAATATTAAACAAGGGGAGGTGGAAACTTTTGACGACTATTTATCCCGTTTTGTTTGGTTGTCCTGGTATTCCTCCTATCTCCGGTACAAGGATGATGAAGAATGGAGTTCGGATATGCTCATCCGTGGTCTGAGGCGAGAATTGAGGAAACGATTAGCTACCCATCAATTCACCAAGTTTAACAAGGCTGTGGAGCAATGTCGAATCACATAAAACAATTTAAGAGAGTTGTATCCTGTCAGAGCTATTGGCCACCGTAGTGAACCCAGTAAGGGTAATGTTTCTTAGAAGTGGAAAGGCCAATGATCCTCTTTGTTTAGGGGTAGTGATAAGAAGCCATATCAGCCCAGAGACCGTGAATCTCAGAGATTTGTGACCGAGAGGAAATGTCTTCGTTGTAACAAACCATATTATGGCAAAAATTGTCGGGGAGAAATGATCTGTTTTAACTTTAAGCAACCAAGACATCTTTCTAGAGATTGTCAACGACCGTGAGCCGAGCAGAGGTCGAAGACATAGGTCCGAGTATTCCCTATGACCCACGAGGAGGCCCACAAATCCCCTGAGTTGATACAAGGTAAACTTTCTCTAAATGGCTATTCATTGCAAGCATTGTTCGACTCAGGTGCCAGTCACTACTTCATTGCTTATGATTGCGTGAAGCGCCTGGGATTGCATATACATAAATTACCATTTGATTTGGTAGTGTCAACTTCGATGGGTGTTAAGGCCTTGACCACAGAAGCTTGTCTGAATTATGTCATAACTGTGGAATGGCACCAATCTACTGTAGACTTTATCTGTCTACCACTTTACCAATTGGAAGTCATTTTGGGTTTTGATTGGTTAACGACAAATAATGTGCTATTAGATTGTGGGAACAAAAGAATAGTATATCCTGCTTCCTAGAGGGTTGAAGTTGTAAATGCTAGTACGAATTTCCTTTTTACAGCTAAAGCTGAAAGATATCTTGAAAAAGGTTGTCAAGGGTATATGGTATTTTTCTCTTTACAAAGGGAAACTAGTGAAACCTTGAGTAATATACCAATGGTAAATGAATTCCCTGAGGTATTTCTGGATGATCTTAGCGGATTGCCTCCTGAGAGGGAAGTTTAGTTTCCAATCGACATTGTGTCTAGAGCTGGTTCTATATCTAAAGCCCCATACCGTATGGCCCTAAACAAAATGGTGGAGTTAAAGAAACAAATAGAACATTTGCTTGAAAAAGGGTTTATTAGACCCAGTGTGTCACCTTGGGAGCTCCAGTGTTATTTGTTAAGAAGAAAGATGGGAGTCTTCGATTGTGTATCGACTACAAAGAACTGAATAAAGTTACAATCAAGAACAAGTACCCTCTTCCCTGAATCGATGACTTATTAGATCAACTGTTTGGTTCATGTGTGTTTTCGAAGATTGATCTAAGGTCAGGGTATCATCAGCTGCAAGTGAAAGCAGAAGATGTTCCGAAGACTGCTTTCCAGACTAGGTATGGTCACTATGAGTTCTTGGTGATGCCATTTGGGCTAACCGATACGCCTGCGGTTTTCATGGATTACATGAACCGTATCTTTCGAAAATATCTGGATCAGTTTGTAGTGGTGTTCATTGATGATATTCTGATATACTCTAAGAGTAGAGAAGAGCATGAGCATCATTTGAGAATTGTGTTGACCATATTACGTGAAAAGCAACTCTATGACAAAATGAGTAAATGCGAGTTTTGGCTATCGAAAGTTAGATTCCTAGGCCATGTTATCTCACAAGAAGGGGTCTCTGTGGATCCCAGTATAGTGGAAGCAGTACTAGACTGGAAGAGGCTAGAATCTGTGGAGGAAGTACGCAGTTTTTTGGGTCTTACCGGATATTACCGGAGATTCATTTAGAATTTCTCACGTATTTCCTTGCCTATGACCAAGCTCACGAGAAAGAATCAGCTGTTTGTGTGGGATGAGGAATGTGAAAATTGCTTTGTGGAGTTGAAGGAAAGGTTGACTACGGCACCTGTGTTGATTATACCTGATCCCAGCTTGACTTATATTGTGTATAGTGATGCGAGTAAGCAGGGATTAGGGTGTGTCCTAATGCAACAGGGACATGTGGTAGCCTACGCCTCTCGACAGCTTAGACCTCATGAAATAAATTATCCTACACATGATCTGGAGCTTGCGACTATTGTGTTTGCCTTGAAAATTTGGAGGCATTATTTGTATGGTGTGACGGTAGAACTGTACTGCGACCACAAGAGTCTCAAGTATTTGTACGATCAGAAAGAATTGAATATGAGACAGCGTCGCTGGATGGAATTGCTTAAAGACTACAACCTGGAAATTAAATATCATCCGGGTAAAGCAAACGTAGTCCCGGATGCTCTTAGTTGAAAGACTATGCTTATGGCAGCTATGATGATATAGGAGGGGAAGTTGATTGAAGAATTTCGTGATTTGAATTTGGCAAACCAGATCATCTGTGCCAATTATACTATTTCTCAAGAGGAAAGTGATTTGAGAGTCGAGATTGAAGAAGCTCAGAGGCAAGATGACTGGATACAGCACAATCTAGCTCGAATATAACGGGGAGAAACTCCGGGTTATGACTTATCGCCTAGTGGGTTGGTACGCTATCATAAGAGAATCTGTGTTCTACTTAAGGCAGAGTTGAGGCAGAAGATATTGGACGAAGCGCACAAGAGCCAATATACTCTTCATCTTGGTATGACCAAAATGTACCATAATCTGAAGTCTATGTATTAGTAGCCGGGTTTGAAGAGTTATGTGACCAAATATGTAGCAAGGTGTCTTAATTGCCAGAAGGTAAAGATTGAGCACCAGAAACTGCCTGGTTTACTCCAGAGTCCTGAGATTCCGGAATGGAAATGGGAAAGTGTGACCATGGACCTTGTGGTGGGATTGCCCAAGATCAGGAACTATGACGCGATCTGGATCATTGTGGATCGGTTAACGAAGTCAGCCCACTTCATACCAATACTAGTTACTCTCCAGACAAGCTAGCAGAGATTTACATTAGTGAGATTGTGAAGCTTCATAGTATACCGAAGAATATCATTTCCTACCGAGATCCCTGATTTACTTCAAGATTCTAGAGAGCGTTGCATGAGGCACTAGGTACTCAATTGAGGTTCAGTACATCTTATCATCCTCAAACGGATGGACAGTCAGAGAGGACAATCCAGACGCTGGAAGATATGTTACGGGAATGTGTTCTCAATTTTAAAGGGAGTTGGGATCGCTTTCTTCCACTTGCTGAGTTCACTTACAACAATAGCTATCATGTGAGCATCCAGATGGCTCCGTATGAAGCGTTGTACGGAAGGAGATGCCAATCACCTTTGTGCTGGAACGTGTTATCAGAAAGGAAGCTATATGGACCGGATCTTGTTGATCAAACCTCAGCACAGATTCGAATTATTCAAAAGAGGTTGCTTGCAGCGCAGAGTCGACAGAAAAGTTACGCTGACAAGAGAAGAAGACCTCTAGAGTTCAAAGTTGGTGATCATGTGTTTCTGAGGGTATCTCCTGTCACTGGAGTTAGGTGAGCAATCAAGTGAAAGAAGTTGAACTCGAGATATATAGGTCCTTTTGAGATTCTTGCGAGAATTGGGTCTGTCGCCTACCGAGTAGCCCTACCCCCAAACTTGAGCAAACTCCATGATGTATTTCATGTTTTTCAACTGTAGAAATACCAACCAGATCCATCTCACATAGTTGAGTATGAAGAAGTTGAGCTACAAGATAACTTTACCTATGCGGTAGAGCTAGAGCAGATTATTGACCGAGAGGAACGACGGCTCAGACACAGGAGCATTTCGTATGTGAAGGTGATATGGAAGGGAATGACTCAGAGAGAGGCAACTTGAGAAGCGAAAGAAGATATGCGAAGACGGTATCCGGAGTTTATGGCTCAAGTTGTGTAACAATTTTGAGGACGAAATTTAATTTTCGGGGGGAGAATTGTAATATCCTAAATTGTGATTAAGGGCTAATAACTTCAAAGTGACGTAATTAATGTAAATGCCTTGTAAACAATGCTTAAGCTTATATGTATGCTTGATGATAATTTGGTAGAAGTTATGTTAATTAGGGGCGAAATGGGAAATTCACTTATCGATTGGATGGTTACCGAAGAGGAAACTCATTGGTAACTTAAAGATTAACGGTTGAGACTAAAAGTCAAAGGAATCAATGGCTAGGATTTGTTAAGCAATAGGTGGAATCCTATGCATGCAAGTTCATGTGAAATCATGTTAGGAAGAATAAGATGGTGCCAGGTGGCAAAATATGAACCATAGATGAGGTCAAATTTTCAAACACTTTTCCCTCTCTCTCTCAAGTCAGTGAAGAAGCATGGGAAATGGGAAAAAAGAGATCATCTTCATCAACTCATCTCTCTCTCACCATTCTCCATTTCCGGCGAGCTAGGCAAGAAAGAGAAAGGAAGGGTTTGAAGTTTAGGTGAGTATTTGACTCTAAATGCTCACTTCACCTTCATTGATTTTATTCAAGAGGTCAAGAGCTTCATTCCAATGTTTTCAGATTTTTGATTTGTAGTCTATGGAAACTTGACGAAATTTGAAAGTGGGAGAATCAAGGTTTTGATTTTAGCAAGTTTAAGAGGTAAGCTTTTGATGAATTTATGATCTTCTATCCCTAAGGTCACTAAGGGATCTATCCTAGCAAACTCTACCCTTGCCAGGAACTATAATCCCCCACATAGGAATTTTCAACATTTTAGTGAATGAATGGAACCCGGGGGTTGCCGGGAATTATGTTAGATATTCTGATATGTATGAATGTAAATTAACTGCCCAGGTAATTATATTCGATAACTGAACTTGAAACCGGAATATGAAAGAAGTTTTGAAAATTTTGTAAAGTCCCTACTACATAGAGGGAGTCTTAAATGAGTTATAAATCATCCGACGGTCTCTAAATCAATTTAATTATGTGATATCAAATTATAATTACGCTAATTAAGATAGGGGGTTACACCCACAACTTGAAAAAGCAAAAAAAAAAAAAAATCAAATTTTCCAAAACCATGATTTTGGCAAAAAACGGGATTCTTTGTAAATGAGTAATGTCTTTTTTTCAAAACCAGAGTTTGAGGATAAAAACACTTTTTTTGTGTGCATCCAAACACACACTAGCATTGAATTTAAGTAGAGCCTCATATTCATATTCTCGATTTAGGGACCTCTAATGTGTATGAGTAACCCTCAAATCGCAGTTTTAAAAGCCTTTTTCCGCAAATCGAGACAAAATTTCTCTTACATTCTTACCTCGTAAATCGTAAAAATTATTCTCCAAAAGCTAATCTAAACACACACTATGTACTTTTATTTATTGGTTGTTGTGTTTCATTAATAGGTTGTTTTGGCCCAATCTATTGTTGCTAGTTGATTTAGGGTCTGTTTGGGAAGACGGTAGGAGGGCAAAACGTGCAGTAAAAACGAAAAACGCACAATGGGAGTATTTGAGGGTGTTTGGGATGGTGATTGTTTAACTAGGCTTTTAGCCTTAAAGCAGCTTCTGGAAAGAAGCCAGAGAGACCTGCTTCTCGCGGTGGCATTTTGGCTTCACGGTGGAAATATCCCTTACAGTCCTTTGCTTTTCTCTTCCTTCTCTCTTGCATGGTTTTATCTCCCTTAGTCATGCCCCACCTTCTAGATCTCGGCGTCTTTAGTTCTTGCATGCAAATAGTGTAATCGCCGTTAACTGTCGGTGTCGTCGGAGACCATGAATCTCATCGCCGTCCGTTAATGGGTCACCGTTCGAAGCTCTTCCTTTTATGATCTCGACACCTTGGTTTGCTTGGTAAGGAAATTTATTAGCTCTTTCCTTTAGCTGGTTCTTGTGGCTGCTGGATTTCCTTTAGCCTAACAAGAAGAAACGAGAGAGAGAGAGAGAGAGAGAGGATTTGGCTACTGTTGCAATCTCCAATATATGAAAAGAAAAAAAAAGAATAGAAAACGCAAAACAAAAAAGTTATTTGTTGCCTGTTATTTCCATTGTCAAAGGAAAACACATTTTGATATGATTAGCTATGTTTGGAATAGTTTATTTTTAGGATATAAGTGCTTATTACGTAAGTCGAGATAAAACTCCTCTCACATACTTACCTCGTATACCGTAAATTACAATTTATAAACACTTATAAGTAAAAAAAATAAGCAATCCCAAATGAGCACCAAGTGTTTTGATTTTTCACAAAAGTCCGTCACATTTGCTCTAATTTTAAGGTGAAAAAAAATCTGTGTATTTATTAGGGAAATATTAATTTAAATTTTTTTATTTTATCAAATTTTATTTATATTTTTTTACTTTAATTATCATAATATATACAAATAATATATATATGTGTGTGTGTAATATTCAATAAGATTCATGCCCTTTTTATTTATTTTTCATCTAAACGGATTTTTTAAACACTAATCCAAACAGATTTAAGGTTAGAAAAAAAGTCACTTCTTCCACCGCCAATTCAAACACAATCACATCTATAATATGACTTTTTTTCTATCTCACTTTTTCAAAAGTCACATTACAAAAAAAGCTACTTCTCCACTGTTAATCCAAACAAGCACATAATAGTTAATCATGGCTCCATTCTAAGCAAAGAAGTGAGCGACTGAGTAGGCAATGTCGTCTGCAGATCTTTGGGAGGGAGGATCTCCGAACACTCTTTGCACTTGTAATTTACAAATCTACCGCCAAATGAGTTTATTTATTGCAATAGCTTTCTTGCCTTATGAAGTGAAACATGAACATGCGAGGGAGAAACTTATTACTGGGCCGTCGATTTTTTAGTGCGGATAAAAGACTTGCATGGTTTATTCGGAATTGAAATTGAGAGAGAGAGAGAAGGAGGGAGGGCGGAGAAGGGCCTGGAAGAGAGAGGAGGGTGTGAGGAATTTTTTTTAGTAAAATAATCATTTAAAAATAATAATGTGGGGCCCACATATAAAAAGTAGGCTAAATTATACAAATCACCCCCAAAACTTTGAGGCAATTTCATATAATCTCCTGACATTTCAAAATTTAAATTTAACCCTCAAACCTTTCATTTTTTAACTATTAACCTCCTGCCATTAAGTGACCATTATTTTTTTAACGGAAATTGCCAAGTCAGATTATGAAATGACATGTGATATTCTACATGACATCCTATGTAAATTATTAATTTCATAAAACCATCTGAACTTTAAATAGTTGCAGATAACTCCCTTGAACTTTGATCAATTACAAATAATTTCCTTAATATTTCAAAATTTAAATTGGACTCCCTTAAAATTTTGATTTGTAACATTAAACCTCAAGTTGTTACTTTTATCATTTTAATAAATTTATTAAGTCTTTTACCATCATTTTCAATTAAAATAGTTTTCTAGTATGGCAATAACAAAGCAATTAGAAGAATAATATTTAAGAAATATAAAAATAAAAATGTCATCATTTATATAACATTTACTTATTTTCTTAGGAAAATTAAGTATTGATAGTATAAAAATATCATCATTTGATGTGTTAAATATATTATTGGGATGATTGAACATTGATGATTTAAATATTATGTTTATATTAGAGGTTGCCTTATGCCCATATTAAGTTTTTTTTTTGTTGGTAATGCCTATTTTTTCACGAATCAAAGATTTGACGTGTATTTTTATAATTTTTTAAATATTATTCTTCTTCTTCTTCTTTTTTACATATGCAAAAGAACTAATAGTATTTTAATTGACAAATGATAGCAAAAACCTTAATAAATTTATGAAAATGATAAAAAGTAACTGCATGTGGTTTAATATTATAAATCAAAATTTTAGGGGAGTCAAATATAAATTTTGAAATGTCATGGGATTATTTGTAACTGATCAAAGTTTAAGGGAGTTCTTTGCAGTTGTTCAAAGTTCAGGGGGTTTCATGAAATTAGTAATTTACACAAGATGCCACGTAAGACGCCACATGTCATCTCATAATCAGACGTGGCATTTTCCAGTAGAAATATAACGGTTAATTAACGGCAAGGGTTAATAGTTAAAAAATGAAAGATTAAGGTGGTTAAATTTGAACTTTAAAATGTTAGGGAAGTTATATGTAATTGACCCAAAGTTTAAGGGTGTTTTGTATAATTTAGCCTAAAAATTAATAGAAGTTTAACTCTCTTAATAGAAAAAACTGTACTTTTGTCCCATTTTAAAAAATCTATAGGCATGTTGCATCCAAAAAAAGGTTTATGGTGCTGAGCGCTTTTTTGGTAAAAGTTTATTGCTAATTTTTGCCTTTAATTTTTATTATAATAATTTCCTTATTATTCTCCCTCTCATTCCCTATCTCCTTATAAATAAAGGGTTTCTTTTTTCAAAATGGTAACAAATTTCACATATTTGTTATCTTTAACTGAAACTTTGATATATGTTATATATTCTGTTAAGTGTTCCTTATAAAAAGGTTATATTCTGTCAAGTGTCCATTATAAAAAGAAATTGAAGGAGTATTTATTACTAAGTTAGTGACAGTGTCTATTTTAGGGCGGCAAACCGAACAGACTAAACTAGATTAGAGCCCAACCCAAAGTATGATATATTTTCATGGATAAACTAGGTTTCGCAATCCATGGTAAGGTCTGGGCTAGTGGGAACCTGAGGTCGGGCTGTGACTTTATAACCTCAAATTCCATAATGTTTTTCACATTTGTTTTTTACAATGGCTTTTGCACACTCCCAGTCTATTTGTTTGACGGCCTAAATGTCAATAATTGTGGTTTCCCGTGTTCAACAACCAGTTATTTTTATGCATTACTTTCAACCTTCAAGTTTACTGGCACTAATTGTTATTTTTCAAAAGGCAAAAAAAAAAAAAAGGGATGGAGGACAAGATGCTGAGTCTTGGCTGCAGAATTAGTAATGAAACGAAAAATAAAAGGGTTAATGAGTAAATTTACCAACGAAGTTTTGTCCAAATAGCGTCTGGCACAAATATGTTTTAGAAGGGGTAAAAATACCAATAAACAATTAAAAAGGGGCATTCAGCACAAAAACCGTTAAATCCATACTAACGGTGTTAAATTATAAGAGAATACAACCCTAACGACGTTAGTACGGATTTAATAGTTTTTGTGCTGGATGCCCCTTTTTAATTGTTCATTTATATTTTTACCCCTTTTAAAACATAATTGTGTCAGACGCTCATTGAATAAAACTTCATTGATGAATTTACACCTTAACCCAAAATAAAAATGGTCTCTGGCTTGTAAAATTGTGTTCTTGTTTTATCATTTCATGCTTATAATCTTATGTCTTCCACTCAAATCAAATCCATCATCTGCAGTGCTATATTTCTGGAGATGTAGGCGACGGTTTTAAAAACAAGCTGAGCTTTATGAACAAGAGATATCGTGGCTTGTGGGGACTTCCTATAAGAACACGTGTAACGGCTACATACCCACACACACACACACACACATATAACGTAGGACAGCGGTGCATTTGAAAAGATAGAAAAGTTTTCTGGGCATCAACAAAATCTGGGGTCATGGAAAGCGATTCCGATGCCGTTAGCCGTGCGTCTCTGATAATATCCTTCTACCATATGACTTCTGCTTCGCACGACAAAGCCCTCAGAGCCACAACTTCAACTTAGACGCCGCCTTTTCCTCCTCCTTCAACAACAGCGCCTCGCTGCCTCCGCATTTTTGATCACCGTCTCCGATAACGGCTCAACGTGTGGATCCTAATAAGAGTCCTTCTGGAACACTCACCGGTGGAACTAGCACACTTTCTGAGCTAAATCGGCCACCTACTAATTCTACTGCCACTTATGATTTTCTGGCCAAGTTATTAAAAAGAAACAAATGAGCAACTAATTTGCTAAGGACTAACGATCTGGATAAAAGGTTACTGTGATGTTCAATTGTTCATCACGTGATGATATCCCAATATTTGTGGTTGGTCTTCTTTAACAAATTTGTTTTTCATTTAGTCCCTTGTCACAATTATTTTTACGGTTGTTGATTAATTCACATCTTGTAATCTATCCTGTGTATTTATGAAAAATCTGATGGATGTTGATACAGTTTAAGCAAGAAAAGAAGCGAATATGGAGGAAAAATGATCTTTTTCATTATGCAACAGTGAGATACAGTAGCCTTTATACAGGCTAATAACCCTGGTGTTATCTGTACAAATAATAAAGAATAAAAGAATAAACTAAATTTCTATCATAACTAATTCTATAATCGAAGTTGTTACAAGTAACTAAATATACTAATACCCCCCTCAAGCTGGAGAATGGATATTAATCATTCCCAGCTTGGTAAGAAGTGTACAAAATACAGAAGGAATAAGGGGTTTTGTAAAAATGTCTGCAAGTTGATCTTGTGATTTAATAGGTTAAAGATGGATGAGACCCTGCTTTAACTTCTCACGAACCACATGACAGTCAATGTCCAGATGCTTGGTACGCTCATGAAAAGTCGGGTTAGTAGCAATATGGCGGGCTGACTGATTATCACAGTAAAGAGGAGCTGGACTAGTCTGTGGTAAGCCAAAATCACATAATAAATTGCATAACTATTGTAACTCACAAGTTGTAGTAGCAAGAGCGTGATACTCAGCCTCAGAAGAAGAAGTAGATATAGTAGGTTGCTTCTTAGATTTCCATGTAATCAAGGCTTGATCCAAAAAACCACAGAAACCAGTAATAAAGCGTCGGGTATCAAGACAGCTGGCCCAGTCACTGTCACTAAAGGAACTAAGCTTCATAGAAGAAGAAGAAGGAAGAAAAGACCAAGACCAGGGGCCCCTTTAACATAACGTAGAACCCTGAACAAAGCCTGAAGATGAACAGTAGTAGGCATCTGAACAAATTGGCACAGTTGTTGGACAACAAAAGATAAATCCGGCCGGGTATTCGAAAGATAAAGCAATCAACCAACTAGAGTACGATATTGAGCAATGGCAAAAGAATCAGTCAATGGAACACCAGAATCCTTAGACAATTTCAAATGATGAGCCATAGGAGTCTTAACAGGTTTACAGTCCGAGAAACCAAATTCAGATAAAATGTCAAGAGCAAATTTCCGCTGACATAAAGAGATGCCAGTAGCAGAACGAGCGATTTCCAATCCCAAAAAATATTGAGCATCAACTAGATCCTTTATTTTGAAACAATCATCAAGATAAGACTTGATGGAATTAATTTCAGACAAGGCAGTCCCATAAAGAAGCACATCATCAACATAAACAAGTAAGGCAGTAAAGGAAGAATAAGTATTCTTGATAAAAAGGGAATGATCATATTGGGACTGATGATAACCTTTGGTAAGAAGAGCTTGTGACAATTTAAAGTACCACTGACGACTCGCTTGCTTAAGACTATAAAGAGAACGCTGTAATTTGCAAACCTTACCAGCAAGGACAGACAAACCAGGGGGAGGAATCATATACACCTCCTCATCAAGATTACCATGTAGGAAAGCGTTATTAACATCCAATTGCTTAAGATGCCAGTTATAAGAAGCTGCCAATGCAAGTAATAATCTAACAGTGATTAATTTGGCAACAGGGGAAAATGTGTCATTATAATCTAGACCCTCAACTTGTGTATACCCTCGAGCAACCAAGCAACCCTTATAATGATTAAGAGTGCCATCAGAATTATACTTCTTAGTAAAAACCCACTTACACCCAATAGGATGCTTACCAGGTGGTAAATCAGCAATCACCCAAGTTTTAGTTTGTTTCAAAGCATCAAGTTCAGCAGCAATAGCATTTCGCCAACCCTCATGTTGAATAGCTTTATTATATGACTTAGGAATATCATCAGAGGAGATAGAACACACAAAAAGATAGTAGGAAGAGGACAATTTAGGATAAGAGAGAACTTTAGAAAGTGGATGAGATATACTTGTCTCCAAAGAAGCTGGTAATACTGAAGCACATTGAAGAGCAAAATGATAATCTTGCAGATACCGAGGAAGCTTATGTGATCTAGTAGAACGACGAAGGGGAGGCAAAGAATGAGTGGAAGAAGAAGGAGAATCAGATGCAGGAGGAATATGAGAAGAAGAAGGAATAGAAGGAGAAGCTGACAATGTATTAGAAGAATTGAGTGGGTCAGGAAAATCTAATGGTGGAAGGGTCTGAGGTCAAGGCAAGGTAGGAGGCAAAACAGGGGATGGATTATGACAAAAAGGGAAATGAGATTCATAAAAATAAACATTGCGTGAAATAGATATCTGACGAGTATGAATATCCAGGGTCACATATCCTTTAGTACCTTCTTTGAAACCTAAGAAAACACATTTATTGGCTCTCTTATCCAGTTTTGTGCGACCGTGAACCAAAGTGGAAGAGAAACATAAACAACCAAACACACGCAGCATACTAAAATCTGGAGCTTGATGAAACAATAGCTCATAAGGGCTCTTATTTTGTAAAACAGGAGTAGGTAACCTATTAATGATATAAACAGCATGAGACAATGCATATGACCAAAAAATTTTAGGAAGATTAGCTTGAAACAGAAGTGCTCTAGTAACATTAAGAATGTGCTTATGCTTTCGCTCAACTGTACTATTCTGTTCTGGAGTTTCAATGCAAGATGTCTGATGAGAAATACCATGTTGAGCATAAAATTCTTTGAGTTGAAATTCTAAGCCATTGTTAGACCTAATGACTTGTATATTAAAGGAAAATTGAGTAGAAACCATTTTAATAAAAGTTTGAACATAAGAGCGAACTTCAGATTTATTAGAAAGCAAGTAAATCCAAGTATAACGTGTATAATCATCTACCACTGTCAAAAAATATTTATGGCCATGAATCGAAGGCATATGATATGGACCCCAAATATCCATATGAACTAGTGTAAACATTTTATTAGAAGTACTATTGCTTATAGGAAAAGGCAACTTTCGTTGCTTAGCAAAATGACAAATGTCACAACAATTGAAAGATGAACTGTAAGAAACATTTGGAAATTGTTTGTGAATGGTATACAAAGTATTCCTAGACAAGTGACCTAGACGAAAATGCCACAAATCAAATGGAGGCTGATCTGGAGGAGCAGTGGAAACATTACTAACCAAGGGTGAAGCAGTATCTGCAATGTTCATGATATATAGCCCATCAATGCCTTCAACTGAACCAATCATCTTCTCTGAAGACTGGAGGCGAATGTGGCACTGTGAGTTTTGAAATGAAACCAGATAGGGAATAGAGGAAGTAAGTTTGGAAACAGAAATTAAGTTGAAACGAAAATTTGGTACATATAGGACATCATGAATCACAAACGAAGGGGAAAAAACAACAGTGCCATTGAAAGAAGCAGAAACACAAGTACCATCTGGAAGATTAACAATAATGCATGGTATACGTGTGTAAGAAGAAAATAAAGCAAGATTGGAACAAACATGGTCAGTAGCTCCTGAATCAATTATCCAAGAGTTAGCATTGGAATGAAAAGAACATATGGCTACTGTACCACTAGTTGAAACACTGTGAACAGAGACTGAGGGTTGAGACGAAGCATTATCTGTCTAAACAAGGGCTAGCAGCTTTTTGTATTGAAGTAGAGTGAAGCTATAAGTTTCAGTAGCAATCTTATTAGGCTCAGAAGGAGCTATACCAAAAGTAATAATATCAGATGACACAGCATTAACGCTTTTGGTCTTAAACTGGAAACCCGGAGGATAACCGTGTTTCTTGTAGCAAGTAGCTTCAGTGTACCTATACCGTCCACAAAACGTGCATTGTTTTGTAGAACCAGATGAGTTTTGTTTATTTGAACCTGGAACAGGAGATTTGACACCAGAGATAGTTGATTTAGCCAATAAAGTAGCAGTGTTAGCAATAGTGTATCCTAATTCCCCCTCCTGTTGTTGAACCAGTGCAAATACCCAATTAATATTTGGTAATGGCTCAATCAACATAATCTGTGATTTCACAGATGAGAATCGATCGCTCAAACCTTTCAAAAACCGAATTGTATAATCTTGATCCAGATGGTTCCGATAAGACTCAATCACACCACAAGAGCACTTAGGCATACAAGAACATGAGATAGCAGGCCGCAAAGTCAAATACTCATCCCATAGAATTTTTAAATTTGTAAAGTAATCACTTACAGTAAGATCGCCCTGCTTCAAATTATGGATTTCTTCTGGAAGATCGGCGATTCTGAACACATTATTCTGAGAAAATTGCGCACGAAGATCTTCCCAAACATCACTCGCTTTATCGATCCATAGGATACTCTGTGCCAAGGACGAAGAGATGGAACGGTTCAACCAAGACAACTCCATCATATTACATCGCTGCCATGCTTGATGAAGAGGATAATTGCTGACTGGAATCTGTGCAGTCGGATCGATGAAGCATAGCTTGTTTTTCGACATTAGGGCCATTTTCATGGCTCTTGCCCAAGAATGATAATTCGCACCGATTAAGATAGGCGAAACCAGAACCAAAGCTGGGTTTTCATTAGGATGTAAGTAGTACGGGTGGGAAAAATTTTGTAAAGGATCAAGATGAGAAGCAGATAGGGTTTCAGAACTGTGTGAAGAAGAGAACGATGAAGAAGCAGATAGGGTTTCATCAAGTTTGCCATACCGAAAATGGTAAAGTGAGAGAGAGAAAAGTAGGTAAGGCCAATATAGACAAATGATGAAGAGAAAATTCCACACCGAAAATCGAGATGTAGATGAACAGAAAAAAAAATTTGAGAAGAAAACAAGGAGTCAAATACTTCCTTGTTGCTCTGATACCATGATACAGTTTAAGCAAGAAAAGAAGTGAATATGGAGGAAAAATGATCTTTTTCCATTATGCAATAGTGAGATACAGTAGCCTTTATATAGGCTAATAATCCTGGTGTTATCTGTACAAATAATAAAGAATAAAAGAATAAACTAAATTTCTATCCTAACTAATTCTATAACCGAAGTTGTTACAAGTAACTAAATATACTAATAGATGTTGTAATGAACCAACTTCAACCCCCTTTCTGCGAGTGACTTGTTATATGAGACCTTGCAAGTCTATTGCCTTATGTTCATTTGTGGGGTCAAAATATTACTACTTGATTATCTTCTGTTATTAAGTTAATATATATTTGCAATAAAGATAGAGAGAGAGACCATTTCCAGAGTATACTTAAATTTAAAAGAAAAAAGAACAATCAAACCTTTTTTTTAAAAAAGAATGATGCTTACATATTACATTATCCCATTTTCTCTTCACCTTGGGTTTACTTGATCTTGGGGTGACCAAGTCCAAACCTTTTGTCCCATTATTGTCAAATTCGTGAGTTGACTTTCCAAGTTTTTTTTATGTTTTTAGCTTACAAAATTGTGTGGAGTTATTCTTAAACTCATGCTAGTTGCAAATACTGTTAAACTTACAAGTTTACACGTTGAATTACCCTATTTATGTTTCTAACTTACAAAATTATATTAGCTCACTTTTAATCTTGTGTTAACTTTTTTGTTTTGACCATGCTCGGTGGCACTACAAAAAAACACTGGTGGTTCGAATTTCAAAAACTTATTTTTTTATTTTTAAATTTCAAAATGCCACATGGTAGCTCCAGTGGCCTCCACCTCACACCACGTGTCGCCATGTCGCTCTGCCACATGTCGCCACTCCATATTTCCTGAAAATGCAACTCCTCTTGGCCCCCTGGTGGTTCGAACCCACGACCTCCCTTGTGCATGCGATGCCTTATTAGTTGGTCTGTAATGTTTTGATGTTTTATTATTGCACAATTATATATATAATCTTATTATATATAATCAATTATTTATAAATATATATATATATATATATGTTTCTTAAACATAAATATATATTATTATTAAAAACTAAATATAAATTTAATAATAAAATAAAATAATTTTATATATTCTTATTGTCAAGTCTTGAAAATTTAGGGGTGAGCGGCACGAAATGTGAGTAAACTCACATTCCTTAAGCCTAAAACTTATAAATGAATATTAAATATTACTCATATTATCATTAACAAAATTATAACTAGTACAATAATCCTAAACATGCTTAAACTATTTTAAATTCATATACAATAGCATACCTCATATAATTAAAACATTAAGTCTCTTGAAGAATTTTTGGGCAAAACCTCCCCTATAAATTTCACTTCCCAAAAATTATAATATGACCTGAATTTTCATAACAAAATTAGGAGCTCCACTCCACCACACATATACACATACATATATTTCAAAATACAAGGGAAGATAGGGATCCTACCCATAGGCTACATGAAGCATCTGAACAAGACTTACCAATATATAAAAAAGTGCTTAAGGCTTTACATTGAATTAAGAACTCTTCAAATGTCTCTTCAACTTCAATATCCAGCCATATTGACCACTAAGAGAAGCATGATCAGCTGCACTATTTGAGGCTAAAAATATGTCTAGTGAATAACGTCCCATTTATATAATTTAATAAAATATAGAAGAAAACAATTTAAATAGATTTAACCTTGAATAATAACAACATGATGATTGACGGACTTTTTGTCTCTTTCATTAGGTTTAGGGTTCACAATCAAAAATTAACTAAGGATTGCGTATAGGCAAGCATAGGATTGTTCTCTCTTCTCGAGGAGCCTTTTATTAAATCCTAAGTAATCTAAATATCATGCAAATGCAATGAAAATAAGGGGAAATCGGTTTTAGTTTTTTAAATTAATAGCTAAAAGAAAATACAATTTAATTAAATGCTAAACTATTATTTTTGGTGTTTTTATAAAAATAAGATAGATATGAAGCAATGAATGATAGGTGCTCTTGGTAATCAAGAAGTTGCAATCTTTGCTCAAAAAGATTATGGGAATTAAAGCTCATTAAGTCTTAAGAAAAACCTCAAGATAACACTTGAGTCCAATATTCCTAATTAATAGTAGTTCCTACAAACATAGCTAACTACTATCTCTTGAGATATTGTTTAAAACCACTTAATGTGCAATTGAAATGAATAAATGCAACTTGCTTCCTTTTGATATGAATGTGATAACACGACACTCAATTGATCCAAATTAATCATATTATCTAACAATAACACGTAGATAACATAATATCATTGAATCAATAAGGAAATACATATATAAATCCAACAAGCCACAAAAATCCTATCCAATCACATGAATTCAATCTACAAGATAATCCAAACGGTAATCAAGGCTCAACAATATAAAGAGAAAATCCCACAAGTTAGGTAATCCAAGTATACAGACGAGAAAAGGAATTGAAATAGCAAAGACTCTCCCCTATGTAGTTCTTGAAGCTCAAGCACATATCTTCTTCACCAAAAAGGAAGCGAAATCAGCTACTCATGTCGCCAACAGTAATCACAGCATAGTCAAAACTTGTAGAATCCATTGAAATTGAAACTGAAGACAGAGGAGGCAGCTGGCAGTCACAGTGGTGTTGGACGTTGGTGAGGACAATGGTGGAGAGGAAGAGAACTAGGAGGTACGATGGTCTCTGGAGATAACGGTGATACTATGGAGGAGAGAGAACATATCGGAAGTGGATGAAATGTATTGTGAGCTTCGCCGGAATCTGGAATTAATTGCCGGAAAACCCAGAGCTCCGCCGGAAACTGGAAAAACACACCGGAATCACGGAAAGAGGCCTGTTGATGCGGTTGTTGGTGGTAGATGACGCTCCGGTGGTCTGAGATAAGCCAGAGACGATGGTCTCGTCTCTCTGTCGTGTTCAAGCTTCTCGGCAACGGTGGTGGTTGATCTGCTCGAAGGTGAAGACGCGTGGTGGTTCTGGTCTGTCTTCTCCGGTTGAAGCTCTCTAACTCACGGCGTAAGCTCCGCCGCGTTCCTCCTCCAGCTCCCAACTCTGGATCTCAGCTCTCTCTCCCAGCTCCGCAACTCTGTACTACGGCGCCTATACGGCGCCTCCTTCTGGTTGAATGTGGTCGCCGGCGACAATGGAAGAAAGAAGAGAGAAGGTTGCCGGCGACCTTGGACGGAAGTGGAAGAAGGTGATGATCCGATGATGCTCAACCTCAGCTGTGTGGCGCCCACTGTCTTTATATGTTCTCAGCTGCTCGGGTCCCTGTTCTGTGTTTCGGGTTCCAGATAATGAATAATAACCTGGTCAAAACGCAAGTTTTGACCAGGGACCTAAGGGAAAGATTGAAAAGTTCTGAGAGGGGAATAAAGTGAAAATATTTGAAACATTGGTGCCGGAACTGTAATTTCCAAAACTAATGGATACTTTTATATAAATTTCTCGGAACCCATTTTCTTTAATTTCAGTACTTTGTAATTGTCACAAAATCTAGGGCCTTTTCTGTAATGTTTCCCAGTCCTCAAAATATTAATTCAACCCTCCAAAATCTCAATTTTTCTTTCAAAACCTTTACAATGCAATATTAAGCACAATGCAGCATCAAAAGTTTAAGGGAACATTTGTATAAATAATTAACAAATTTTTAATCATTTTATCCTTAATTACAATTAATTTAATACAAATGTCCCTAATTCAAATTAATGCTTAATTATGCAATATTGTCCCAGAAAATGCATTAAAAATTCTAATTTAATTATGAAATATTATATAAGAATACGGTTCAACCACATGACGATAAATTGTAATTCCTATATCACATGCACGATCATAGATATAAATTAAACTCTATAAAGGATCATTAATCAAATAAATCCAAATACAAAATAAATCATTTTATTTAATAAAATTAGCTTAAAACATCAAATCTCATCTATTCGTAAGACTTTTACAGAACGGATAACAAGCATGGACACACAGTCTATGAGGGTAATTAACCAAGCACAGTTCAATGAACACAAGCACGGACACATAGTCCACGAGGGTAAGTAATCAAGTAAGCGCAACCTGAGGCCACGAAACATCATTAGTTGGTTGTCCAAGTTATTAATTGGTTGCTTTAACGACAGAAGCTCACATCATTGCTCCCAATCAGTACAAATTTCAAGCTAATTTGGCTATAATTCCTTGATTGTTTTATCTCATAGAAATCAGGAACATTTTAGCACATTTTCTTCTCTTTTCACTTATTTTTGGGTTCAAATTGTGCATATAAAGAGATTATAAAAGAAAATGTGATAGGACATAAGGCAAATCAAAATTTTGTTGAATCATGAGTTAAATGCACATATTTTTTATTATTTGTGGAAGTTAAAGAGCTTATGAATCCCTCCTCCTTGGAGGTGGAGGATAATAAGTTATAAAAGCTCTCAAAGATAATAGGAAGATGTGAAAGAAAGGGAAGAATGCAAGAGGAAGATGAAAAAGGACACTATGAAGGAGAAGCTTCCATTTGCTGTGGAAGTGTGTTGTAGCCAAGCCATTGCAAAATTGCCTCAAAAGATGACATTTCTGTCTACCCTTTGGCCGTGAAATCCACTGTAGCCAAGTCATAGTGAAACCACCTAAAAAAGCACTGCTTCTATCTATATGACAATTCGCTATGGCATTCGCCATAGCTAACCTACGACAAACGCACGAAATTGATACTGTGCGTTTTGAAAAAGTGACGATTTTGGTGGCTTTTTAACCTAAGAAGGGTGTTGAAAATAGGTCATTCTGCACAAAGGAAAGGTCAAGAACATAAGGAGGCTACTTGGGAGAGAGCTCTTGGTGATTTTGAAGCTTTGGGAGGAGTTTTGTGAAGAAAGTCAAGGATTTTCCTTGCTTTTTCTGATTTTTTTTCCTCTTTTCTTCCTATTTTGCTGATATGGTTATGATTCTTAAGCTTAGTTGTTGGATTGTATTGATCATGAGTAGCTAAAACTCCTAATTAGGATTACTTTTACCCATTGTATAGATTAAAACTATTGGATTATCTTACTTTTGTTGGTTAATGAGTATATGTGTTGATTTTTCTTTGAGCTTAATGCTATATTGTGCTTGATCACTACATGATTAGAGTTGTTCAATTTGAAGATGCTTGAGAGAGCTATTTTGATTGTAGAACTTAAGAAAAATCATGCTAGACTTGAAGTTTAGGGATTAAATGGATGATTTGTTGTTAGAATAGAGATATATCTAACAACCTAGCATAGTCAAGTGAAGGCTTGCTTTGGAAAGATGATTTTCATTAATTGTAAACAAGATACTGAATATTTTTAATGAGGATTAAAAATCAATCTTGACTTGAGAGAGCTTGATTAATGATTTTAGAACCTTTAACTAGCATATAAACTCATTTCATTAACATAAGTGGATAATTGCATAGTTTCACGAAATAAAATGGGGAAGAAGTAATCATAAGTTAATACCTCTTGAAGTTAGACCCAATTTCCCGATTTGCATTGTTTTGTTTTGTTATTTTTATCAAAAGTTTTGATACAAATTGATCAAATTTAAATGATTCCATTCAACCTAATTAAGAACATGGTTAAATTATTTAAATCGCTTTTGTTATAGTCCTTGTGGATTGACACTCGTTTCTCACTAATTTTATTACTTGCGACCCGTACTCTTGTGGAAGCTAAACGGCGAACATTGTTCATCTCTATCTTTTTCTTCAATTTTCCAAAACACGATCCAAAGATGGCAAGATTTTATTTCCTTCTCTTATTTGTGTGTCCTTCCTGGAATTGACGCATACTTACCATCCGAAGTTTTAAAATCAAACCCCCATCGAGGCTGACAAATCTTATGATCAATCACAGTGCACAACCCAACTCCTAACCATTCTTCAGGGATGTCTATCGTTATAGAAGCCACATGTTTCTCATTCAGAGGAAGATGGTTCTGATTCTCAAACCATGATGGTATTTCACTCCCTGGGATAGTCACTAAAATGGTTGCAAATATTCTCCTTAATCCTTCAACATGTTGGCCATCCTAAAACCAAGTAATTTATCATGTCACAAATTGTCTATAATTAACAAGAAAAGATATACATGGATTTTGGGATGGAAAAAATAAAGACAAACATGTACTTACCTGTTCAATTGAAGCAAAGAGATTTATCAATTCCATGTTTGAGAAAGTTCCCAATGAACCACATTCTTCGGCATCAATCAGACTTAAACCTGGCAAAGGTTGTGGCAAAAATGGAAGCTTTAGGCAGGAATTCAAATAGAAAGACTGTAGATACAAAAGATTAAAAATGCAGCCATAAGGTAGATTCACAAACTCATTCCCACTCAAGTTTAATTTTTGCAATGATGATAAGCCACTGAGGTCATTAGGAATGATCCCATCAACAATACCATAGTAGCTCAAATCTAATTTTGTCAGTGATTGAATATAGGAGATATAAACACGTAATATTAAGCCCTTAGGAAATGAATGCCTTTTAAAAATTTGGTTCCATGGAAGGCATAACATATTCTTGAGTTGGAATTAGCTTTTTGCATCCATGAAATGCCAGTGTCTTTAATTTTTTTTAAAAAAACCATTGAAGAAGGTACTTCTACTATAGTCGTTCCACTCACGTCAAGCTTTTCCAAGGCTTTATTTTCACGAAGGTGTTTTGGCAATTCGGAAAAGGATGAGCTGCCAGATATATCAAGAACTTTCAAACTCTTCAATTTGTGAAAGTTATGGGGGAAGGCCAACAAGATTTGTTAAAAAATTATAAAAGAGAATTATTGACAGCAAGCCAAGCTAGGATTCGAACCCAGGTGTGTGTTGTTTCAGCAAAAGCACTAATGCCAACTGAGCCAATTGGTTTTTAGTACTTCTAGCGAAAATTATAATATTTATATAATTTGCAATAGCTTAAAATCTAAAACCTAAATCCCCAAATTTTAGTTCAGCGCCTCTGTTATTTTCGTTTAGAGCCACTTTCCCTCCGCTGCGAATCTGAATCTGAAGTATAATCAGAAAATCCCTCAAGCCTTGTTTTGCTACAATTCTCTGCTTCGTTCCTGTCCTCCTCCGATAGCGTTGCTGTATCCTCCTCAGTCAGGTAATGATTCATTCTTGGTTCTTCTACTTATTGCGCTTTTAAATTACTAATGGAATCCAGTTTTTTTTTTAAAAACAAAAAATTCTCTTCCTCTTGTTACTTGTGGAGCTCCGTAGTGACGATAACTCCTCCATTTAAGTTTATACCAACAAATGCTCCAAATATTTAAGAAAAAGGAAAGTAATTCATTCTTGGTTCTTCTACGTATTGCGCTTTTAAATTACTAATGGAATCCAGTTTTTTTTTAAAACAAAAAATTCTCTTCCTCTTGTTACTTGTGGAGCTCCGTAGTGACGATAACTCCTCCATTTAAGTTTATACCAACAAATGCTCCAAATATTTAAGAAAAAGGAAAGTAATTCATTCTTGGTTCTTCTATGTATTGCGCTTTTAAATTACTAATGGAATCCAATTTTTTTTTTAAAACAAAAAATTATCTTCCTCTTGTTACTTGTGGAGCTCCATAGTGACGATAACTCCTCCATTTATGTTTATACCAACAAATGCTCCAAATATTTAAGAAAAAGGAAAGTACTTGTATTTCTGTTGGTGCTTCCAATTTTCTCATAGACGATAACTCCTTCTATCATAGGCTTGTTACATATTTTTTTCAATTGAAATTTGGGTTTTTGTTATTGTCACTGTGCTTTAGAATCGTAAAACCTCAATCACACTTGGTGGAACTTGAAAATTATAATGAAAATGGAAGAAATTGAATGATAATTGAGAATTACAATATTTTTTTTCTGCATAATTTCCTGTTTCTGAATTTAAGTTTCAACATAAGGCATGGTGTGTATGCGCTTTGTTTACACTTGAAACTTGTGGGCCTTCATTATGAAGGAGTGTTTGAAAATAGGGATGAAGGCATGGTTTCATTGAAATAGTTTCTTTTTTAGTCTTATCATTTTTCTGCTGGTCTATTTTGTTTCACGTGCTAGTTTGTCTTATTGTTCTTTTTTTTTAGTGAAGTCTTATTATTCTTTTATCATGAACTATTCATATATTGTTTAATGTGAATCTTGCGCTTAGATTGTTTTACACATAAGCTATTGTATTCTTTTTTTCATTTATGAAATGCTATTGAATTTTTATTGAAATATATAGGAATGGATAAAAGTTGGTTAAACATTAAAGACAGAGGCAACCTAGCATACATTAGAGGAGTGGACAATTTTCTAGAATGGGCATTTACTCAACGTGGTGTGACAAACAAAATACGTTGTCCTTGTAAGAAATGTAGGAATGTTTCATTCAAGTTGAAAATAGATGTTAGGGTAGACTTATTGATTAAGGGTTTTTGGGATAGTTATAAGGTGTGGGACTTGCATGGAGAAATTACTAGATTTCAAAGTGGTTGTGAGACTTCAAGAAGAGTAGTAGAAAATCATACTTATGAGGATGAGAACCTTGTAAGGATGGTATGTGATGCATATAGAGTTCCTTGTATGGATGATATGAACATTGGATTAAATGAGAGTGATGAGCCTAATGCCAATGCGAAAAGGTTTTTTGACTTGTTAAAGGATGCAGAGAAAGATCTTTATCCAGGTTGCAACAAGATATCAAAATTGTCTTTTATTGTAAAGTTGCTTCAGTTGAAGTGCTTTAACCATTGGACCAATAAATCCATGGATCTACTATTAGACCTATTGAAATTTGTTCTCCCAGACGGAGCTTTAGTGCCAAACACATTTTATGAAGCTAAGAAGATAATTCGTGATTTGGGTTTAGATTACAAGAAAATTGATGCTTGTGGGAATGATTGCATATTGTATTGGGGAGAGCTTGCAAATGCAAAATCATGTCCTAGGTGCAAGATGCCTAGATGGAAGTTAAACAAACAAAAAGGGAAAAAAGTTCCGCAAAAAGTTTTGAGGCATTTTCCAATAACACCTAGGCTACAAAGGCTTTATATGGCAAGAGACACAGATAAAAAAATGAGGTGGCACAAGGAGAAGCACACAAATGATGATGTAATGAGACATCCATCTGATTCACTTGCTTGGAAACACTTTGACAAAAAATACCCCACCTTTTCTACTGATCCAAGAAGTGTTCGCTTAGGCTTGGCTAGTGACGGATTTCAACCTTTTGGGAATATGACTGCCAATCATAGCATTTGGCTTGTTTTGGTACCATATAATTTGCCCCCTTGGCTTTGCATGAAAAGCCCATACTTTATGATGACTCTTCTTATTCCTGGTCCAAAGTGTCCAGGTGATGAGATAGATGTTTACTTACAACCAATGATTGAATAGTTGAAACAATTGTGGGAAGTAGGGGTGCAAACCTATGATGCACACTCTCAATCAAATTTTATCATGCATGCAGCAATGTTGTGGACAATAAATGACTTCCCTGCGTATGGAAACATTTCAGGGTGGTCAACTAAAGGCAAACTTGCATGCCCGTGTTGCCACAAAGACACACATTGCATTTCATTAAGGAACAAATTATCTTACATGGGTCATAGGCGCTTTCTTCCACAAAATCACCCATGGCGTAAAGATAAGGCCTCATTTGATGGAAAAGAAGAACACAGGGCTCCACCAGTTCCATTAACTGGAGATGAGGCACTCATGCAACTAGAACAATTGGTTAATGTGTCATTTGGAAAAAGTCAGAAACGAAAGCGTCATACAGACATAAAGGCTTACAACTGGAGGAAAAAGAGCATTCTTTTTTCAATTGCCTTATTGGAAACATTTGTTGATACGACATAATCTTGATGTGATGCATATAGAAAGAAATGTTTCTGATAATATTGTGTCGACAGTAATGGATTTGGTTGGAAAGACAAAAGACATATTGAAAAGTAGGTATGATTTGATGGACTTGGGAATTAGGAGAAATATGCACCCAGTTGAAGTTGGTAATAATATTTCTAAGCCTCATGCTCCTTATACTTTGTCCCCTGAAAAGAAACAATCCCTTTGTGAATTCTTAGCTAACTTAAAGGTACCTGATGCTTTTTCATCTAATATTTCAAGATGTGTCAACATTTAAGAGAGAAAAATATTTGGATTGAAGTACCATGATCACCATGTGTTATTGCAAGAAATATTTCCAATTGCAATCCGTGGGCTATTACATCCTCAAGTGTGTGAACCAATTATAGAATTGGGAAGATTTTTTAAGAATATTTGTTCAAAGAGTTTGATATGTGAACAACTTGACAAACTTCAAAGTCAACTAGTATTCACATTGTGCAAGTTGGAGACTATCTTCCCGCCTGCCTTCTTTGATGTTATGGTTCACTTGCCAATACACTTGGCGGGAGAGGCAAAAGTTGGTGGACCAGTTCAATATCGTTGGATGTACCTAATAGAAAGGTAAGATGCTAAGAAATTTATAATTATATTCATAATCATTCAAAAACATTCAAATCTAATTAAATTTTTTGATGAAGGTATTTACAATCACTCAAATCTTATGTTCGCAACAAGGCTCGACCTGAAGGATCAATTGCAGAAGGATATTTGGCATATGAAAGTCTTACGTTTTGCTCACGTTATTTGAAAGACTTTCCTACAAAGTTTAATGTTCCACATAGGAATGATGAAACCAGTACTGATGTCAACTGTGAGTTTTCGATATTCAAGAAAAGTGGTGAGCCTAGGGGACATTCTGAGTCAATCAATCTTTCTCATGAAGAGTATTGTCAAGCAATGATGTATGTGCTCCAAAACTGTGAAGAAGTTTGGCCATTTATAGAGTATGTCAACCTCACCTTAAGAGAGATTGTTCTTGTTATAATTTATATTTTTCTCACTTGTGTGACAAACATTTAGGGAGCATAGGATTGAACTTAAGCATAAGGATCACAAACCCAATGCAAGGGGGTTTCCTGATTGGTTTCGTTCACGAGTAAGTTGTAATATTTCAAATGTTGGTATTTGTATAAATTATGATAGTATTGCATATTGAAGAAATGATTCTTGTTTGCATAGGTAGGAGTGTTGTCCAAACAAGGCCATGTAAGCCCTGAGCTTATAAGTTTATCAATTGGTCCATTGAAGGTGGTCAATCGTTACTCTATGTTTATAGGAAATGGATTTCGCTTCCACACGAAAGATCGGGCAATAGGGAAAAAGACTCAAAACAATGGAGTTATGGTCAAGGGTGATGACACCGATGTTGATAAAGAATATTATGGCGTGTTAGACCATATTTATGAATTTTCTTACATTGGGAATAGAAAAATATGCTTGTTTAAGTGTCATTGGTGGGACGTGGCTCACTATGATAAAGGATATAAGGTTGATAAGTACGGGTTCACAAGTATTAACACTCAATGTTCATTACAAACTAATGAACCATTCATTCTAGCATCTCAAGCAGAGCAAATTTTTTATGTGGATGATCTTGTTCAACCTGGTTGGCTTGTTGTTGTTAAAATGAATCCACGTGACTTGTTCAATATGCCAATTAACAAAGATAATGATGTTAGTGGGGTAAATGATGCTATGGTTGATGAAGTGGCTTATCAATAATTGGTGGTTGACTTAAATATTGACAATCCAACTTGTATAGAACCTGATATTATCATTAACTTGTATGGAGAAGATGTACAACACCAGACTTTTGTTCAAGCAAGAGAATCGTCACAAAGAAGTAATCGTGCTGCCATGGACATTGGATTTATTGATGACAATGAAACTCATTCATCGGTTCACAAAGATAGTGATGAAGAGGATATGCTTGATGACTGTGATAGTGATACTGAAATAGAAAGTAACACACAAATTGAAGTACAAGAGAATGAATTAGAAGATACTGATATAAGTGATAATTCCTCAGAAGAATCAATTGAATGAAATTATTGTCTCTTTATGCTACCTTTTACTAATTTGTACCTTGAGTTTTTATAAATTAAATTTCCTTTACAATTTAAATTTTCTTTTAGACCTTTTTTGCTTGATCAAAATTTAATTAAAAGTTGCACATTTTTGCAGGATATGTCAAGATTAAAGGGAGGTTGAGGTGGAAAAAATCATTCCTTTAGACTACATGGTGCCACAAGTAGTGGAGGTACTTCCTTTACACCTCAGTCAAGACACATAATTTCACCTCGATCACAACAATTACAACTCGAGTCAGTGCCTGCAAACTCTCCCCCTACTCAAGCGAGTAGTGTAGGTAAATTGGTTTCGATTTTATATAATACAAATAACTCCTCCACATCACATGTAAATTTTAATTGTTTTAATTCTTTCACATGAATTATAGGCTCCTCTCATACTATCAAAAAGGGCAAAGGAGTGTACAAATACTTGAAAGTGGACTTGAGGACTAAACTTGGAGCAAAGATACCAATGAAACTTTCAAACTATGTTTTTATATGCTTTACTAAGTTCAAGAATTTGTTATCTCATTTGTTTCATGCTTTAATCGTAGGCTGACTTGCAAGACCTTCTCCAACAACAACAACAAGAAGAGGTAGAGAGTGATGCTCGAATGACCTCTGATCAAATATTGACAGCTTTTCTTGGTGAGAGATCAGGATATGTAAGAGGAAAAGGGTATGGAGCAGAGCCTTTGAGGAAGAGAGATCGCTCTCAATCCAATGACAATTCTGTTGTGGAGAATGTGAGTACCAAATTGCATGCAGAGTTTGACAAAAAATTTCAGGAGGAGCGTGAAAAGATGGAAGCAAATCTTTTAGAAGAACGTGAAAAGATGGAAGCAAATCTTGCAGAAGAACGCGCAAATATACAAGCGGAGCGTGAAAAGATGGAAGTGAAGCGTGCACAATTTGAGCACAAGATGGAACAAATGGAGCAGAGAATACATGCTCAACTAGCTATCTTGATGCAACAGGGGCAATTAGCAGCTCCTACTTTATCTACTCCTAGTCTTGATGTCCCATGAGCTGGTCCTTCGTCATAGTTTTCATGTTTGATCTTTTCAATGGACAATCTTTAAACCTTGTCTAAGAAATTTAAAAATTTGATGTTAGTTTTGAAACATTCTGAGTATCAAATGTATGTACTGTTAGGAAATTTAAGAACTTGTCCATTGATCTTTTCAATGGACAATCTTTAAACCTTGTCTAAGAAATTTAAAAATTTGATGTTAGTTTTGAAACATTCTGAGTATCAAATGTATGTACTGTTAGGAAATTTAAGAACTTGATGTTAGTTTTAAAACATTATGAGTATTAGATGTTAGTTTTGAAGAATTGTGTTAGTTATCATTGCTAATTATTGATCTTTATTAACATAGTACAGGTTTTAAATTTATCAATTTAAATTTAAAAAATTTCAAAAAATAATAACTTTCAGCAGCGACAAATGTCGCCGTTGATACAAGTTTCAGCGGCGACAAAAAAATGTCGCCACTGATACTTCTTTCAGTGGCGACACTTGAGTCGCCGCTGAAACGTGTATCAGCGGTGACATTTTTGTCGCCACTGAAACGTGTATCAGCGGCGACAAATACAGTTGCCGCTGAAAGATGTATCAGCGGTGACGTTTTTTGTCGCCGCTGAAACGTGTATCAGCGGCGACTCTATTTGTCGCCGCTGAAAGAGGTATCAGCGGCGACATTTTTGTCGCCGCTGAAACTTGTATCAGCGGCGGCGACATTCCCAACCTTCAGCAGCGACTCCCCTTTAGTGACTTCTCCTAGACTTTTAGCGGGGACATTCAGTCGCCGCTGTTGTCTCCACTTTCAGTGACGACAATTTGTCGCCGCTGAAAGGTTTTCAGCGGCGACAAAAGTTGTCGCTGAAAGTCATATTTTTTGTAGTGAAGTCAATATCCCTGGTTGTTATGATTATTCCACTCCTATGACCAAACCACCCCCAACTTCCTGCTAAATTCTCTAATTGGCTTAAATGATCTACATCATCAAGGATAAGCATAACCTTTCTATTTCGGAAATGGTATCCTATTGTTTTCTTCCCTTCATAGATGTCTTCAATTTTTATGTTTCATATGTTGAGACATGAAAGCAGTTGGTTCTGTAAGGGAATTAGGCCATTCCTTTCAGAAACCTCCCCAACATTGGCAAGAAAGCAATGAAAATCAAATTGTTGTTGGAAGCTCTCATAGACATATCTAGCAAGAGTGGTCTTGCCAACACCGCCATTCCCCATATTCCCATAAACTGAACATCATCCAAACCTATCCCTAACACTGAAACCATTTCCTCTACTCTTCGGTCAATTCCAATCAGTGCATTACTTGCACTGGCCAGTGGCAGTTCTGAACGACGTTGGCCCCATAAATGATCAACTACACTATCAACAAGTTCTGCTTCGGTCCTACAAACACAATTTTTTCCGGCACATGAAATATATGATCATATAATATATTTGGATTAATTTTCTAATCACAACACACTACTTCACTTTTTTCTACAAAACATGTCATGCTAATTTCTACTTCCATCCTTAATATAAGACATATTTAGGTAATTTGATTAGATTAAGAAAGTTACTTAAATTAGTTAATAATTAAATTAGTTAATATAACATATATTTTCTAAAATGCCCTAGTCATCTTTCTTAATTTATTCCTTCTCTCTTCTTCTTAATTATTGTTGAGGAATCATCAATAGGTTTAAATTAGAAAAAAATTGACAAATAGGAAAATTATGTCTTATATTTATGACCAAAATTAACTTCTCAAATATGTTTTATATTAAGGACCAAAGGAGTATTTATTATTTAAACAAGTTTTTGTTAATCAAACCGACTTTATTACAAAATCCTATATAAACATAAATCACATCACACTAACTGATTTTTACTTTAATTTCAAGTATGCAAAAGTCAGCTGAAATCAAAGTCATTTTTGCCAATACTAATTTAAAACCCCCTATATATATTGATAGGATGAAGAAATTATTAAATTTTTTGCTGTCAACTAAAAATTTTAATCTATCTGAAAAAAACATGATCACACATGCAAATATCTTGGATGCACCTGTATATGCAGTGTTCAATGAATTGATCAAAATATTATACACAACCTATTCGATTTTATTATTAAAAAAACTTACCGATAACTAGGGGAATCAAAACCGGATAAACAAGCCACTTGTAATAAAGAATGCCTCCATTTTTGCACCTTCGGTTGGTCATGTCGGAACTTGTGTTCAAGTTTGGCGAAAGCTGCACCAAATCTTTTAAGTTGTTTTCTTACATCAGATGGATCTACATGATAAAAGATAGGGAAAACTATTTGATCTATTTCATCGATCTCTTGAGGCAAGAATATGTTGGAGCTCATCTAAACACCATGAAGAAGAGGCATAATTTTCTGAGAGAGTAACAATCTTCAATTGTTTGTAGCAGTTCCCATGAGATAACTTCTCTTCTAAGTTCTTCATCATCGATAGAAACCCTAAATCCACTCCTAACTAACTTATAATACAAATGACTTGTGAAGCCCTTACAAGTGTCTTTGCCTCTAAAACTCAAGAAAATGTCATACTTCGATGTTGACTTTTTGTGGCCATGAAATGACCATATCTTGGGTTTTCCTAAACCACTAAAGGAAGGATGTACTTCTGTTATAGGGGTTTCACTTATGTCAAGCACTTCCAAGGCTTCAATGTCCTTAAACTTATTTGGAAGTCCACTACAAAAAAACAGAAAATTAGTGATGAAATTTAGCGACAGAATTTCATTCCGTCACTAATCCCTCACAAATTCCGTCACTAAAATTAGTGACAGAATTTAGGGACGGAATTTTTCCATCACTAAATTAGGGACGGATTAGTGACGGAATCACATTCCGTCGCTAAATTCTGTCACTAATCCATCTCTAATTCCGTCATTAAAAATTAGTGACGGAAATTAGTGACGGGATTTTTTCGTCACTAAATTAGCGATGGATTAGTGATTCCGTTGCTAAATTTTGTCACTAATCCGTCTCTAATTCCATCATTAAAAATTAGCAACGGAAATTAGTGATGGAAAAATTCGGTCACTAATTTCTGTCTCTAATTTCCATCACTAATAGTTAACTTGTCAATAATTAGATTTTTTTATAATTAAAAATTTGTTAAATAATTTAAATTTTAAACTATTATAAATTTATAATATAAATATTAAAATAAATAAATAAATAAAAATATTAATTCATATTTATTTTTGAAATTGAAATTATCATATAATATATTTGAATTTTTAATAATATATTATATACAAATAAAAATACAAATTTTATAAATACAAACAAAAAAATAAAATATATAATAAAATGAATAAAAAATATATTAATAATAAAAATTTAGGTAGAATATTTACATGAAATAAAATAAGAAAACTAAATTCAAATATTTAATAATATATTAAATTTTGTATTTCTAATTTTGTTTGCAAAGCAATATATATATATATATATATATATGATTTTTCATTTAAATTACACAGGTTCTTTTTAGCTCAACTAGCAAAGGCACTGCATGCGCGTGAGAGGTCAAGGCTTCGAATCCCAACTTGATCACAAAATGCAACCAATTTGTGACTTGGACACGTGGCGTGCGATGGAGGGTGACACGTGGCGGTTCACCGGGACACGTGGAGGCCGGAGGCGAGGTGGCGGTGGCCTACGGGTACACGTGGCGGCCGTCGACGTGAGACATGTGGAAGCTCGTGGTGAGGACATATAGCAATTTGAATCATATAAAAAAATATTTTACGACGGATTAAAGATAGCAATTCCGTCGCTAATTAGTGACGGAAAATTCCGTCGCTAATTAGTGAATTCCGTCTCTAATTAGAGACGAAATTTAGCGACAGAATTTTCTATCGTTAATCCATGGTAAATTAGTGATGGAATTTAAAATTTCGTCACTAATTAATTAGTAGCAGTCTATTTGCTATTGGAAAAAATCCCGTCTCTAATCCCGTCGCTAATCTGTTTCTAATTGTTGTCACTAAACTGATTAGTAACGGAAATTCTATCACTAATGTGATGTTTTTTTTTGTAGTGATCTAGTAAATTTTGAGCAGCCAAATATATCAATATGTTCAAGACATTTCGAATTGGAAATGCATTGTGGAAGGAAAACAAGATTTTTGCAACCCCTTAAATTCAATCTCTTAAGACCAGATAATAGTCCAAGTGACTCAGAAAGTTTGACTAAATTTGTCTCTTCGGCATGTTTCTAGATTTTTCATACTTTCCCCAAACTCTGGGAGAAAATTTATTTGAATGCACCGGCAAAGAACAAATTCTTTCAAAGCATTCATTTCCAATTTTTTTGGACCACATGCTCTAAGATTTTTGCAACCATCCAAGTTCAACACTTGAAGCTTTTTGTGTTGTCCAATTGAAGCATGAAGGTCAACAAGACCTTCACAACCTTCAAGTTCTAATCTTTCCAGATTTGGAAGTTCAGAGAAATCAGGAGTTTCAATCAAGTATTTGGAATATCTAAATTCCAAAACCTTCAGATTCTTCCAGAACTGGTCAAACAAATATATGAGAATCAATGAAAAAATAAGTTGTGCTAACTAGCATAATCACTTGCACTATCTATAAACTCCATCGATCAAAACATAAGGTACCTTACCAGGATTCTAGAGTATAATTTGATTGAGCCATAAATGACGACTGAGGAAAATGCTTCTTGATCACTTGCCACAAATGCTTTAGCTAACTTATGGAGTATATTTGATCCAGCAGTAATATTACGACCTACACTAAATATGAGATAATCAGAATACAGGAAAAAGGAAAAGAAAAATAGTGCAAGGTGCTGATGCATAATATACTGAACAGGGCTTACAGCGATATGTGAAGTGTCTGAACTGTACAATGCTTAATATATACAAGCTTCAAGACTTTAATTACTTGCGACTGGCAGCATGCATGTGATCTTTCCCTGATATTTCCTAGACGCAACAAGCGGGAACCAATTTCCGTGAGTTTTCCCCTTTTTTGGTTCTGACTTTTTTTCATCTTTCGTTTGTTTTAATATAGTTTTTGTAATTTTAACTTTATGCTAAACCATAACAAAACAAAGAATAGCGTTGGATTTATAACGTAATTGTATGGAAGGCTTATCTTTTCTAATTTTGGTATTGGATCCTTGTTTTTTAATCGTGCTCTATATATACATACAAACACACATATATAATATCTTTCCGTGATGTTTTTTCTTTTTGTTGTTTTTCTTACCAAACACATATTTTGAAATGGATTAACAAAGTTAATCCGTGAAGTACAATGTTCTAATCGTTATATACTAGGTTGAAAGAGAATGGTGGCCAGAAAGTTAACGGCTAAACGCTAATGAGTTAATTAACATCAGCCAATTATTATTACTCTGTACTTAGATAATTATTGTTTAAAATATTACTTTTATTACCGGTCACCTATGGGTAAATAGAACAATGTAGAATTAATTTTTCTTAACCGTGAAAAAGAATATTTTTTTTCTCTTAGAGTTGGTTGGCAAATTTTTAACGTGTCACGTTTTTTTATCGCCAGAATAATATAAACTGATGACTGACACAATATGACCGTATGTTACTTATAAAGTTGAGATTTTCTTCAGTAACACACACATATCATGTACTCCCTCCGACCCTTAATATAAGGTTGACCTAATTTGATTATATTAAAAAATTTAGTTAAGTTAATTAATATTATATGTATTTTCTAAAGCACATTAATAATCTTCCTTAATTTCTTCATTCCCTCTCTTCTTTAGTTATTGTTGAGGTAGCATCAATAAGAGTAAATTAGGAAAAATTGACAAATATGAAAAATAAACCTTATATTTAGAATCAATTACCAACTCTCTCTAAAAGTGCATTATATTAAGAACCAGAAGGAGTAATAATTTAAACAATGTGATATAAAAAAAACAACGTAAATGCAGGTGGGGCTGGCTTTCTCATATTATCCCTTACCAATGCAATAGGTCAAGGGGATTCCAAAATAAGTAAAAACAAGAGAGAAACCCAAAAGTGTTGCAATTTGCAACACTTCGGCTCGAAACCAGGGGCTGAAGGCGTCGGCCACACACCCTGGCATAACCTTTCCTACAAGAACATCCCAGTGAAAACTAGTGAAAAATGCATGAACAGAATAGTGTTGTTGAATAATTCATATTGTGAATATCCTATTTTGTCCGGACCCCACTAAAAAATACAAAAATAATTGATAATGATTGGTGTCCAAATTGGCAATCATCATTGAAAATAAAAAAAACGAAAATAAGAAAATATAAGGAAATCCTCCTATTGATGATGATCGGTGTCTAAATAGGCAATCATCATTGAAAGGGAAAAATTAAAAAAAAAACGAAAATTAAAATAAATCCCCTCATTAATATGATTGGCATTGTCATTCATTAAGGGAAAATAATAAATAAAAAAAAAGAAAAATAAAAAATAAAAAAATCTCATTTATGTTGATAGGTTTAAATTAGGAAGTTACGTGTGGGGAGAGTAATGAAAAAAAATTAAAAATAAAAAAATCTCCACTAATGGTAATTAGATCAAGTTAGGAAGTTTTATCAATAGAAAATACAAAAATAAAAAAAACGAAAATTAAAAAAAAAATCTCCATTGATGGTGATTGGGTCAAGTTAGGTAGTTCTTAACATAAAATACAAAAAAAAAAAATCAAAAAACGAAAATTAAAAAGGAAAAAAAGAAAAAAGGGAGTATTTATGAAGAAAACCCTACCTTGAGACTATAAATAGGAGTGTAAGGGTTGAAGCAAGGAAGACAAAAATTTTGGGAGAAAAAGAATTTTGGGAGAGCAAGGAGATAAGGTCTGTGGTTGAGTTTTCATTCTTTTCTTTGATTTCACTTTCACATCTCGTTTTTTTTTCTCTCATCTAATATCCTTTGGTTCATGCTTACCTCATCATGCCTCATGCTTACCTCATCATTCATGCACTATGACTTTATCCAATATGCATTACATTGCTTTACTTTGTATTATGATGTTGCTGGACGTGTTTTAGCTCATTGTGGTCTTGTGGATTTGCATTTTATTGTCCAACTGAATTATCTCATACATAGGCAAGAGGTATGTGCTGTCTTATTTTCTTATGATATTAGGTGTTATGCTTAATAAATATAGATAATATAATTGTACTTGCCTCTTGTTTATTATGTGGTTCTATCACCCTATCTCTTATTGTAGCGGGTTCAAAGAATAAAAGGTACGCATAAATCTCCTCACTTTTGACTTCTTTTTTGTTTAACTTGTACTACTTTTCTTTTTTTTCTTAATCCCTTTCTTAGGTCCTCTTTCAAAAAAAAAAAAGAAAAAAATATATTTAGACACACTTTGATAAATGAAAATAAAATGGAAAAACTCTCTTTTACAAGAAAATAAAAAAAAACGTTTTTTGAAAAAAAAAAAGTAAAAAACACAAACCCAACAAAAAAAAGAGATATTTTTCTCAAATAAATTAAATAAACATTTTTCTAAAAATCACCAACCAAGTGACACGCTTTTCTACCCCCCGAACTACGTGGGCTTTGATCCCTCTAAAGGGTACGTAGGCCCTAGGTTTTCATTCTAGGTCAAGTCCAATTTTGTAAATAAATATATTTTTTCTTATTGTAAATAAATATTTTTTTTAAATAAGTATATTTTTCCTTATTGTAAATAAGTGTTTTTTTTTTCTATTTCTTTCATTTCATTTAGTTTCATAAATATTCTTTTTTTTTTGGGTAATTATAATAATGTTAAAAGCCATTTTTATTTTTAAATAATTAACTTAGGGTTACTATTCTAATGAATGGGTGTTGTGGGGTGCCTAACACCTTCCCCACACACAATCGACTCCCGAACCCTAAATGGTTTTTGTAGACCAGTTTCCATTTTTAAAAAGGTTTCCAAAATTATCCTATCTTTAAAATTTTGGTGGCGGCTCCATGTTTTTCCAAATTCTGGGCGCTACAGCTTGGCGACTCCACTGGGGATAGTTTGAGAGTCAAGCCCATTTAAGTTAAGTGTTTAAAAATAATATGGCCTTAATTTTATTTTAATTACCCTTGTTCTTTTTTGTAAATATTTTTTTTTATTTTTTTAAATTCTTTATTCATCTATTTGTTTATTTTTTTTCCTATCTATCTTGTGATCTACTTAGCATATGAGGGTTGGGTAGAACCTAGGCCCATAGGTTGGTATGCTCTCCCCACACACTGAACACATACACTATTCTCCTCACACACATTTTGGGCCCTATACCCGGGTCTGTGAGTTCCTTAGGTGAGTGGAAGTTTCTAGCGGTCTCCCTGTGGGGTTTTAAGAACCCCCTGAGGTTACTGTGAAGACTTCATCCTAGCTGTTACTCATTTGGTGAGATTGATCCCTGTGGGGTTTTCAGAACCTCCTGAAGGTCAATTTCATCAAATGGGGTCTTCATTTTTACGATGGGGACAATTAGGAGACCTTTATCTGTGAGAATTAGAACCACCTTGAAACCACTGCACCTATTAGTAGAAATTATAAACCTACCCGATTAATTAGTACCTACCTTTCTTAGGATAGATACTACTAACCTAGGGTTATTCCTAAAATAGGACACTGGAGGGCATATATTTACTTATTGTTGATAATCATTATTGTCATCCATGCATTATCAATGAAACCTCTAGGATCAAGTGACTAACTGTCGCTCCACTTGAGTATGTATCTAGCATCACTTCACATAAAGATACATCACAAGGACGGTGTATGCATTAGATAGCCAACCTTAGTCTAAGGGTCCGTGACCCTAAAAAACCATCAATCATATTAGAAAACATCTCAATGAGAGATAATCCTTTAGGACTCTTGAGGTATCATTATATCATTCATTAGCATTTTAGCTTCATTTGATATGGGCCTTGGACATAATCATCATTTTTTAAAACCCTTAGCCGCGTGATGGCTTGGGCTATTCGCAGGTTAATGGGCACTTCATTCTCCCTATGAGGTAATAGATCTCTTGAGGAGGTGAAGTTCTTTTTCTTAATGTCCATCACCCATATCAAAACTTGAAGTATAAGTCATCACTCTTTCATATCTCATGAGATATCCTTGTATCATCCATTGGCATTTAGCTTCATTTGATATGGGCCTTAGACATAATAAACATTTAACAAAACCCTTAGCCGCGTAATAGCTTGGGCCGTTCGCAGGTTAATGGGTACTTCATCCTCCCTATGGGGTATTGAATCTCTTGAGGAGGTGAAGTTCTTTTTCTTAATGTCCATCACCCATATCAAAACTTGGAGTATAAGTCATTACTCTTTCATGTCTCATGAGGTATCCTTGCATCATCTATTAACATTTAGCTTCATTTGATATGGGCCTTGGACATAATCATCATTTTTAAAAACCCTTAACCGCGTGATGGCTTGGGCCATTCGCAGGTTAATGGGCACTTCATTCTCCCTATGAGGTAATAGATCTCTTGAGGAGGTGAAGTTCGTTTTCTTAATGTCCATCACCCATATCAAAACTTGAAGTATAAGTCATCACTCTTTCATATCTCATGAGATATCCTTGTATCATCCGTTAGCATTTAGCTTCATTTGATATGGGCCTTAGACATAATAAACATTTAACAAAACCCTTAGCCGCGTAATAGCTTGGGCCGTTCGCAGGTTAATGGGCACTTCATCCTCCCTATGGGGTATTGGATCTCTTGAGGAGGTGAAGTTCTTTTTCTTAATGTCCATCACTCATATCAAAATTTGGAGTATAAGTCATCGCTCTTTCATGTCTCATGAGGTATCCTTGCATCATCAATTGGTATTTAGCTTCATTTGATATGGGCCTTGGACATAATAAACATTTAACAAAACCCTTAACCGCGTAATAGCTTGGGCCGTTCGCAGGTTAATGGGCACTTCATCCTCCCTATGGGGTATTAGATTTCTTGAGGAAGTGAAATTCTTTTTCTCAATGTCCATCACCTATATCAAGGCTAGAAAACACATGTAATCATCTGCATAGCATGCATTCAGAAATACTTTCTGACTCTTCCTTCTATTCCCTTTAATAAAGGACAAGCAAATTATCTAACAACTAAAAATTTGGTACAAAGGTTAAATGGTAAAAGAACCAGGTTTACATCAAGTTCCTATAGGAAAGGTGTATTGCATGCTTATCACTATGGTCAATGATAAGATCTTGGCTAGGATGGGACTCAGGGTTCCTCCTATCTAATGATCAACTCTAGTTCTCCCTGTGGAATAATGGATTCCCGGAGGAAGCTAGAGGATGCTTGTGCCAGAATACCTTTATGCCAATACACCATGGATAACTCGTTATGCCCTTTTGAAATTTTGAGTTCAAATAAACTAATGATATTTTGTTCCTTTATTGGCAGGTGATACAATATTGCTCCATCTAAATGTCCTAACCAGCTACCCCTTAAAAATTCATACAACACGCACTCACGTAGTCGTCAGATGGCAGCCAGCAGTGGAAATGAAGCCAAATCTAATATAAATCATTGGATAGGGAGGGAAGATTAGCACTTTGAAATCCCCATATAAGGAAGAAATTCTTGATGTCCTCTGAAGTGCTAAACAAGCCGACTGTTGCAATGGTTTCAACAATAGGCAAAAAGAACTGCACATGGATTTCAATTGATGATTCTGGAAGAGCTCTAGAAAATTGGGAGTTTGAGGACACCTTCAATTCTATCATTTTAGAGTAATATGCCTAGCTAAAAGTTGTCTTTTTATGCTTTGTATACGCCTTTAGGCGAGCTCTTATATGAACCATGAATAAAGAATGATATGCGAATAAAATTCACTTATTTATATCCATTCCTTTTTTTTCCTTATATTCATTCGTTGTTCATTTTTCGCCCTCCAGGAAATCGATTTCCTCGAAACTCTTGTCCAACGCAGAGGTTCTTGAATCCCTGAATGATGATACGCTTGTTACCATTGATATGTATAATTACGAGTATGATGATGATGAGACCATTCAAGTATACAAAAAAATCCTCGAATCCGACGACAATAGAATGTGCCCACATGAAGATGTAATGGAAGTAATAAATATGGGCACGGAGGAAGAAAATAGAGAACTAAAGATAGTAGATAACCCCGAAAGAGAGCAAATGGTTGAACTTTTCAAAGAATTCGTAGCTGTTTTCGCATGGTCTTATCAAGACATGCCACGCCTTGATCCAGGGATTGCTTCTCACAAGATCCCCTTATTCCCAGACATTAAGGCTAAAAAGCAGAAATTGAGGAGGCTCACTTTTGATATGTCCTTAGTTGTTCGAGAGGAGGTGATGAAGCAATTAGAAGCGAGTTTCCTAGAAGTAGCTAAATACCCACAATGGATAGCAAATATCCTTCTTGTCCCAAAGAAGGACGACAGAATTCGAATGTGTGTGGATTATCGAGATCTGAACAAAGCTAGCCCAAAAGATGATTTTCCATTGCCTCATATTGATGTCCTGGTTGATAATACAGCCCGTAGCTATAGGTACTCGTTCATGGATGGGTACTCAGGGTATAACCAAATCCCTATGGATAGAGAGGACAAAGAAAAAACCACATTTATTACACAATGGGGCACTTATTGTTACCGCGTCATGCCATTCGGGCTAAAGAATGATGGGGCAACTTATCAGCGTGCCATGGTGGCACTCTTCCATGATATGATGCATAAAGAACTTGAAGTATACGTGGATGATATGGTAGCTAAATCTTCTGAGGGAAAAAGCCATGTTGTGGTGTTAAGAAAGCTATTTGAAAAGCTACGCAAGTACAAGCTATGACTAAATCCTAACAAATGCGTCTTTGGGGCTTTATCTGGAAAATTGTTGGGCTTCATTGTAAGCAAAAAAGGGATTACAGTAGATCCAGACAAGGTAAAAGCAATACGGGAAATGCCCCTTCCTCAAACAGAAAAGGAATTTCAAAGCTTTTTGGGGCGACTGAATTACATTGCACAATTTATTGCCAACCTGACGGCAACTTGTGAGTCGATATTCAAACTTTTAAAGAAGAACTGCACAAGGAAGTGGGATGAAGATTGACAGCAGGCATTTCATAGAATCAAGGATTATTTGCTAAATCCCCCAATTTTTGTTCCTCCTGTACCAAGACGACCTTTAATTTTGTATTTAACAATACGACCAAATTCCATGGGAGCCATGCTGGGGCAACAAGATGCATCTAAGCGAAGAGAACAAGCAATCTATTACTTGAGCAAGAAGTTTAATGATTGTGAGTCACGTTACCAGACGATCTAGTGAACTTGTTGTGGTTTAGTCTGGGCTACAAGGAGGTTGAGGCAATACATGCTTTACTACACCACTTGGTTAATTTCAAGAGTAGACCCACTCAAGTACATCTTTGAAAGCCTGCATGTAGCTGGAAGAGTCTCTAAGTGGCAAGTAATATTGTCTGAATATGATATAAGATATGTCATTCAAAAATCTATCAAGGGTGGTACGATAGCATATCACTTAGCGAAAAACCCTATAGATGAATGCCAGCTACTAGATTTCAAATTTCTAGATGAAGACATATGTGCTACAGAAGACCCGATCGAGGAAAATAAATCAAAGGGGTGGGAAATGTATTTTGATGGGGCAGCAAACATGCATGGCAATGGTGTAGGGGCAGTAATCATATCCCCGGACAGAAAGCAATTTCCGATTGCTATAAAGTTAGGATTTGACTGCACCAATAACATGACAAAATATGAAGCTTGTATTAATGGTTTCTAGGCTGCCATAGATCTTGGGATAAAAAAACCTAAAAGTCTATGGTGACTCAGCTCTCATAATTTATCAGGTAACCGGCGAATGTCGTACTAAAGACCCAAAGTTGATCCCTTATCAAGTGTATTTGATAGAGTTGATCAAAAATTTCGAAGTAATCAATTTTCATCACATGGCTAGAGAAAAGAATCGCTTCGCTGATGCGTTAGCTACTTTAGAAGTTATGATCCAACTTGATTGTGGGGTCCAAGTTCAACCAATACATATTGAGACGAGAAGATCGCCAGCATTTTGCTTCAATATTGGAAGAGAGCATGACGAGCAACCTTGGTACCATAATATCATGATATATATAGAACATGGTACTTACCCTCCAGACGCAACACATAATGAAAAGAAGACCATTCGACGATTGGCCATGGGCTTTTTTATTAGTAATAACGTCTTATATAAGAGAAGCTTTGATGGGACATTGCTACGCTATGTAGACATGAGGGAGGCGCACAAGATTATGGCAGAGATCCATGAAGGCGTATACGGTACACATGCAAATGGCCACTCATTAACTAAACAAGCTCAAACATCCGGTTACTACTGGATAACTATAAAGAAGGATTGTATCAATTATGTTAGAAAGTGTCATAAATGCCAGATATATGCCAACAAAGCTAATGCCCCTTCGACTATAATGCATAGTCTCGTATCTCCATGGCCATTCTCCATGTGGGGAATAGATGTCATTGGGTCGATTAACCCAAAAGCTTCGAATGGTCATTGTTTCATCCTCGTTGCTATTGACTATTTCACTAAGTGGGTAGAAGCCAATTCCTTTTCTAGTATTACTCAGAAGGCCTTCATCAAGTTCTTAAAGGTCAACATCATCTATAGATATGGGTTACCGGAGAGGATCATAACTGACAATGCACCAAACCTCAACAGGGCAGCAGTTAAAGAATTATGTGATCACTTCAAGATCAAACATCATAATTCTACACCATATAGGCCACAGATGAATGGTGCAGTTGAGGCAGCTAATAAAAACATTAAGAAGATCATCAGCAAAATGGCAGTGACCTATAAGGACTGGCACGAAATGCTTCCATATGCATTACATGGATACCGTACCACAATGCGTACTTCAACTGGGGCAACCCCTTACTCTTTAGTTTATGGCATGGAGGCTGTTACTCCAATTGAGGTGGAAATACCATCCCTGAGAATCTTGCCTGAATCAGACCTAGATGAAAGTGAATGGATACGTTCTCGATTTGAACAATTAATATGATTGAAGAAAAGAGGCTTACAGGAATATGTCATGGGCAGTTATATCAGTCACGAGTGGCAAGGGCCTTTAATAAGAAACTACGACCCAGGTGGTTTAAAGTAGGAGACCTAGTCCTCAAGAAGATCTTGCCAAATCAAGAAGGTGATAGAGGTAAATGGGCTCCGAATTATGAAGGCCTATATGTTGTTAAGCAAACTTTCTCTCGTGGGGCATTGATATTGACAAACATGAATGGCCAAGATCTACCAAGGCCAATCAATTCAGATGCTATAAAGAAATACTATGTGTAAAGAAAAAAAAGCTCGCTAAGTTGAAAACCCGAAAGGGCAGCTTAGGCAAGAGTTTGAGCAAAACAAAAAAAAACGGGGCTCGCTAAGTTGAAAATCTGAAAGGGCGGCTTAGGCAAAAGTTAGAGCAAAAAAAAAGAAGAAGAAGAAGCTCGCTAAGTTGAAAACCCGAAAGGGCGGCTTAGGCGGAAATTAGAGCAAAAAAAAAAAGAAGCTCACTAAGTTGAAAACTCGAAAGGGCGGTTTAGGAAAAAGTTAGAGCAAAAAAAAAAAAAGAAGCTCGCTAAGTTGAAAACCCGAAAGGGCGGCTTAGGCAAAAGTTAGAGCAAGAAAAAAAAAAGCTCGCTAAGTTGAAAACCCGAAAGGGCGGCTTAGGCAAAATTTAGAAAAAAAAAATTGGGAGCGTTAAGTCAAAAACCTGGAAGGGCAAGGTTATCAGTCCTAGCCCCATGACTCTCTTTACTTTGTCTATTTGGAAGACTCCTAATCATTCATCGAAAAGTGCATGTCTCTGGCAATTAAGCAAGGCACCATCAGGGGGACTACACGAAACTAAAAGCGAAGGACCTCCTAATAACATCACGTCTACACCAATATATGATCATCATCATGCATCCACTTGAATATTGGAAGATCATTTCTTTTAAATGAATCTTCATCCTTAGTATATCTTTCCCTTCTATTAAATCGCATATCAAACTTTGTGCCATGATTTGTATAAGGGTAACTCTTTTTAATGAAAGCACAACTTTTGTATGGATAAACACTCACGTTGATATACATGGTGTCCTCTACTCCCATTTAACTTGTGTAATTTCAGGATCATTAGCGAAGGTCCCAACTAGAATTTTTGTTGTGGGGTGAAACAGTTGATAAAGGGACACACTCTAAACTGAGGGTTCTAGGCTGTGGCATCTATGTGAATCTCATTATACACATCCTCATACCTCCGACAAGACTGCGCAAGTAATAGGGTACTGGTTAGGCACCTGGACGAAGAAGGAGCAATATCACCTGCCAGGCTATTCTTTAACACCACAATTATTGCACTCATTCTCATTAGCATGTCATCACCTCCATCATCAACTTCACCATTAACATTATCATCATCACTACTATTATCATCATCATCATCATTAGCATTATCATTGTATTCATCATCCTCATTAGGATTCCATCATCACTGTCATCATCATTATTAGTGTCATCACCTCCATCATGACATCACTATTCTGATATTCCCTTCATTATCATGGCCATTATCATCCTCTTCATCATCATCACTGTCATCATTATTATCAATGTCATCATCTTCATAAGCACTACTCCAAGGGGCATCACATGTTTATAGCACCCCTTTCAAAGCCCTGTAACGGCTGGCACCCCTAAAAGCCCAGTAACGGTTGGCACCCCTCAAAACCCTGTACCAACAGGCACCCTCAAAGCCCAGTAACGGCTGACACCCTTTCAAAGCCCTGTACCGACAGGCACCCTCAAAGCCCAGTAACGGCTGGCACCCTTTCAAAGCCCTGTACTAGCAGGCACCCTCAAAACCCAGTAACGGCTGGCACCCTTTCAAATCCCTGTACCGACAGGTACCCTCAAAGCCCAGTAACGACTGGTACCCTTTCAAAGCCCTGTACCGGCAGGCACCCTCAAAGCCCAGTAACGGATGGCATAATTCTTTCAAAGCCCAATAACGCTTGGCATAATTCTTTTAAAGCCCTGTACCGGCAGGCACTATTCTTTCAAAGCCCTGTACCAACAGGCACCCTCAAAGCCCAGTAACGGCTGGCACAATTCTTTCAAAGCCCTGTAACGGCAGGCACTATTCTTTCAAAGCCTTGTATCAGCAGGCACTCTTAAAGCCCAGTACTGGCTGGCACAATTCTTTTACGCCCCACTAAAGTCCTATGCTACTAGGCGCTTCACTTCCATTCCAGGTAATCATCTATCTCCACTTGCGTTCTTCTCCCCTATGAACCAAGTAAAGAAGGGCATGGACACTGTATTTTGTCCAAACCCTCTTTGGTTCCAAAGGGGGCACCTTGTTCTCTGGCCGGACAAAATACGTGTTCTTATCTTTACTTGCTTCATAGACGAGAATCTCACTTTTCTCAGCTACGAAACAAGTAAAGAGGGGCAACTGTGAACACCCTATTTTGTCCGGGCCCCACTAAAAAATACAAAAATAATTGATAATGATTGGTGTCCAAATTGGCAATCATCATTGAAAATAAAAAAAATGAAAATAAGAAAAAATAAGAAAATCCTCCTATTGATGATGATCAGTGTCTAAATAGGCAATCATCATTGAAAGGGAAAAATTAATAAAAAATGAAAATTAAAATAAATCCCCTCATTGATATGATTGGCATTGTCATTCATTAAGGGAAAATAATAAATAAAAAAAATGAAAAATAAAAAATAAAAAAATCTCATTTATGTTGATAGGTTTAAATTAGGAAGTTACTTGTGGGGAGAATAATGAAAAAAAATTAAAAGTGAAAAAATCTCCACTAATGATAATCAGATCAAGTTAGGAAGTTTTATCAATAGAAAATACAAAAATAAAAAAAAACGAAAATTAAAAAAAAAATCTCCATTGATGGTGATTGGGTCAAGTTAGGTAGTTCTTAACATAAAATACAAAAAAAAAAAAATCAAAAAACGAAAATTAAAAAGGAAAAAAAGAAAAAAGGGAGTATTTATGAAGAAAACCCTACCTTGAGACTATAAATAAGAGTGTAAAGGTTGAAGCAAGGAAGACAAAAATTTTGGGAGAAAAAGAATTTTGGGAGAGCAAGGAGATAAGGTCTGTGGTTGAGTTTTCATTCTTTTCTTTGATTTCACTTTCACATCTCGTTTTTTTTTCTCTCATCTAATATCCCTTGGTTCATGCTTACCTCATCATGCCTCATGCTTACCTCATCATTCATGTACTATGACTTTATCCAATATGCATTACATTGCTTTACTTTGTATTATGATGTTGCTGGTCGTGTTTTAGCTCATTGTGGTCTTGTGGATTTGCATTTTATTGTCCAACTGAATTATCTCATACATAGGCAAGAGGTATGTGCTGTCTTATTTTCTTATGATATTAGGTGTTATGCTTAATAAATATAGATAATATAATTGTACTTGCCTCTTGTTTATTATGTGGTTCTATCACCCTATCTCTTATTGTAGCGGGTTCAAAGAATAAAAGGTACGCATAAATCTCCTCACTTTTGACTTCTTTTTTGTTTAACTTGTGCTACTTTTCTTTTTTTTCTTAATCCCTTTCTTAGGTCCTCTTTCAAAAAAAAAAAGAAAAAAAATATTTAGACACACTTTGATAAATGAAAATAAAATGGAAAAACTCTCTTTTACAAGAAAATAAAAAAAAACGTTTTTTGAAAAAAAAAAGTAAAAAACACAAACCCAAAAAAAGAAGAAGATATTTTTCTCAAATAAATTAAATAAACATTTTTCTAAAAATCACCAACCAAGTGACACGCTTTTCTACCCCCGAACTACGTGGGCTTTGATCCCTCTAAAGGGTACGTAGGCCCTAGGTTTTCATTCTAGGTCAAGTCCAATTTTGTAAATAAATATATTTTTTCTTATTGTAAATAAATATTTTTTTAAATAAGTATTTTTTTTTCTATTTCTTTCATTTCATTTAGTTTCATAAATATTCTTTTTCTTTTTGGGTAATTATAATAATGTTAAAGGCCATTTTTATTTTTAAATAATTAACTTAGGATAACCATTCTTATGAATGGGTGTTGTGGGGTGCCCAACACCTTCCCCACACATAATCGACTCCCGAACCCTAAATGGTTTTTGTAGACTAGTTTCCATTTTTAAAAAGGTTTCCAAAATTATCCTTTTTTCAAAAATTTTGGTGGCGGCTCTATGTTTTTCTAAATTCCGGGCGCTACACATATTGATTTTTTTTTTTTTTTAAAGTAGGTAGGTTCCATTATCATGTTGTGTTTGTCAGGCAGGTTCTCATGATGCTCATCAGCAAGGCATGCTTATCCCCAAATTTTGGGGTGAGGGTCCTTTTTTTTTTATATTTTCTTATTTATTTGTATTAAATTATATACTGCACCTTGAAATATTTTTGGCACCCGGTATCTTAAATTAATTCATTTCTAGTCTTACATTCAGAAATATTTTTCCTGTAACTTTACACCAGTATCTTGAAATATTTTTTTAGTAGCACCTAATATCTGAAATATTTTTTCAACACCCAATATCTTAAGCCAATTAATTTTTAGTGCGTTGAGTATTTTTTTCCTAAAAAATTTATTAAAAAAAACCCTTTTATTTGGGGATGAGCATTCCCTGCTCATCTTTTGGATGAGCAGAGAATGTGGATTCATGAATGAAATGGAAGCCTTAGAGAATCTTGACACAAGTGAAACCAATATAGCAAAAATACCTCCTTTCAATGGCGAGTTTAGAAAAACTCAAGAAATTGTTATTTCGTGGATGTAAATGGTCAACGTCTAACTCTTGGAGCTTGATTCTTTTGTTGAAGCACATGTTTTGGCGCATTCAATTCATGAGGGTTCATATTTTTCTTTATTCATCTTTAAGGAAATTACTAGTTTATTTGGTAAAAAAATAACTCTTTAAACTTTAAGTCATTTGCTATAAATAATGAATAAAACTAATAGCACGTACAAGATGCATAAATGTAAAAGTAAGAAAAAAAGGTACCATAAAATTTCAAAAGTTAAGGAGGCCTCGTTAACTTTTACGTTACAAAACCAAAAAAAAAAAAATTAAGGGGTTTATAGCTTTATATAATTTCGCTTTAAGAAAAGGAAAGGAAATGACGCGGAAAAACCATGAGTATTTTTAGATTGATAAAAGATTGAGGGCCTATTTGGATTGGTCGTGAAAAAACCCGTTTACGTAAATTGAGATAAAACTCCTATCATAAATTTATCTTATATATCATAAATCATGTTAAAAAAAAATAGCTTCTACTGTTAATCCAAATAGACATTAAAAATAGCATTGGGGAGAAAAAGAGAAAGGGAAGGTGAGAACTGAGGTTGGGGATACGGAATCGTGGTTGCTTTTTTATAACGTATAACGCTTCTCAATCTCATCTCTCATCATTACACTTTCGGCACCTTGTAATTGGAATTAGTTGCATTGACAAACAATTAACAATATTATAAGTAATTCCAAAGGAGGGTTCCGGAATCCGGATCAGACCGACCGGTCCGACCCGGGAACCGGTGCCTAAACCGGTTCGGTCCGGTGACGGAACCGGTTCACGTTTTTTTAAAAAAAAATTGATTTTTTAATATTTTTTCTTAGAATTTCATATTAATAAACTTAAAATATTCAATTTTTCACCGGTGTAGTCCCGGTTTAGCTTCGATTTGGCCCCGATCTGACCCTTAACTCAGTACCCCGACCTGTTCAATACCCAATCCGACTTTTAATACCTTGTTTGAAAGTGACTGAAATTTATTTAGTTGGAAAATTCAGTTAATAATTGCAAAAGCTGAGTTAAAAAAGTATATGTTTCATATAGAAAAGCACAATGCCGGCCACCCTCCACTTTGAACTCTTTTTTCTTCGTTCTTCTCGCAATTTCCTCGAACCTCTCCCTTTTTTTATTTTATTACAATTGACTGGGTTCAAACCCAGAAAAGGGAAGGGAGAGGGAGTGCTTAAGAGCACTCCATTGACCATGCGGCCTACTGGCGCTGGTCCCTCGTTTCACACTTTTTTTTACAGGTTTTGCAAAAAAAGTATATGATTTCTTTTATCTTTTATTGATTTATTATTCGATCAACTTGCAGATTCAAATTTTAAAGGCTATATAATTATCCCTTTCCCCACTTTTATATAGCACAGGTTTTTGTTGGAGAACACTAATGCATTTCATGAGTAATGTAATATCCCGAATTTTGGAATTAGAGGCTTGGAAATAAGCCTAAATGAAGTAGACTGCTAAGCCCTGATTTAACAAGTGTCTTGAACTTATTTTTTAACGTTTCTTATATCTTTGAGGTATTAAAGGGAATAAAATGATGAATTAAAGAATATGGGAAATTTGTGTACAAAAATGGAATTTGTTGAAGTTGCAAGTGCATGCCGTTTTATTGCTTCAAGTGAGGCAGTGTTGTTGTGCAATGCATTTTGTTAACCAAATGATTCTCAACAATTATGAAATTTTATAGGGTGAAAGTAGACATTCTAAGCTTTAATTTAATTGGTCATATGAGTCATTTAAAGCTATATACAAAGAGTTATGAATTTTTGAGTTTAGCCCAGAAAAACTGGAAAGTTTCTGAAATAGCTTCCAAAGATTAAAAATCTGGGAATGATATGGTTTCTACAAGCAAAAGGATATATTTTTCCTTGAAACTAAACTCAATAAGGTTCTATAGCCTTTAAAATCACTCTGAAACGATGTCTACAAATTTAGTTATAATTTTTCAAAATTTGGGCAGAACAACTGTCAGAAAATCCAAAAATAGAGAAAAATGTAATGACAAACTTGTAATTTTGTCAAAAGTGCTAAATTAATTATTTTTCAATTAATTGAAGTTAATTTCAATTAATTAAGGACAATAAAAGGAAAAAATATATTTAGAATATTTTGGTCAATTTAATATGAATTTATGGAAAATTTGATAAAAAAGTGCAATTTTAACCAAAATTGAGACTTTGCGTATGTACGTAACCGGAACAAGTTGTGAAGTCAATTGAGACAATAGGGAGGGACCCCTAGGTGTCTTCTACATGTGGCATGAAGAAGGAAATATTAGTTGGGCTTAATGGCATGATTACATGTACATAGAGTTATTGTACATAAAAATGGATTTTGGTAATTTTTGGAAATTATTAAATAAATGAAATATGATATAAGATATTAATTAAAACATCATCTTCCTCCTTTGTTCAGATGAAACTGATGCCACTTTCAGCATTTATAGAGAGGAAGTGTGAGATTTTCTTAGAGAGAGAAAGGAGGAAAAAGCTTGCAAAGGTAAGAGATTTTTTAGTTAAGAGTTTGAGGGAATGGCACGCAAATCAAGGCACACGGTTCTAGGTGGAAAAAAGGTTTAAGGTAGGGAACTTACCTCTCCTGCATATATTTGATAGTTTTGCTAGTGTATTGATGCATGTTATTGCTTTGCTTGATTATGTGAAACATATATGAATGATTGAAGCTCTGTTTTTATTTATGCTATGGCCATAAGTATGTTATTTGAAACATTGAGCATACAGATATGTCATTGTGTTAACATGAGTTTATATAATGCAAACATGTCATGCATTAAGCACTTATCCTGCATGCATATTGGTACTGTCCTACTTAGATTCTCATGAATCTCACCCTCCCCTACCAACAATTTAAACAGATGAAAACAAGAGATGTATTGAAAGCAGAGAAGAGAACTACATGGGAGGAATACAGTAGTGGAATGAAGACAGAAAGATGTCTCCATTTCACTCGGACGGTTTAGATACCCTAGAGCCCTATGCGGCTACAAGGTCTATAATCTTATGTATAACCCTGTTGGGGAATTTCTGTAATCATGCACAAATTATCAGTATATTTATGTTATTACTGTGTTGCCCTCCGAACCACGCAATAATATTCCGCTGTAAGTCAAAATAAGATAAGGGCGTGATATTTTGGTATTAGAGCAAGGATTCTGGCCACATAATTGTCTGTTCATTATAAATGCGGTGATTCTAGCAACATGATAGTATACTAATATGCTTGATTATACAATTATAGGAACAACAAAGTGAATTGCTTCGGCTAGATCTCAAGTCCTGAAAGGAACATACATGCCCCCCGAAAATAGTGGAATACCCGGAAGGCGATACATGTTATCATATCGGAGAGAGTATAGTACAAGGATGACACAGACACCGAGGGAGTGGATCCGAGTAAGGCCAAAGTATGGAGCCTTATCCTAAAATAGGATCACCAATAGGATGATCAGCGACCAGCCACAGTTGCAGGTAGTTAAGTGACAGGCAAATAAGCCACAAACGGACAAGACAGAGACAGATCCAGGTTTCGTTACCGATCCCGGAGTTGGAGCGGTATACGTGATGCATGGTTTACAATCGGATTGAGGATTATAGGAGGATGTCGGAGCATATACCTGCAGGATGTCCGTGAGTACAACACCCTAGTGGCCCAATATACAATCTCCGTTTCACTGGGACAGTTTAGATACCCTAGAGTCCTGTGCGGCTACAAGGTCTATAATTTTATGTATAACTCTGTTGGGGAATTTCTGTAATCATGCACAAATTATCAGTAAATTTATGCTATTCCTGTGTTGTCCACCGAACTACTCAATAATATTCCGCTGCAAGTCAAAATAAGATAAGGACGTGACAAGTAACTCATCATTCAAATAAAACCAACCAAATTTTTATTGGTTGTTGCAAAGATGAAGTGGTTCAAATTTGATAAGCTATTTACTTTTTTCCAATATCACATTGTTTGAGTTACATTATATTTGTGTGTTATTGCAGAAAACCTCCATTTATAACATATTGTCATACTGTGTTAGTCAGTTTCTTATTTGGGAGATAAAAGTATGACATGGCAAATATTTGCTAACCAACCCTTTGTGAAAAATAATATTGTTCTATTCACCCAAAAGTGTAGAGAATCTTAAGGAATAATAGTAATATTTTACACAATTATTATTTAGGAAAAATTAAATCTCTAATCCTTACACTTCCATCTGATTTTGAAACAATAATATTAGCAAACAATTTTCGACACCTGTTGCACAACATTTTCAATCACAACAGCCCCGTTTTATATTTTGCACTATTTTGGAACATTATTCATGTATAATTTTGCACAATTTTCTTAAATGACATGTTTGTTAAATAGTTGGTTGACTTAATGACCATGATATTTTTGCACTATTTTATAATTTTTATACATACTTTAACACCAAAAAAACTAGTAGCATGTAGAAACACTTCATGAATAGATTTACACATTAACACTAAAATAAGTGAAAGATGAAGGAAAGGTAAGTGCAATTAAAGGAAAAACTCACCCAAAGGTGCTTCCCGACTGTTTCTTTAGGGAAAAGATTCCTGACTAGAAATTAAATATATTAATTAGTTGACACAATCAAATAAAGGCCTCCGTAATAAAGCAAGTCAGTCTCCAAGTTAAACCAACTTTGCCAAACGTGAAATATCAGGGAAAGATCGCATGCTTTGTATATATTAAGCATTAGAGTTTAGGCATTTCTATTTGTAGCTGTAAGCCCAGGCCAGTATGTTATCCATCTGCACCTTAGCTTCCACTAATTTTCCTTTCCCTTTTTCTGTATTATCTGATCATCACATATTTGATTTGTTTTCCTTTAGGGCTAACAATATGGTTTACTTTTTGTAGGTCGTAATGTAACCCCCTCACCGTAATTACATCCGGATTACGAAATTTAAATGAAATAGAGACCAATAAGATGGTTTAACAATTTATAATCCCTCATCCAAGAGATGGGGCGTTCGAAAAATCATTTCAAAACTTATATATTCCTGGTCTCACATTCATGTACGGATATAACTACTTGAGAAATCAGAGTACATAATAAATATCAAAGTGCGGAAACTAAAATCCCGGCAACCCCGGGTTACTTACATAAATAATATGGGTTTTATATATTTCCCAACAACGGGGATTACACGATCAAAATAATCATTTACATCAATTTACACTATGGCAATCCCAAATCCAAAGTAAGGATAACCAACTATCCCAAAAATCCCTAATGTCCCTAAGAGACCCTAACCACTACGGGTTGGACGCTTCTCCTTCGAGCCACTTGCCCTGCCTGAAAAGGTTAGTCATATGGAGGAATGAGATTCTTGAGAATCCCAGAGCAACAACTCACTCATACAATATATAAACACAAAGCATGTAATGTATCATGTTCACCAACATCATCCGCAACACAATGATCCATAGCTCGCGCCACAGACGACAGCACTCACGGCTGTATCACAATGCACTATGCCCGCTTACGCGGTGATCACAATGACAGCTTTCGCTGCAAACACTATGCCCGCTCGCGCGGTAATCACTATGCACAACGCCCGCTTTCGCGGTGAACACTATGTAGCAGCAACTCAAAGCACAATGTATCACTAAGCATCTCCAAACACAATGTATCACAAGGCACTATGCTCCACAGTACACAAAGCTCCACAACGTATCACAATGTATCTCAAGGCAGCAGCAGCACACAATGCATGATAGGCAAACATACAGTACATTTACACAAAGTATAAGAGAGAGGTCGCTACCTGAATCTTTCCTGATAATCTTTGGCACAGTGGGCTCACGCGTTCGACAGATGTCAAATCCTATTCAAATTAGGGACACTTGATCAATTTCTTTTCCATAATCATATTTCAACAATACTCTAAGTTGGTTATCGTTTAGGACTCTTTAGGTGACTAGAATAGGCCTAAACATATGCCTAAAGGGTTGGAAGAACCTACCCAAAAGACCCCTTACTCGAAGGCAAAACACAGATTCTTGGTCCTCTCACTCGAGCACAGATGCTCTCACTCGAGCACATGTACGGACATCACTCGAGCACAAGTGCGAGTGAGACTGCGAGTGAGCTCCCGAGAGCATAAAGACACTTGCAGGAACTGGCTCACTCGAGCACGCTGACCCTCACTCGAGCACAAGGCCAAATACCTCACTCGAGCACACGCGAGAGAAAACCAGGAAGTGAGGACCCGAGAGCACCCAAAGCTCTCCAAGCATAGGATCACTCGAGCACAAAACCACACCCGCGAGCACACTCCCACCCGCGAGCACACTCCCACCAGAAGCACACTTCACACCCGCGAGCACACCTCACACCCGCGAGCACACACCTCTCACCCGCGAGCATACCCGCGAGCACACACCTCTCACCCGCGAGCACCTCACTCGCAAGTGAGAGCCTGAAAGCACAACTCCCTCCTGAAGCACAACCTCACTCTGAACTCCCACCTTCACTCGAGCAGACCATGCCTGCTCGAGCATGTTCTTCGCTCACTCGAGCACAAAGCGCTGTGCTCGAGCATCACCCAAAGAAACCCAGACGCACTCGAAGCAGGACAGGGAAAACTCTTCCATCACTCGAGCACGTTCTTCCTCTGCTCGAGTGATGCTCATGCGAGACCCAGAAATGCAGAAAACCAGAAAACACCAGATGGTCAAATTCACTCCCAAAGGTTCCCAAACTCTCCACAATGCTCACACACCTTAAGCACTAACTAGGGAACACTATGGCAACTTTATAAACACTCCAAAAACCAATTTGACCACAATCATCCACTAAGGTCTCTATGATACACATTATCCAAATTCCCTTAACCCATTTTTATCATTCCAAATTACATCAAATGCTTCTATACCTCCAACTACATCATTTCCATTCATCAATCATAATAAACTTCATATTTCCAAAAATAGGCATATTTAGGGCAAAATTCCAGATTTTACCAAACTTAACCAAAAATCATAAGCAATACATCAAAATGCTCTAAATGCCTACCTCTTCTCTTTGCTTAATCCAGAATCTGGATTCTCAAACTCCCAAATTCGACCAATGTCCCAATCTACACCATTTAAGGCTCTACAATCATCACAATGTAACTCTCATTGAGATGATCAATATCAGAGAAGAGGATTAGAGCAAAGGAGAAGCATAACTTACCAAGATCAAGCTTTTTCTTCTTCCTCTTCTTGCCTCAATGTCGCCGGAATTAGAGAGAAAGATGAGAGATGAGAGATGAGAGAGAAAATGATGATGAAGAAACACATACTCCCTCCCTTGCCCATGCCTCCAACCGAATAAGAGAGAGAAAATGAGGGAAAAGTGACATTTTGTCACTTAGTGCATCATCCTATGGCTTTCCACTTGCCACATGTCATCATCCATTCTCTTCCACAATGAACTCACCTCACCACAACACGCAGGATTCCGACCCACGGTCATAAAACCACAACCCTTGATCTTAAATACCACATGTATTTATTCTCAAAATTCACATTACATTAATCATCATTGTGCTTAATCAAGATAATTACAATAATTATCAGAATCATTAGCCCTAATTACAAATCGGGATATTACAATTCTCCTCCCGTTAAATAAATTTCGTCCTCGAAATTTGTTACATCCCTTGAGCCATAAACTCCGGATATCGCCTTCGCATATCTTCCTCCGTTTCCCAAGTTGCTTCCCGCTGAGTCATTCCCTTCCAGATCACTTTCACATAAGGAATACTCCGGTGTCTGAGCCGACGTTCTTCTCGTTCAATAATTTGCTCTGGCTCCACCGCATACGTGAAGTTATCTCGCAACTCCACATTCTCATACTCAACGACATGGGATGGATCCGGTTGATACTTCTTCAATTGGGAAACATGAAATACATCATGGAGTCTGCTCAAGCTCGGAGGTAGGGCTATACGATAAGCAACAGGCCCAATCCTATCAAGGATCTCAAAAGGACCTATATATCTCGGGCTCAACTTCTTTCGCTTTATAGCTCGCCCAATACCGGTGACAGGAGATACTCTAAGAAACACATGGTCACCGACCTCAAATTCTAGAGGCCTTCTCCTCTTGTCCGCATAGCTCTTCTGCCGACTCTGAGCTGCAAGAAGCCTCTTTCGAATGATTCGAATCTGGGCTGAGGTTTGATCCACAAGATCCGGCCCATAGAGTTTCCTCTCGGACAACTCATTCCAACACAATGGCGATTGGCATTTTCTTCCATACAACGCTTCATACGGCGCCATCTGAATGCTCGCATGAAAGCTATTGTTGTAGGCAAACTCAGCAAGTGGAAGGAAACGGTCCCAACTCCCTTTGAAGTCAAGTACACATGCCCGCAACATATCCTCTAAGGTCTGAATAGTCCTCTCTGACTGACCGTCTGTCTGAGGATGATAGGCTGTACTGAATCTCAATTGAGTACCCAGTGCCTCATGCAATGCCTTCCAGAATCTCGAAGTGAAACGAGGATCTCGATCAGAGATGATATTCCTCGGTATGCCATGGAGCTTCACAATTTCACGAAGATAAATCTCCGCTAGTCTATCCGGAGAGTAACTAACATTGATCGGTAGGAAGTGCGCTGACTTCGTTAACCGGTCCACAATAACCCAGATCGCATCATAATTCCTGATCTTGGGCAATCCCGTAACAAAATCCATGGTCACGCTTTCCCATTTCCATTCCGGAATTTCAGGGCTTTGCAATAAACCAGGCGGTCTTTGGTGCTCAATCTTCACTTTCTGACATGTGAGACACCTCGCCACATACTTTGTCACATCACTCTTCATACCCTGCCACCAATACTCAGATTTCAAACCATGGTACATTTTGGTCATACCAGGATGAAGAGTATATTGGCTCTTATGCGCCTCATCTAAGATCTTCTGTCTCAACTCCGCCTTAAGTGGAACACAAATCCTATTCTGATAACGAATCAATCCGCTAGGCGACACATCATAACCTTGAACTTCTCCACGCTCAATTCTGGCTAGGTTACCCTGTATCCAGTCATCTTGCCGCTGAGCCTCTTCAATCTCAGCTCTCAAATCACTTTCCCCTTGGGAAACATTATAGTTGGCACAAATGATCTGGTTCGCCAGATTCATATCACGAAAATCAGCAACCAATTTCTCCTCGTGTATCATCATAGCTGCCACAACCACAGTTTTCCGACTAAGAGCATCAGCGACTACATTTGCCTTACCCGGATGATATTTTATTTCCAGGTTGTAGTCCTTAAGCAACTCCATCCAACGTCGTTGTCTCATATTCAACTCTTTCTGATCGTACAGATATTTGAGACTCTTGTGGTCGCAGTACAGTTCCACGGTCACACCATACAAATAATGCCTCCAAATCTTCAAGGCAAACACAATAGCCGCAAGCTCCAGATCATGAGTGGGATAGTTCAATTCATGAGGTCTGAGCTGTCGAGAGGCGTAGGCCACCACACGTCCCTGCTGCATAAGGACACACCCTAATCCCTGCCCACTGGCATCAGAGTACACAACATATGTCACACTGGGATCGGGCAAAATCAACACAGGTGCCGTAGTCAACCTCTCCTTCAGCTCCACAAAGCAATTTTCACATTTCTCATCCCACACATACGGCTGATCCTTTCTCGTGAGCTTGGTCATCGGCAATGCAATACGGGAGAAATTCTGAATGAATCTCCGATAATAACCAGCAAGACCCAGAAAACTGCGTACCTCAGCAACAGTTTCTGGCCTCTTCCAGTCCAGTACTGCTTCCACTTTACTAGGATCCACAGCGACTCCACCTTGCGAGATAACATGGCCTAGGAATCTCACTTCCGATAGCCAAAACTCGCACTTACTCAATTTAGCATAGAGTTGTTTTTCACGCAATGTATTCAACACAATTCTCAAATGATGCTCATGCTCTTCTCTACTCTTAGAGTATATCAAAATATCATCAATGAATACCACAACGAATTGATCCAGATATTGTCGGAAAATACGGTTCATGTAATCCATGAATACCGCAGGCGCATTTGTCAACCCAAATGGCATCACTAAGAACTCATAATGACCATATCTGGTCCGGAAAGCAGTCTTCGGAACATCTTCCGCTCTCACACGCAGCTGATGATACCCCGACCTTAGATCGATTTTCGAAAACACACATGAACCAGATAGTTGATCTAATAGGTCATCAATTCTCGGGAGAGGGTACTTATTCTTGACGGTAACTTTATTCAATTCTCGATAGTCGATACACAAACGAAGACTCCCGTCTTTCTTTTTCACAAATAAAACTGGAGCACCCCAAGGCGACACACTGGGTCTAATAAACCCTTTCTCGAGCAAATCCTCAATCTGCTTTTTCAATTCGGCCATTTCATTTGGAGCCATACGATATGGGGCTTTAGATATCGAACCCGCTCCAGGCACAATGTCAATCGGAAACTGAACTTCCCTTTCCGGAGGTAATCCACTTAAGTCGTCCGGAAAAACCTCAGGGAATTCATTCACTATGGGTATACTATTCAAAGTTTCACTGATTTCTCCTTGTACCAAGAAGAAAACCATATACCCCTGACAACCCTTTTTCAAATATCTCTCAGCCTTCGCCGTCGAAAGAAAATTCAAATCAACATTGCCATTCACGACGTTTTGAGAAACTGGATATACAATCCTCTCGTTCCCACAATCTAATAACACGTTATTCGCTCTCAACCAATCAAAACCCAAAATGACTTCCAATTGGCAGAGCGGTAAACAAATTAGATCTACCACAGACTCATGACCCTCTACGGTTATTACACAATTCAAACAGGCTTCTGTAGTTACAGCCTTTACACCCATCGGTGTTGACACAATCAATTCGAATGGCAACTTATGTACAATTAAACCCAGGCGCTTTACACAATCATGCGCAATAAATGAGTGACTTGCACCCGAGTCAAACAATACTTGCAATACAAATCCATTAAGAAGAACTGTACCTTGTATCAGCTCTGGGGATTTCCGGGCTTCCTCATGAGTCATAGCAAATACTCTGCCCTGAGTTTTCGGTCTCTGCTCCGCTTGCGGTCGTTGGCAATCTCTGGAAAGATGTCCGGTTCGCTTACAGTTAAAGCAAATCATCTCACCCTGACAGTTCTTACCATAATGTGACTGATTACAGCGAGGACATTTCCTCTCAGTCCCAAACCTCTGGGGTTCACGATCTCTGGGCTGGTAGGGCTTCTTACCACCACCCCTATACGAAGATGACGATCCCGAACCCTTCCGCTTCTGGGAAGCACCACCCTTGCTGGGTTCACTATAACCACCCGCAGTCTTAGCCGGATACAATTCTCTCAGATTGCTCTCTGTAATCCGACACTCTTCAACGGCCTTGTTAAACTTGGAGAACCGATGAGTGGCTATTCTCTTCCTCATGTCACGCCTTAAGCCCCGAATGAGTAGATCTGAACTCAACTCCTCATCATCCCTCTTTTGTAGATAAGAGGAGTATCGGGACAACCGGGTGAATCGGGACAAGTATTCATCAAATGACTCCGTGTCCCCTTGCTTGATTTGTAGGAACTCGGTCTCCTTTTCAAGCCTCACCGACTTGGGAAAGTATTTCTCATCGAAGTGCTGTTGAAACACTTCCCAGGTCAATGGTATATTCTTGCTCTTCAGCGACAGAGCTATGTTCCGCCACCAGCGGTCTGCATCACCCTCAAGTTTGTACACCGCCAGCTTGGCTTTCACTTCCGAGGGACATTCTAGAACCTCGAATATCTTCTCAAGACGGTTCAACCAGTCTTCCGCCGCCTGAGGATCAAATTTCCCTCTGAATACCGCAGGTAGGTGTTTACAAAACCTAGAGACCCAAAACTGAAGATCTCTTTCCTCATTGACCGATTTCCCATGCGGCCTTTGATTTACTTCCGTACGAGGAGGCGATTCAAGCGATCGTGCTGACCCTTCAGCTGTATCTTCCAGTCTAGTCTCCTCTCGGGTTTCCCCTCGAGTACCTTCTTGAGTAGACTGGCCTCTACCCTCATTGTTCTTTGCTTTCTCGGCTCGAAGCTCTTCTCTAAGCTCCGTAATCATATCCCTCTGATCCTTTATCAAGCCCATCAACTCTTGCATAGGATCTGGTGGATTGTCATTGACCAACTCCACATCGGGATCTTCTTGTTGTACTCTGGGGCGACCTTTTGTTGTTCTTTTCATTCTACAAAGAACTCACCCCATTAATCCAACAATTATGGTATACACATCTCTACAGAGCTCATATATCCACAATTATAACTCAAAGATGTGTAAACGAACAAACATTCACTACCAATCCATTATCACTAAGGACACACTATGGGAGCTATCCTAGCAAACTCTACCCTTGCCAGGAACTGCAGCTCTGATACCAAAAATGTAACCCCCTCACCGTAATTACATCCGGATTACGAAATTTAAATGAAATAGAGACCAATAAGATGGTTTAACAATTTATAATCCCTCATCCAAGAGATGGGGCGTTCGAAAAATCATTTCAAAACTTATATATTCCTGGTCTCACATTCATGTACGGATATAACTACTTGAGAAATCAGAGTACATAATAAATATCAAAGTGCGGAAACTAAAATCCCGGCAACCCCGGGTTACTTACATAAATAATATGGGTTTTATATATTTCCCAACAACGGGGATTACACGATCAAAATAATCATTTACATCAATTTACACTATGGCAATCCCAAATCCAAAGTAAGGATAACCAACTATCCCAAAAATCCCTAATGTCCCTAAGAGACCCTAACCACTACGGGTTGGACGCTTCTCCTTCGAGCCACTTGCCCTGCCTGAAAAGGTTAGTCATATGGAGGAATGAGATTCTTGAGAATCCCAGAGCAACAACTCACTCATACAATATATAAACACAAAGCATGTAATGTATCATGTTCACCAACATCATCCGCAACACAATGATCCATAGCTCGCGCCACAGACGACAGCACTCACGGCTGTATCACAATGCACTATGCCCGCTTACGCGGTGATCACAATGACAGCTTTCGCTGCAAACACTATGCCCGCTCGCGCGGTAATCACTATGCACAACGCCCGCTTTCGCGGTGAACACTATGTAGCAGCAACTCAAAGCACAATGTATCACTAAGCATCTCCAAACACAATGTATCACAAGGCACTATGCTCCACAGTACACAAAGCTCCACAACGTATCACAATGTATCTCAAGGCAGCAGCAGCACACAATGCATTATAGGCAAACATACAGTACATTTACACAAAGTATAAGAGAGAGGTCGCTACCTGAATCTTTCCTGATAATCTTTGGCACAGTGGGCTCACGCGTTCGACAGATGTCAAATCCTATTCAAATTAGGGACACTTGATCAATTTCTTTTCCATAATCATATTTCAACAATACTCTAAGTTGGTTATCGTTTAGGACTCTTTAGGTGACTAGAATAGGCCTAAACATATGCCTAAAGGGTTGGAAGAACCTACCCAAAAGACCCCTTACTCGAAGGCAAAACACAGATTCTTGGTCCTCTCACTCGAGCACAGATGCTCTCACTCGAGCACATGTACGGACATCACTCGAGCACAAGTGCGAGTGAGACTGCGAGTGAGCTCCCGAGAGCATAAAGACACTTGCAGGAACTGGCTCACTCGAGCACGCTGACCCTCACTCGAGCACAAGGCCAAATACCTCACTCGAGCACACGCGAGAGAAAACCAGGAAGTGAGGACCCGAGAGCACCCAAAGCTCTCCAAGCATAGGATCACTCGAGCACAAAACCACACCCGCGAGCACACTCCCACCAGAAGCACACTTCACACCCGCGAGCACACCTCACACCCGCGAGCACACACCTCTCACCCGCGAGCACCTCACTCGCAAGTGAGAGCCTGAAAGCACAACTCCCTCCTGAAGCACAACCTCACTCTGAACTCCCACCTTCACTCGAGCAGACCATGCCTGCTCGAGCATGTTCTTCGCTCACTCGAGCACAAAGCGCTGTGCTCGAGCATCACCCAAAGAAACCCAGACGCACTCGAAGCAGGACAGGGAAAACTCTTCCATCACTCGAGCACGTTCTTCCTCTGCTCGAGTGATGCTCATGCGAGACCCAGAAATGCAGAAAACCAGAAAACACCAGATGGTCAAATTCACTCCCAAAGGTTCCCAAACTCTCCACAATGCTCACACACCTTAAGCACTAACTAGGGAACACTATGGCAACTTTATAAACACTCCAAAAACCAATTTGACCACAATCATCCACTAAGGTCTCTATGATACACATTATCCAAATTCCCTTAACCCATTTTTATCATTCCAAATTACATCAAATGCTTCTATACCTCCAACTACATCATTTCCATTCATCAATCATAATAAACTTCATATTTCCAAAAATAGGCATATTTAGGGCAAAATTCCAGATTTTACCAAACTTAACCAAAAATCATAAGCAATACATCAAAATGCTCTAAATGCCTACCTCTTCTCTTTGCTTAATCCAGAATCTGGATTCTCAAACTCCCAAATTCGACCAATGTCCCAATCTACACCATTTAAGGCTCTACAATCATCACAATGTAACTCTCATTGAGATGATCAATATCAGAGAAGAGGATTAGAGCAAAGGAGAAGCATAACTTACCAAGATCAAGCTTTTTCTTCTTCCTCTTCTTGCCTCAATGTCGCCGGAATTAGAGAGAAAGATGAGAGATGAGAGATGAGAGAGAAAATGATGATGAAGAAACACATACTCCCTCCCTTGCCCATGCCTCCAACCGAATAAGAGAGAGAAAATGAGGGAAAAGTGACATTTTGTCACTTAGTGCATCATCCTATGGCTTTCCACTTGCCACATGTCATCATCCATTCTCTTCCACAATGAACTCACCTCACCACAACACGCAGGATTCCGACCCACGGTCATAAAACCACAACCCTTGATCTTAAATACCACATGTATTTATTCTCAAAATTCACATTACATTAATCATCATTGTGCTTAATCAAGATAATTACAATAATTATCAGAATCATTAGCCCTAATTACAAATCGGGATATTACACGTAATATTTCTGCTTCATCAAATTATACTCCATAAGTCAGCACAAACATCTATGGCAAGTAGTCAAGAAGCATCTTCTTCAAACCCCTCTAACTCCGATTCAACCCGAAAAATCTGCAAATATGATATTTTTTTGAGTTTTAGGGGTGAAGACACTCATAATAGATTTACAAACCACTTGTATCATGCATTAACTAGGGGTGGATTTAGAGTTTTCATAGACGATGAAGAGCTTGAGAGAGGAGAAGTCATTTCAAAAGAACTCCTGCAAGCAATTGAGGACTCTCATTTTGCAATTGTTATTCTCTCCAAAAATTATGCCTCTTCTTCGTGGTGTTTAAATGAGCTCCAGCATATTCTTTACTCAAGAAATAATTTACGTCAACAAGTTTTCCCCATATTTTATGATGTAGATCCATCTGATGTGAGGCGTCAAACAGGAAGTTTTGCTGAAGCGTTTGCTAGGCACGAAATGCTTCAAAGGAACAATGAGGACATGAAAAGTTGGAGAGATTCTCTCACAGAAGTCGCTAACTTATCTGGTTGGAATTGCAAGGATCGGTATGATAATTTTTTTTTGTTGGTTAAAATTATGCAACATATATTTTATACTCATAATCAGTCCATGGAACATTGATCTAGATACAGTCAAGCTATTTGTTTGACTTGTATATGTGTTCATATTTTACAGATAAAAAATTTAATTATGAAGATGAACATGAGTTGCAACACCAATTTGTACTCATATTACAGGCCATGAGTCTTTTTTAGTGTTTGTTCAGGCGTCAGCTGTTCCATCCATTTCTGCTTACCGCGATTAATAAATGAGTTTTCACTGTTAAACTCAACAGAAAAAAAAGTATTGTAAAATTTCTTAACACAATTATTTGACATGATACTATTTTTATACGATTGCTAGGTGATTTTTCAGTTAAGATATTATTTAATCTATTAAATTTTGAAATTACTTTTTTGTATTTAAAATTAAGGCTTTTAAATTTTAAATTTGTATTGTTATTTTTTTTATATTCAAAACTTTTTGTCGTCGCAATCGAAAACTAACAAGCTTTATCTTCACAACAAAACGAAAGCACTCTTTAAAATAAGAATGGAATAACAACTGCAAGGCTAATTGGCGGCCCTTATTAAAATTGTTTTAATGAGTTTATGATCCAAAAGAAAAATAATATTAACAATTCCAAACATTGAAGTAACAAATATTTTAATTACAGAACAAATCAAAAGTTATAGGATTGTTTTAGATGTGCTCATTCATTTGTCATTTTAACTTGTAGGTCTGAAGCAGAACTTATTGACACCGTGGTTGAGGAGCTGTGGACCAAATTACGTTACAGACTGCCACCATATACTGAAGAACTAATTGGAATTGAAAATAAAATAGAACAACTAGAGCCACTGTTGAAGATAGGTTTGAATGATGTTCGGTTTGTTGGACTATGGGGCTTACCGGGTGTGGGTAAGACAACAATTGCTAGGGCTGTTTTTGACAAATATCATAGCCAATTTGAGATCAAATGCTTTCTTCACAATGTTAGGGCAACTTCAGAAAGAGATGGTGAGGTGCACTTACAAAGTAAACTTCTTTCACATCTCAAAATTAGAAACATGGAGATTGAAGACACATTCGAAGGGAAGAAAATAATCCAAAACCGTTTCAGGGATAAAAAAGTTTTACTTATCCTTGATGATGTTGGCCATACAGGCCAATTAGAAAATTTAGCTAATAGCCCCAATTGGTTTGGTGCTGGGAGTAGAGTGATCATAACAACTAGAGATTCAAGGTTGTTGCATAGAGTGCACAAAGTACATGCCCACGAGGTTCAAATTATGAACCCGCGTGAATCCTTTCAACTATTTTGTTCGAAAGCATTTAAAATCGGTGAACCTCAGGAGGATCTTTTGCATATGTCTAAAACTGTTTGTGATTATGCGAAAGGCCTTCCTTTAGCTCTATCTGTTTTAGGTTCTTTTTTGTGTGGAAGAAGTAGTGTGCTAGAATGGGAAGATGCTTTGGATATGTTGAAGAAAAATCAACATAACGATATTCTTAGAGTACTTGAACTAAGTTTTGATGCGTTAACTGGCATAGAACAAGCAATATTTTTAGATATTGCTTGCTTCTTCAATGGGTGGAGCAAAAAGGTGATAACACATATATTGGAAAGTTGTGGATTCAACGCAAAAATTGGAATAGCAACTCTTCAAGAAAAGTCTATGCTAAAGGAATATGATGTTTGTTTAGTGATGCATGATTTGCTTGAACAAATGGGTAGGAGAATTGTTGTAGATAAGTCTCCTAATGATGTTGGAAATCGTAGTAGATTGTGGTCTGAGAAAGATATTGATGAAGTTATGGAAAACAATTTGGTGAGTGTTGATCTTAGCTCTTGTCTTGGTTTTAATACATTTTTTATATATCTTATTAGTTTCTAGTCAATTTATTTTGATATGACTTTATTGGTGACTAATGTTATTTACCAGGGCACAAAAGAAGTGCAAGGTATGGTTTCATCCACATTTTGTGAGGCATGTTGGGATCCTGAAGCCTTTTCAATATTGCGTAACCTTAGAATACTCATCGTAACAAGTGATTTCAACCTTCCTTATGGCCTTAAATGTCTTTCTCATGCTTTGAAAGTACTTCATTGGACAAAATATCCCTTAGACATTCTTCCTCCTGGAACTCGACTGGAAAAACTTGTCAATCTTAGAATGCATCATAGCAAATTAAAGAAACTTTGGAATAAAAGCGTGGTAAGATACCTTATCCTTATGATTTGATGTTATAGATATATAGTGTAATTTTTTATGCTAGTTAGCACAATGTATTGTTTTTAGTGATTTTCATATTTTGTATGACCAGTGTTCCAGGAATCTCAAGTTTTTGGACTTGAGTTATTCCAAAAACTTGATTGAAACTCCTGATTTCTCTCAACTGCCAAATCTGGAAAGATTAGAACTTGAAGGTTGTGAAGCTCTTGCTGATCTTCATGCTTCAATTGGACAACTCAAAAAGGTTCAAGTGTTGAATTTGAAAGGTTGCAAAAATCTAAGGGCCTGTTGTCCAAAAAAATTGGAAATGAGTGCTCTGAAAGAATTTGTTCTTTGTGGGTGCATTCGAGTTACATATCTTCCAGAGTTTGGGAAAAGTATGAAAAATCTAGAAATGCTTGATGCAGGGGAGACAAATTTAGTGAAGCTTCCAGAGTCACTTGGATCATTGAGTAGTCTTAAGACATTAAAGTTAAGGGGCTGCAAAAATCTCGTTTGCCTTCCCCAAAGCATCCACAATTTGAAGCGTCTTGTACTTGTTGATATTCCTTGGTGCTCAAAATTTAGTAGATTGCCAGAAAACTTGAATGAAATGGAAGCCCTGGAGGAGATTGACGCAAGTGAAACTGATATAAATGAAGTACCTTCTTCCATTGGTGGATTAAAAAAGGTCAAGAAATTGTCATTTCGGGGATGCAAAAGGTCAACGTCCAACTCTTGGAGCTTGATTTATCCGTTGAGCCACATGTTTTGGGGGCGTTCAACTCATGACAGCTTAACATTGCCTGCTTCAATCTTCAATCTTAAATTATTAGAAGAATTAGATTTAAGCTACTGTAATATTGATGATGGATCTGTTCCGTATAGCTTTAGTGGCTTATCATCATTGAAGAAATTAAATCTCAGTGGAAACAGGTTCAAGAATCTACCTGTTGGTTGCATATCTAATCTTCAGAATATGGAACGTCTTTTATTGAATTCCTGTTCAGAACTTCGTTCGTTGCCCCAGTCAGGACCAAGTTTGGTTACGGTGGATGCAGAAGAATGTGGTTCATAGGAAACAATGTTAGACAAACAATTATCATATCTCTTTGCTTCAATCGACCAGGTATATACATATATTTTACATATATTCTATTGTCAGTTATACTTGATAATTTGATATGTGATATTTTTGGGGTATATAGATTGGAAGATGGATGAAGGGAGAAACTCTTGCAGTGACAATTCCAGGAAGTAAAATACCGTCCTGGTTTGAGAATCAAACTGATCTTTGTCTGGATGACTATGGAGGAGCTGTTATGATGATAGACACACCTCCTTGCGGTGAAGAAATGTTAGGGATTGGGTTATGCATTGTGCTCAATCATGATTTGTTTTCTTCCAGTGAACCCAACAAAAAACCTTCAGCTTGGCCTCATTGTCTCTTTGATTTTGCTAAACTTCCTGACCCAGATGATGGTGGGCTCGTGGCATATGGGAGGTTTCATTCACATAAGGAATCAAGTCACCTATGGATGGTGTTTTGGAAACAAAGAGAGGAACTCAGTCGTATTCTACAATTAAGCGAGTACAGTCACATTCCCTTGGAATTTAGTGTTCGTGTTAAAAACAAACTGGATAAAAAAGTTTCAGTAAAGTGTGGATGGCGGGTCATAAGCAAACGTGATTTTGGAAACAGGGACAATTCAATAGGTCATAATCTTCCAGCAGCGGAACAACACAATAACCAAGTATGTCACTTTCATCATGCATTCTCCTTTCATTTTTATTTCAAACTACACCCTCAATTCCTAATTATTTGAAAAAAAAAAAAAGTTTAAACACTTAGCCCACGATATACATTCCCCTTTCCCCATTTAGTACTCTATTAACAAATTTATTAGTGTTGAAAAAATTAGTTAAATTACTTATTTGTAACCAATGGTTGGAATACTCTTTTACAATTATCACTAGTGGAAAAATCACTTTTATGACCGGTTAAAAACGACATTTTAGACCGGTTTTATATTCGGTTTTGATACAGCCGATCTTAAAAGTCTGCTATTTTTTAGACCGGTTAACAAAATCGGTCTTAAAAATCACTTTTTTAGACCGATTTCTCAAAGACTAGGTCTCAAAAGTCCAAACTTTTAAACAACCGATCTAAAAAATCTTTTTTCAAGACTTTTAAGATCGGTTATGCAGAATAACCGGTCTTAAAAGTACTTTTAAGACCGTTATTAAAATAACCGATCTAAAAAGTGACATTTTTTAAAAAAAAATAAATAGGGCTTTTTTTTTGGATTGGAAGGATTTTAAAATCATCCCAATCCAAAAAAAAGTGCCCTATTTTTTTATTTTCATATAATTTTAAGTAATAAGCAATGACAGCTGTAACTAAATGATGAAAAACAACAACTCATAAAATAGGACATACCATTTGAATATTGAGTGATTTTTCTAATGTTGTCCTCCCCTTCATCAAATGGTTGAGAGCATCGTAGACCAACCTCTCACTTACTGCATCTAAGGCACTAGAGGCCTGAAGCATCAAAGGGGCATATTTAGGACCAGATAGATATTGATAAAGCAGCAGCAGAATCATGGAAACAGCATAAAGAAGCAAAGAAACATACAAAAGAAAAAGAGAAAGAAAAGGGGGAAAACCTCATCAAGTATAAGGATCGGGGCATTCTTTAAGAATGCTCGTGCAATAGCAATTCTCTGGAGATAATAAACAATACAGTTAAGACTATATAATTTGTGCATGTGAGAGTGAAAGCAGTGCTTGGAAGATGGTCTCAAACAATTCCTTTGGTTCCTGAGACACCATAGAAAACATGATAAAAAAAAATGAGTTGTGTCTTGCATTAGGAACTGTCTACATTAAAATTGGGTAGCTGGTGGTATAGGTTTGAAGATGCTTATTAGGTATTCATTTTGTAGCAAGTAGCGACACATGTAAATGATGCACCAATTTATCAAAAAACATATAAAAAATCACCATGCAAAAACTAAATCAAGTTGAACTTAGGGACAAACCATGTCAGGCTTAAACACCAACTCACAAAACCCATATAAAGCCTCAGATGCAGTGCCTGGAACAACAAAATCAGCTTTCAGTTTGTACAAAACAGTGAACTTGCTGGTGCCCAGAAGTACAGCAACATAATTGTCCCTTCTTACACTTCCTCAACTACACAGCAGATGATATAGATAATGATGAACAAAGACACAAGAAACTCAAGCTAAGATAAACACTGAGCATTACCAGATCCATGAGCCAGAAAATCTAGTCCTACCACACTTTCCAAGACTAATGATTCCCAGTAACTCTGATTTTCACAACATACAAGCACAAAATCAAAACAACCCTTTTCAAAACATTAGAGAACAATCACACAAGATTGGAGATTTAAAAAGAAAAATGAAAGAACTTGAAGACTGGGTATCTGGCCACCAAACAAGCTCGCTGAATCTTATTGATAAGTCAAATCAAGCTCGTCATGGTCGCCATTTTTGGATATATTCAGATATGGGTGGTCACAAATTATATGATAGGAAAAAAAATGAGGATCATAAATGATTAAATATGGACAAATAACGAAATCTAAGAAGAGAATGCGGCATCTAAGAAAATATTATCATATCGAAGTAGTGATGGGTGTAGATGCAGAAAATGCATCCAAAAAATTCAAACTCAAAACAAAAAGCAAACAAGTAAGAAGACGTCAGAAGTACTAGGGCAAACTCATAATAGGCGAACGCAAGGCTTCACATCTTCGAACATCGGCTAGAGTGAGTTAAAGTGAGAGAGCACTGGTGAGTTTGGACTTTTGTCAACGATAGCAATATTGATGAGGCAGACCGTTTTTATTTTGATAAAAAGTTTAAAATTTTTTATTTTTTAAATAATTTGATATTTTTAGACCGTTTTTATTTATAACTGGTTAAAATAATTTTTTTAAGACCGGTTTTTTTAGAACCGGTTTTAGAAGTTCTATATAATTACAAAACTGCCACCGATCAAATTTTTTAGACCTTATCCGCTATAACCGGTCTAAATGTAGCGGTCTAAAAAGGTAATTTTGTACTAGTGTATTTCTAATATTTAATGGGATGTCGTAATGACTTTTTTATCGAAGTGAAAATTCAGCATTTTAATAAAGGAAAAAATCAAGTATTTATAAGTAGGAATATTTTGATGTAGGAGAAAAATTGGATGCGTTCTTATATTCAAACAAGACAAAAGCAAAGTGCTTAATTTGGTTCTTCATTTTGGTTATTAACTAACCTTAAGTGTTTGTTAACATGTGTAAGTTAGGTAATTTTCTTTTATAGATAATAACTAGCTAGGAACGGAGGGAGTATATGCAAATAAAATTAGCTTGGTTTGTTATATGTAATAATGGTATTAGGTACAGTAAGAGATTTCATAAAATAAGATACAAACAAGATAAGTCGATGGTGGCATGTAATTTAAATTTAAAAATGATGTATTGATTATATTAATAAGTAAATATATGATGATAGATGTAGGGCGCAACTTAATTATTCTTACAACACATTGTGCAGGCTATTGATCGTACCCCAATGCCCCGAGACTGGAAATCAAGATCGCTTTTACTGCGTTGGCCTAACATTAAATGATGATTTTTGGAAGCACTTTAGAAATGATGACAGGCACGTTACATTGTAATATGAGATCCAAATTGCCGGCTTCTGACTAAAATTTATTAGTTAAGTTATTTTTTTTTGGCCAAAAGTTAAGTTATTATGATGACCACTAAAAGCTGTTTTCATATGACTATTTGATAACTCTCTATATTTTAAATAATTAAAATAAATTTTGAAGTAATATGGAGAATTATATTAGTAATTTTTAAGGAATTTTTATAAGATTATATTATTAAAAAAATGAAGTCAAATGGGTGCATCATTTATGAGATTTTAAATTAAAATAGAAGTTTTCAAAATTAGAGAAGAAACCAGAATAAAAATAATAATAATAATAATTAGAAGTTTTCTTTAAAAAAAAAAATCAGTTTAGTTTTTATTAGTATTATTATATTATTACTACTGTTATTATTATATTTTCATTTTCTTTGCTTTTCAATGAAGATACGGCTTCGTTTGGTTGTATAGAAATTGGGAATTCTTGAAATGGTGAGACCTAAAGCTTAGAAAGAATTGGACAAAAAGGAGAATCCAGCTTCTCTCCATTGCCTTTCCATTCCTTGCCTCCTCCATTATCCAAAACGGGAGCGGCTTCTCTACTTTTCCAATTCTCTCCGTTGCCATATGCTTCTTTCCCGCCTCCAATCAAAGCCTTCCACCTATACCAGAAGAGACAAAGAGCAAGCAAAAATAATTGAAAAGAAGCCACTCTTTTTACATAATTTGATTGTTTTTCAAAAAAAAAAATCATAATCCTTAATTATTAGTTTTTCTCAATTATTCAACATCTTGATGTATTTTTTTAGCACCAGTCAGTTCCCTAAAATATTTTTTCAAGATCTTAAAATAATTTTTTAGTATTATCCAGTATCCTGATGTATTTTGAAAAATACTATTCAACATCCTGAAATATTTTTTCAGTACCAGTCAATTTCTTATAATATTTTTTCAAGATCCTAAAATAATTTTTTAGTACTATCTAATATCCTGAAGTAATTTTTTTATTGTCAGTCAGTATCCTGAAATATTTTTTGTGCAATATTTTAGGATGCTATATGTGCTAAAAATTAGTTCGAGTGCACCAAAAATATTTCAGTACTTACTAGCACTAAAAAAAAAACTTCAGGATACTAGATAATATTAAAAAATTATTTTAGAGAACTCACTGGTATTGAAAAAATACTTCATGATTTTTTCAAAATACATAAAGATACTGGATAATATTGAAAAGTTATTTTAGGATTTTAAAAAAATATTTTAGGGAACTAACTGGTATTAAGAAAATACATCAAGATGTTGAATAATTGAGAAAAACTAATAATTAAGGATTATAAAATTATTTTTTGAAAAACAATCAAATTATGTAAAAAGAGTGGCTCCTTGTCAATTATTTTTGCTTGCTCCTTTTCTCTTCTGGTATAGGTGGAAAGCTTTGATTGGAGGAGGGAAAGCAACGGACAATAGTGGAGAGAATTGGAAAAGGAGAGAAGCCGCTCCCATCCAAAACATTGCTGTTTTGGGTCAAAAAAGGGGGTTGGGTCCTTTTTTTCGTAAAAAAAAATATGTAGCACTTTGAAGTATTTTTTTAGTACCACCCAGTTTCATAAAATAATGTTTTCTGCATTTAGTACGGCAAAATATTTTTCTAATTGCAACGAATAATCTAAACTTAAGATATAGAGTGGTGATAAAAAAATATTTCAGTGGATTAGATGCAAAAAGAAATTATTTTAGGATACTGGGTATTATTGAAAAAATTATTTAAGGTGATGAATGAGTTAAAAATTAATTTATGATATTGAATATTACCAAAAAAAATACTTTTGAGTGCAGTTTGCTAGACAGTAGTTATTACTGAAAAATTATTTAAGATGCTGAGTGAGTTAAAAATTAATTTATGATACTAGATGTTACTGAAACAATGCTTTAAGGTGCAATTTGTTAGACAGTAATTACTACTAAAAAAATATTTGAGGGTAATCAATGTATCAAAAATTATTCTAAGATGCTGGGTGTCACTAAAAAAATACTTCAGTATTACATTTTTTTAAGAAAAAAAGGATACAACCCCCCTTTTTTTTGAAGCCAAAACGGCAGTGTTTTGAATAATATAGAAGCAAGGGACGGGAAGGCAATAGAGAGAATCCGTATTCCAAAAAGGAGAGGACGGTTTTGGATCTGGGGGAACAGTGTTGCGCGGCTGTGTACTGTTGACTGTCTTCATTAGCACCATCTTCTTTCGAGATCGAGAAGAACCAGAGAGGGAAGCCAGCGTGAGAGAGAGAGGGAGCATCTCTTTTTCTCAAGCGATGGCCACCAGAGTAAGGATAGAAGGAGCTTTTGTGTGCCGTCTCTTTCCTCTGTTTCTTCTTCTTGTTGAGTTCATAGTGAGACGGCGACTGGGCTGAATCGAAGACGCAAGTTGAGGGCGGCTGAAAAGAAAAAAGGAAGCTGTGGGTGTGTGCCGTTGGTTGGAGAGAAGGTCGCCGCTGGTTTTGAGCTTAGAGAGCTGAGAGGAGGCACGGCGGTGGTTCGAGAGGCTACTGTGCCTCATATAGAAGAGCAAAAGGAAAGGAAAGGAAGCTTGGGTTTTAGACAGAGGGAGCAAAATCTGGAAATAGGGCCAAGCAGCTCACGGTGGATGCTTCGTCATCATTCTTAAACAAGAATAGAGAGCGCCGGATGAGGAGCTGAGAGGAGGGGCTGTGAAGTCCCACTGTTCATCATCTTCTTCCTCGTTGTGCTGATATTTGCAGAGTGATCTGTTATAATTTCTTGCCTTTAAACTCTGATCCGATTCTTTGCTTCCTGTATGGTTTTGAATTCTGAAATTGTTGCTGAGATGACTGGAATTAAAGTAACGTGGGGGATAGTTGCTCTTTTAACCTATAAGAGATAGTATGAACTAATTAAGTGTGTTTAATATTATTTTTATTTACTTAATTTTATATTATTTTGATTACCTATTACTAGATCACCGTTAAGTATGAGAGGAATTTAGGTTAATTAGTTTTGGAAAAAGGGATCTTAATTGAATCATAAGCGTAAGTAACGTGGGATTAGAATTTATTTTAATTTACTACTAAGATAGGAATATATTTATTAGACCCATATAATTATATTAGAGTGAAAATTGAACAATTATTACCTCTTGAGTAAATTGGTTAGGAATAACAATTTTAATTTGAGAGAGGGGTATAAATGATTGGGAGATACTTTTATCTATTAATACTTTAGATTAACAATTTAATATTAAGTGCATTTATTTTGGATGATTACATGCTCCTAGACTTAAAAAAAGGATTTGCTACTTTAAGTTGTTTTTCTCAACTGAAATCTCAAACATATTAAATTTAGCATTTTTTTCTCTTCTTTAAATTGTTTTTCAATTTTCTCATTTGTTTTGCTTAACTTAAATGAAAATGAAAAATTTAATGCCTAACACTAGAAAAAAACAGCATATTACCTACGGAATTCCGTCTCTAAAATCAAATTACCCACGAATTAGGGATGGAAACTGAATTACCGATGGAATTTTTTCCGTCTCTAAAAAATCCATGGCAAATTGATTTACCGATAGAATTTTTATTTCGTCGGAAATTACCGACGGATTACCCACAGAAAAAATTTCGTCGATAATTACCCACGGAAAATTTTCCGTCGGTAATTACCCACGGAAAATTTTTCCGTCGGCAATTAGAGACGGATTACTCACGGAATTCCGTCAGTAATTTCTCATTCAAATTACCCACAGAATTCCGTGGGTAAGTCGTGGGTAATTACTGATGGAAAAAATTCCGTGGGTAATCCGTCTCTAATTACCGACGGAAAAATTTTCCGTGGGTAATCCGTCGGTAATTACCCACGGAATTTTTTTCCGTCGGTAATTTTTCCGACGGAAAATCCGTCTGTAAATTGTAGGAAATTACCAACAGAAATAATTCTGTGGGTAATTCCGTCGGTAATAACATGTTTTTTTGTAGTGTATTAAGCACTATGTAGTAATAATTTTCTACAAACATTTTATGTAAAGAACATGCATATAGGGAGAAATTCGAGCAAGGGTGCCTACTGTGTTACTGAAAAAAATTGTAAATATTAAAAAAATTAATTAGATATATTTAATGAACATAATAATAGTAATTGATGTTTTCAATTTTTTATCGAAACAGAGCATTAAAATGAATAACTTTGGGTATTGAAATGTAAATAAAAATTAATAAAAGGTATAGTTAAGAAAAAAATCATTAAAGAATAATGATAGAAAAAATTTAATTAAAAAGTCACATTTAATAAAAAAATAATCACACTTGCATATTGGTAAACAAAAAACAAAAAAGTAAGGAAAGAGGGTCATGCTGGAAATGCACACAAAATATGAGAGAGGGGACCACTTTTCATTTCTTTCTCTCTTCACCCAACAAAAGGTTGCTTGAAGGTAATTGATTGTACGATTGGGCTTTGAAGTGCTTAAAGGAAAACATGCACCCAAACATAATGAAATATGCTAAAATTGTTCTCACCATGCTTATGCTCCTCCATCTTACATTTTACCACCCTCAACGCCTTCCCAAACAGCCTCTTACTCACCTTTCTCCTGGCTCGATCACTGCAATAGTTCTCTATGCTTCTATGTTTTTAGTTGATTTTTCAATATCTTTAAGGATTCTTATGTCTGTAGGGCTTCAACCCGTAGAGATATGGTTTGAAGACTGGAGCGATGCTTCTCTTATCTTGATCCTTATGTGTTGGAATACATCATGCTAATCATCAATTACATCTCAATAAACATAGCACAACATATTCTACAAGATTACAGCGGAAGACTTCATAAATACCTCTCGCCATAGCTTTTCTTCAATCAGGAGGAGTTCACGAACACTGGGAAAATGAGACTGCAAAATAGAAAGAGTCAGAAGAAAGAATTGACAGGTACTCTTCTGACTGACCGTAAGGCACAGTGATGGCAACTGATGTGAGAGCCGTCGCCAGTCAGGGAACCTCAAAGAGCTGCTAGGGTTTTCTACCGTACGCTCAGTTTAGACGGCTATATTCCTTAATTATTTATTTTACCATCAGAAATAAATCAAATAACCAATTCTGTTTACCCTAATCCTGTAGTTGGGCATAGATCTGACTAACGGGCCACACTCAGGATATTTTAATTAACCTAATTAATAACTAATAAATACATTATTTTAATAATTAAAATATCTCACATTATGCTCATAGTGGTCTTCATCTTCCTTGGCGCATTCATGCAGGACTAGGCAATATTGGTGGTTACTTGGTGTTTGCTTGTGTGTTGGGTCTCTAAACTTCATAGTTTTCATGTTTTTTATACCAAAAGAAAAGGAAACCCTTACAAGCCACTACCCATAGTCGTTGGGTGCATTGCAATCAACATTCAACAATTTCTTCAACTTATTGGTTTAGGGCTATATATGAAAACCTGCCTTAATGAATAGTGCTTGCTTGACAACTTAAGCTATATTTGGAATAGCGTTTTTTTTTGGAAAATAAGTGCTTATTACGTAAGTCGAGATAAAACTTCTTTCACATACTTACCTCGTGTACTATAAATCACGATTTATAAGTACTTATAAATAAAAAATAAGCTATCTCTCAAACGAGTACATAATCTACTACAATATTCGCACTTCTTGGTACATGGATCACAAGATTCAGCGATACTTTAGCTTCTATAACTAGATTGCATTTAGAATGAGAGCTCACGTCAGCTTCAAATACCAATCGATTCACTGTAGTAGCCATCTCTATCATGATACTCGGATCCTTAATATAAGATAGAGTTGATTTTTTTTAGAGAGATTAAGGAACCTAAGTATGTTACTTAATCATATCATCACTAGTGCAAAAATACTAATTTAGCTACATGATTTTGCATCAGTTACTTAAAGAACCGAAGTAATAATTCATGTGACATAATTTCACTTCTGTTTTATGTGTAACTGAAGCCGTAATGTATAATATGGCATCAGTTACTTGAAGAACAGAAGTGATAATTCATGTGACATATATTTGTTTCTGTTTTAAGTGTAATTGACGCTGTAATGTATAATATGACATCAATTATATATTTAACTAATGTCGTAATTAAGAAGTTATAACAATAATAATTATGGAATCAGTTTAGTGAGCATCAGAAGCCATAATTAATATAAATTTTTGGAATTTACTTTTGAAATAAATAAATTTAAAATATAACATGTCATAATTGTAATTAAATACTATAAATAATTTTTCCCAAAATATAATTATATTATAGTTATATTATAAATGACTTTTTTTAAGCGGGTCATTTATAGCTCAAGACTATCTGGTAGAGATTGGTGAATTTCTTTTAGCTATTGAACCAAACCTAGTTAATTATAAAAATTTAAAAAATTTGATGATCAATTTATGGGTGGAACTTAACCCATAATTTATAATTTATTTATCGAACTTATTTATAGTATCGGGTCCTATAAGAACCCAAAGCCTTAATTATAACCCACATGGCTCTAAAGAAGTCTTACAAATATGTTAATTATTTTTTTTCTAAAAAAAAACTAGAATACAGCGATGGTCCAAGCCAACAGATGCCCTAATGCAAACCCACGGCTCCACCATCTGCTAAGTTTGCGGCATCACCATATGAATTTCGCTCTAGTGGCTCTGCTTTCACAACTTTCCTTCATCACTGTTGATGCAACTTCGCAGCTTTGCAACTCCGTCGGATTCCAGATAGAGCTTCGATAGAACTTCATCGCTGTCAATTTGAAGTTTTCACTGTGCCGTGGTGGGTCTTGATCTTCCTCCAAATTCCAAGATCGCAGGGCCTGGTGAGTTCTGCAATAATGGGGTTTTTTGCTGTATGAGTTTTTTGTTTGTCTAATTTTATGTTCTATTATGTCTAATGGTATAATTTTTTCGTTTGTCTAATTCTATGTTCTGCAATCTGAAGTCATTGTTTGTCGTTGATTTTTTGCTGTATGATATATGGCTGTAATTATAGAGATTGAAGCTGGACATAGTGCATTGACTTTAATGACTGCTTTAGAGTTGCTTGGATTATGCACCGTGGTTTCCTTTTTGTTTCTTGCGTTTTTAAGGAGTGCTAGTTCTATTTTTGCTTTTTTGAGACTTTGTTTCAGTTTATTTGTTTTGGCTTGTTTGTTTTGATGTTTGGTGGTGATGTTACTGAACTTGCTTTTGCTGATGATTAATAGAATTATACGATTTACTAGCATTGCATAGCATTGGGTCATTGTACGGGGTTAGGCATTGCATTATTATTCAAAGGGATATGCAAGAAACATATGGACTGGGCAAGTGCTCTTCTAGCATAGAAATCTGGCCCAACAATCCATGAGCTTATAGGATTCATAGTCATCTCGGATCCTAGTAGATTCTCACAGAGTTGAAATAGCATAGTCCAAGGCATCCACAACAAAATCTGCATATCATTAAGAAACCAGCAATTTTGTTGGATATTATTTAGCAGGCTAAGGGAAGGTTTTAAATTAAGCTTGCAACAATTGCAATCTCATTTTCCCTAGTCTTAGAAGTGTTGATCAATTTTGCAAATTTTTGTGGTCAATATCATTGCCATTCAAATAATACTTGTTTGGTCATCTATTGAAGCTTTTCAAAAAGGCTCTAATTCCATCAAGTGATGTTCTTCTTCATAGGCACCATTTTAATTAGCTATCTATATCATTTTGTCTCTTTGATTAAGAGATTTTTGTCTTAATTAATTTAATCCTTAGGGGATCAGATCATCTAGCCTTCTTCTCACAATCCAATTCTAATATGACATTATTCAATAATTGCCATAGGCTCTGTTCATTTTTTTGAATGCTTTCTGTCCTTTTTACAATTTCTTATTCTGTAATCTGAACTCATTTTATTCTGTAATCTGTATTATTTACTATTTATGAATAGAACCCTTATAATTAATAATTTAATTCCTAATTAAAGCCTCAAATAATCGATTCTAACTAACTATTCTCTGTGCAAGTTCCAGTATTGCTTCCATTATATCCATCTTTTTGTTTGGAAATCAATTCATCCAATGCTTCCTTCATCCACGCATGTGGGCAAATCTCTTTGGATTCACTCACACTCATCTACATATTGTCATGCGAATTCAATATTAATATTTCTTTTTTTTTACAGCCTTTTTGATGAAGTTGTGATACATATATATTGAAGAAAATTTCTTAACTTAGTTAATATGAAGTAAAATATACATACAATGAACATTATATTAATTCAAAGAAAGATGTGGGAGTTATTATTAGAATGAACTTAATTACTATGCTGTCTCGATGACAATTGAAGGTTATGCAATGACAAATTTCATGATAAGAAATAGTATATGTATGTAGGACACTTGTTAGACCTTGTTTCAATGAGACTGAGTTTAGCTGCTCCACAACAAAATAGCATAGTTGGATGGTCATGTACTAGCCTAACTTCTTCAAAACAAGTAGTTTCAAATAGGGGGATAGTTGGTGTGTGGGAATTGTCTTGTTTTTATATGTCAGGTGTGTTTTCATTATGTTGCTGACTTGTCTTTCATTTCGTATGTGCGAGTCTTTCTGTGCATGTTTGGTGCAAGTTAGAATAAGAATAGGATGTTGAGTTAGCATAGTAGGTAAATGGTCTTGCTGGGTCAAGTAGGGATGTACCATTTTGATTGTGGAGAATTCTACTACAGATATAATTATCGGTTGGGTAAGAAGAACAATTGAAGACGCATTGGAGGTGTTGCTTTATTTAGGTAATTTCAAAATACCCATATTCTTTCTTAATATTAAAACTATTGTAAAAGCATATATTATTACTTCTTAATGTTTTAGATTGTAGTTGGTTTGAAAGTTATAAAGTTTGTGTGAAGTTATACTTATTGCTCTTCATTTAATATTGATGTGAAATATCATTAAGAGTTGCTAGAATTTGTTTGATTAAGTTGTCATATTGCCCATTTTTCAATTAGGTAATTATGGATCGTAGTTGGATTGACGCTTTAAGAACGAGTGATGAATATGAGCGTGGGGTGGATCAATTTTTAGAATTTGCAAAAATCAATGTCTCTAATAATAATGGATTGTTCTATTGTCCTTGTGTCAAGTGTTTGAATGGGATACGAAAATCTGTTATGGAAATAAAAGATCACCTAATTTGTTTTGAGTTCTACAAAGCATTACACATTGGGTATTGCATGGTGAACCTAAAAAACGTAGTATGTCCCAAATTAAGGAAGATGATATAAATCTAGATGATGATAGAATGGAAGATATGATCCATGACGTTGGTGTTGAGGCTATTGAGCAATTGCATAAATATGATAGCTTGTCTGATGATACTGAAAAGCCTCTCTATCTAGGGTGCACAAAGTACACATGGTTAACAACAATGTTAAAATTGGTCAACTTGAAAGCAAAAAATGGGCGGAGCAATATGAGTTTCACAGAGTTGCTAAAACTATTGAAAGAAATGCTACCAGAAGTTAATGAACTTCTGGATCGTAACTATGAGGCAAAAAAGATATTGTGCCCAATGGGATTGGAGTATAAAAAAAATACACGCTTGTCCTAATGATTGTATATTGTACAAAAAAGAATATGACAAGCTAGATACTTGTCCGGTCTGTGGGACATCACATTACAAAGTGAAAGAAGTAGGGTATGGTGATGTGATTACTAAGGGGCCTCCTGTAAAGGTACTATGGTATCTTCCAATAATATCGAGGTTTAAACATTTATTTGCTAATGCAAATGAGGCAAAGAAGTTGAGATGGCATGCTGAAGAGAGGAAAAATGATGGAATGCTGACATTCGGCTGATTCTCCTTAGTGGAAAGGAATTGATCAATTGTTTCCTAATTTTGGTAGTGAGCCTAGAAATGTGAGGCTTTGACTTTGTACAGATGGGATGAATCCTTACAGAAAACATAGCTCCTGGCCTATACTATTGGTGATTTATAATTTACGTCCTTTCTTGTGTATGAAACGCAAATACATGATGTTGTTTATGATGATTTCGGGCCCAAAACAGCCAAGAAACGACATAGATGTTTACTTGGCACCATTGATTGAGAATTTGAAGATGATGTGGGAGGTAGATGTGGATGTGTTTGATGCATATAATCATGAGTCTTTTAAGCTAAGAGCCATGATTTTTTGCACGATAAATGACTTCCCTGCATATGACAACTTGTCTGTATACAGTGTTAAGGGGCATAAAGTATGCCCTATTTGTGAAGATAAAACATCCTACAAGCAACATCACATGGAAAGAAGACAGTCTATCTTAGTCACCGAAAATTTCTCAAACCAGGACACACTTATTGAAGACAAAAAAAAGGCATTCAATGGATTTCAAGAGAATGATGACCCTCCAAAGCCACTTACTACAGATCAAATGTATCAACGTGTGAAAGACATCAATGTGGTAATGGGTAAGAGCCAGAAGAAAGAAGCTAAAAAGAATTTGTCGAAGAAGAAGTCTATCTTTTTCAATCTCCCTTATTGGCAAAATCTTGAGGTAAAGCATAGTATTGATGTTATGCATGTGGAAAAAAATGTGTGTGAAAGTCTAATTGGAACACTACTAAACATAAAGGGAAAGACCAAGGATGGTAAGAAAGCAAGAATGGACTTAATTGAAATGGGCATACGAAAATACTTGGGTCTAAGAACTGATGGAAAGAAGGCTTACATGCGCCCAACCTATCATACATTATCTAAAAGATATAAAGAAAGCTTTTGCAAGTGTATACATGGTATAAAGGTTCCGCAAGGTTATTCTTCAAATGTCAAAAAGCTTGTTTCAATGAAAGATTTAAAATTAGTAGGCATGAAGTCTCATGATTACCACATTTTGATACAACAATTCTTACCAATATCAATTTGAGACATATTGGAGAAAAAGGTGAGAATGACTATTACAAGATTAAGTGCCTTCTTCAATGCTATATGTAGTAAAGTTATTGATCCTGATAAATTGGATGAATTGCAAAATAATGTTGTAATTACCTTATGCCAACTAGAAATGTACTTTGTGCCATCATTTTTTGATATTATGGTACATTTAATTGTGTATTTGGTGTGAGAGATAAAGTTGTGTGGTCCTGTTTATCTGCATTGGATGTACCAATTTGATCGATACATGAAAATTCTTAAAGGATATGTGAGGAATCCATATCGGCCTGAAGCGTCAATTGTTGAAAGATACTTTGCTGAGGAGGTTATTGAGTTTTGTACTGAATATCTATTAGAAGTAAAACCAATAGGACTTCCCAAGTCTCAACATGAGGGAATGAGAGTTGCAGGGCAAGGGACACGAGGTTTTAGTGCGAAGCTTATGGCTCATGTCAAAGTGGAACAAGCACATCTGTGCATCTTGAATAATACTAATGAAGTTCAGGATTACTTATTCAAGCACCAAGAGGAATTAAGGGATCAAAATCCTAAAAAGGCAAATAGATGGTTGCTAACCGAGCACAACAAAGCTTTCTCACTCTGGTTTAAGGAAAGGGTTAAGCAAGATCATCAAAAGTTTAATGTTTATGACACAATATGATGGTTAGCTGGTTGGCCTAGTTTTAGTGTCACAACTTGGACTAGATATGATATTAATGGGTATTCATTCTATACAAAAAATCAAGATGATAAGAGCATTGTGCAAAATAGTGGAGTCATGGTAATAGTAGAATCAATGCATTATTCTAGCTCTAATGATAAAAAACCAGCATTGGCATCAATGCAGTATTTTGGCATCCTTGAAGATATATGGGAAGTCGACTACTTTAAATTTAAGGTGCCAATTTTTAAATGTAAGTGGGTTGATAGTAATAATGGTGTTAAAATAGATAAGTCAGGCCTGATATTGGTGAATCTTGATAAAGTAGGTTATAATGAGGAGCCTTTTATCCTAGTGGTCCATGCAAAACAAATTTTTTATGTCACTGACCCAGAAAACAAAAATTAGTTTGTGGTTTTACAAGGAAAAAGTATGATTTCTCATGATGAGAATGATGAATTAAGTTTTGATATTGGTAAGACTCCTTTTTTATGTCATCCTTACCTCAATTGGATGAAGAAGATAAAGAAGATTATGTATATAGTGCAGCTAGTGATCATGATGAAGATGATTTGTATGGCGTAAGAACTGATCACGATGAAGGTTTATGGGAGAACTAATATTCTTTTGTATGTTCTTTCAAGATGCTTCATTTTCATTTTCTTTCCATTATAATTTAAAATGATTGTGTTTTTGTAACTAATCTTATTTATGTTATTATTTTAAAAGGAATACATGGAGAATCTGTATAGCACCGATAGCCAAAGAAAAAAGTCAAAAAGGGGTAGAAAAGGTGTCACACGACTTACTAAGTTAGCTCAAATAGATGGAGGCAAGAAGATTGATATTGAGTTAGATAAGAAAGGGGAGCTAATTGATTGGAAAGAAGGGAAGACATTTAGAAGTTATGTTGCGCACCAAAAAATTAGAATTTTGGAAGAAGAATGAGATAAAGTGGATGAAAAGGATAAAGATGAAGTTTGGGATACTATAAAGGTACCTCTCACTACATATCATATTTACTTTTTATTTACCTACATTATTGAGATATGTTATTACTAACTTAATTGTTTATGCGTGTTTCTTTGCAAATTACTTATGACATACCTGAGACACCATTTTTAAGGGAAAAGTGGCTCTCATATGCAGGAAGGCGATGGAGGGACTTTAAGCCAAAACTTACTAAAAAAATATATATTCAATGAGATGTATGATGAAGGTGATTGTGATGTCAATAGTGACACTAACTTTGAAAATCCTTGGGAGAAGTACCCATATATTGATGCGGAGACATGGTTAAGATTTGTTGAAAGTAGATATCATCCTAATTTTCTGGTATGTAAAAGAAGAAAGTAATTTTAAGTTGGTATTTTTTCAAGTTTTAGTTTTGACAAATACTTTCCATTTTTTTTATAGGAAAAAAGATAAAAGGACCAAGAGACACAAAAGAAAAATCTCTACCCCCATACATTGTCTTTTGGAGGGTATGCATTACTTCAAAAGAAAATGATAGAAGAGAAGTGGAAAAATAAAAGACAAGTTGTAGGGTTAGTGGATAATGGAGATGTGTCTTCTTTATCCCCTATTAAGCGTAGTCAAACATGGAAAAATAAAAAAGGAGAGTTCCTTGCTAAGGAGGCTAGAGAAGTATAAAAAAAGATTGTAAGTATTTTATAATCAACAAATTTGTTATGTGCTCAGGGAACAATTTCTTAATTGCATTTGTTGCTTGTTATAGGATTCTCTAGAAGAAGCAACTGCTCAAGGAACTTTTATTCCTACTGGTAGGAATGATATATTAGCCACAGCATTGGGGAAGGAAGAGCACCCTGGCCGTGTTAGGGGGATGCCAAGAGGAGTAGGTATTAGGGAATACTTTGGACCACCTTCTTCTACCCGTGGATCGGAAGGCATACCATTATAGCAAGTGCAAATCTTGATAGAGGGAGCAGAAAAGAAAGCTGATGCGCGAGTGTCAGCTTTAGAGCAAGAATTTCAAAAGAAGATTATGGAAATGCAATCAATGATGACATCTTTTGTGTCATGCATATGCAATCTCAAAATGCACAACAATCTCCCATGCCACTAAGCACAAAAGGCAATTGTGTGGAGGAAGGAGTGTCATGTATACTTTATTTGGAGGATCCTGAAAGACGTTTAGTTGCATATGGAAAGGTATATAACTCTGCAACAATGATACACCACCGGAAGATACTAGATTACCAGGTAAAGGTAGTGATTGAAAATGTTGTGGACACTAATGCCTTAGTGCCGTTTCCTATTGAGGATGTAAAAATGGTAGGAGAAGCTAAACAAAATTTCATTCTTTAGATAAGAAGGCTAGTTCATCAAGTTACAGCTAAGGTATGAATTGTGATTTTCTATCATTCACTAATTAAAATGGTATGCATTTTAAATTTTTTTTATTACTTATTGATTTGTTAATTAGGAACTACAACAATCAAAGGATTCTTTCCATTCAAATTCTCAACAAGCAATTAAACCCAGTGCCAAACCAAAGCAAAATGGCTTGAGACGGTTGGCTTCATGTGTTGTCGATTTAGACAACTTCATTGAATTAAATGTGAGTAAGGAGATTGTAGGGCACCCTTTTGAATTAAGGGTCTTCAAGCCGAATGTTCTTGACCTCATTTCTTTTGATTGGTTGAATATATCAATTATTCTACTTTTTCTAAAGTAAGTATACACTTTTATTTTTGAATTTAACATTTACGCTTTTTTATTTCTTCACTAACTTATTTCTCATTTTCATAGATATCTCCATAATCTCTGTAAAGAATCGAGTAAGATTAATAATTATGGATTCTTGTGCCCACACTCAATTCAATCGTCTGGAAACAATACTGTAAGTGAGAGAACGTCATATATTGGAAGGACAATCAAAGAAGGGAATAAAAAGCGTTGGTTTGCACCATTTATAAAAAGGTATTTAATTCTAATTCATCTCTCACTTAAGTAAAAACTTTCTTAACGATGTAATATTAATATGAATTCATATTGTAGTAATCATTGGAGGCTCACTGTTATTTGCCCATGTGAACACACTATATATTGGTTATGTTCTTTACAATGGGCAGTGAGTCAAGATACTAAGTGGGTGTTTGAAACGTAAGTTTTCTGCAAAACTCTCTTCTATAATATTTGAATATATCATTTTCTTACAATTATTTGATATAATAGATCTTTGAAGATGGATTCTAGATTGGTGGGAAAGAATGGTCAAAGTGACATCAATTGGGTCCTTTTGAAGGTAAATACTTTAAATTTAAACAACAGATTGATGAATTATATTATTGGTTTTTTGAATTTGATTGTTTTGCTTGTTTTTGTACATTCAAGTGCCATAAACAACCCAAAAATTTTGAGTGCGGATATTACGTGATGCGGTATATGTATGAAATCATCATTGGGGACATCACTAACTCATTTAACAAGGTAATAATATCATATATATAAATCATAATTTTAGCTTAGACTTTAGTTTTCTCAAAATATTTCTTACCTGTAGATGTTTTGAATTTGCAGCATTTTCAAAGTTTGGAGCCATATTCTGAAACGCATGAGAGAGATATGTAAAATTTGGTCTGAATACTTTCTACATTTAACAAAATTAGAGTAGAACGATAGTTGTACATTGTTCTCTTTTGTAACTTGATAATATTATATGCATACTTTTGTTTTGACCATTTATTTATGTTATATATTGGTTGCATGACTTGCATTATTGTACATTGGCTCCATAAAAGGTTTCTCGAATGATGAGGAGTTAATATAAGTTTAGCGCATTTTTTTTTAAAATTATATTACAATTATGGTGTCAGTTATGACTATAACTGACGCCGTAATTGGTAATTATGGCATCAATTTAGATAAAAACAGACATCGTAAACAACCAAATTACGTCTGTATTACGAAGTTGGTTGAGCATATGCAAGATACCATAATAGTCTATTACGGCGTCGGGTTAGTTTGAATGTGACGCCGTAATATATTCATTTACGACGTTATATCTTGAGCAACTGACGCCGTAATATCTATTTTTCGCTACGCCTATTTCCGCTACACCCTATATGCTGTAGCGAAAATGTAATTTTAACTAATGCCAAATTAGCTTTTTGCACCAGTGCATATATTATATATCATTATATTATATATCATTTTATAAGTTAAACAAAATAGTTTGAAGAAAAAATATAAATATTTTAAAGTAATTTAATTAACTTTCTTAATTTCTCCAAAAAAATCAACCCCATCTTATATTTAAGACCAGGGGGAGTATGTTGGAACTCCATATCTCACGCCTCCTTAATTCAAGCCATGAACCAAGGCCTAAAGTTTTGCTGCTGGATTATCACCCCCATCGACCGAAACATAAACTCAGTTAAGAAGTTTCCTGTATCATTTCTCAAAGCACCCCCACCCCACTCTCACTCCTTTAAGAGTATGCATCGTCAACATTAAGCTTAATCCAACCAAAAGTAGGAGGCAGCCATGTTGCCACTTTTTCCTGCAATCAGCTACCCATTCATCTTGCCACTCTTTTGTTCTATTTTGTTTGTTGCTTTCTATACTTGGGCTTCATTGTTGCTTACCCTTGTAGGTTAGTTGTTGAAGCCTTTTTTGTGTATTATTTTGTTTAGTTAATAATAAAATTGTCTTTATTTTTTTAAAAAAAATTAGGCCTCCTTGAACTTTACTAGCATTAAGTCATTTTGTAATACTACTTTGTCAATTGCATCTTTCACCAGTCTTATATGTCATTCTCCCGCAAACCTATGTGGGGGCAAAAGAAAAGACATTAGACAAATATAAGTTGTATTTATTTTATTTTTCACATGTTCAAATAAATAATATGACTCTTTTTGCCAAAAAGTTAATAAAAAACTCGAACCATTCGGATAATACATGTCAAATCCTGATCCATGTTTTATGCTTCTTACTTTTTATATGGATGTTTACAGTATTTTTTGTTATGAACGAAAAATAAATAAAATGATATTCCCTCCAGTTCTATTTATAAGTAAATTTTCCCTTGATTACGTAAAATGAATTAGTAGTTAAAAATAATAAGTGTGTAAAAAATACCATGTTTTTTTCCATATATGCCCCTATTTTTTAAAATAGTATAGGAGAGAGAATAGATAAAAAATATGAGAGATAATGAGTATAAGATATGAGAGATAATGAATATTTAATAAGGGTGAAATAAGAAAAAAAAAACTTACATTTTCAGATAAAAAATGAAAATTACTTATAAGAGGGATCAATCTTATGAAAAAGAAAATTATTTATAAACGTGACATCAGGAAGTACTATCTTATCTAATGGCCTAACAAAGGAACGGACAAAAGAAACAAAATGATTGTTACTGGTAAAACTATTAATGGTCAAATTCGTGTGACTGAGTAACAAGCATTATTATTATTATTATTATTATTATTATTATTATTATTCCTTCAATTATTAAGTTTGCTCTTTGGTAGTACAAATTATTGATAAAATTGACTTCGTTTTTTAATTTTGGTAATAAAGAGGAAAATGTTGACTTTTCCCTTTCACTTCCGATAATTTGGACTTCTTGGGTTGGAAAGCAAAGTGAGGGAAGAAGCCAAGTTCCGAAGAAGCTTGTTGCTAAATCCTTTTTTATTTATTTATTTATTTATTTTGATGCTAAGTATAATTTCTTGTAGAATAACTTGGCATAACGTTTGTCCACTGAAACCTACAAAGTGAGAATTAATGTGGGGAGAAAAAGATGGTTTCCACCAAATGGTCCATCTAATCTTATCATAGAAGACAATTTTGCGATCAGCAAGATGCCGAATCGATCCCGTGACTTGTAACGTGAAGCCAACTGATTGCTTCACAAACCGCCAAGCCATGAGTTCGAAAGGCCATAGAAGACAATTTTAGTATCTCCATTATGTGAACCCATCTCACATGATATCCTCATCTCCTATGAAGGGATTAATTCATAGAATATTAATTTTTTTTTTGTACAATTAGATTTCTCATTTTAGTGTGTAACAAGCTATATCTCCCCATACGCTGCAAGGGTGAGTACTGTACCTAAAAGTGTTAATTACGATAGTAACATATGCAAAAACATGATTTTAGGTAGTATAATTATCAAAATATGTTGGTAGGGTAATAAACATAAAACAGTAACGTTAAAAGTTAAATGGCATTAATTTGATTATCATTGTGAAAAAATGCCTGAAATTGTTTTTGGATATGAAAGGAAAAACATTTACACCATGCGCATAATTGTTTTTATAGCCTCTAAATGTCTATTAGGTGATTATAATTTATAATTTATGATTTGATGTCTATTTTCAAATTCAATCAAATTGAATTCATGATTTAATGTCTATTGTCAAATTCAATTTATTTTATTACTTTATCTTCAAACCCTAATAATAAAAACTGAGAATTACATGGGGATAATATCACTATAAATTCAAACAACTTGGACACGGAATACATAATTTTAATCCGCAATTATTATTGAAGAAATCAAACTTTATAGAGTAAAGAGAAATATTGTCTATACTATGGAATAATTTGTAATGGCTTTTTTTTAAAAAAGGAAATTACTTTAACGGGTATTAACTGAATGAGTGTTAATGTAGTTATGAGTGGATTAATTTAATGATATGATTACCCGACCCGTTTTTGTGAAATGAGTTTTCTAAGCGGATATTACAAGATTTCATGTCTAAAGTTAATTGATTGATGAAGGCGCCACAAAAAAATCCAACCACTTTGTTTAACTAGTAAGAAATTATATTAGCTTAATCAGAATTCTTGAGTTTAAGTTATGAGAATGCAATCATGTTAAATATGAATTAGTCCAAATCATATTAAATTCTCCCTTTATCATGGGGAAGGTCTAGAATGTCGAGTATAGAGCCGAGAAATCAGGCTGAACCAGTCGGGCCAGGCTGTTTAGGCGCGAGCATGTCAATGGCTAGGCTTATGATTTAGAGCCTCCAGAAGGAGGCAGGCCTAAACGAGCTGGCCCTGTAGGGCCAGGGTTTAAATTGGCTGTAGGGCCGGCCCATTTAGGCCCATTTAATTTTTTAATAAATTTTTATATTATTGCACCATACCGCCACATGGTCATATGTAATATGTATATGACTTTAATTTAGGGGAATTAGCTTTTTTTCCTGGCACAACAAATTCTCTTATTCTTCACCACTTCATCCTCAATATCTTTACTTCTAAATAGAGTTTATAACTTGAGATTAATTGTAATTCTTAAGCTTACTTAATGTTAACCTCTTCGAAATGTTGTTTAGTGTTTAGTTTATGATTATGACTTTATCTAGTTATTTATTTGATTGTAGTTGTGGACATTAGTTTTTGACTTTTTAGATTTAGTGTTTGTGCTTTGTTAAACATGGATAATTGTTGATGTTTTAAGTTAGATTTGATAAAATTTTTATTTAAATTAGGTAATTTAGTCTTTGAGAACGTAAAAAACGAGAATGGGACAAAAGGGCATAAAGCCCATGGGCCACCCCACGGACTTTTGTTAAACAGGCCGAGCCTAAAAAATGAGGCCCTTTTTGGAGTGGGCCTAAATGGGCCGGTTCGTTTAAGCCCAAGCCCGTGACAGGCCAGTTCTACCCGTTTTCCCAGTTGTAGTCAAGTGATCTAAAGTAGTGCCACTAAAGTAATATATATCGGCAATCCAAGGATCATTTGGTTGATATCACATAACCATTAGCATTGCATGTTCGTCCTCCCTCACCGTCTTAGGCATGGAAATAGATTAGGTTGACCTAAATTTTAGTTAAATAGATCTAGGCCTGCAATAAAGATCCAGAGTTAAGCTTGGGCATGAGCCTATATATAGGTTTTTTTTAGGCTAGGGTTTGAGCCTTCAAAAACCCTGAAACCTGTTTGAAGACCTACTTAAAATATAAGCATTTAAATAAGCATAAAGCCTATGCCTCTATGTTCATTTACAACCTCCCAAACTTATTTAAAAACCTACATTATGCCTTAAAAGTTTAGGATTTATTATCACCTATAATATAAGAGTTTAGTAAGAAAAATACATCTAGTATGACAACAATTATCCAAGCAAGTAAGAATAAGAAAACCAATCTAAGAAAATAAACTTTCTAAAATCAACCAAATACAACAAGTACTGGCATATAAACTGGATTTTACTCTCTGTTTTTTTTCCCTATGGAAACGAAGATAAACTGCTTCTGGTATGTAGGCTAGGCTTTATGAAAAAAACCTAGCCTGTTTATCTAAATAGGCCTGATAATGGGCTTGAGCGTTGACTTGACCTATTTACTAAATAGGCTATGCTTAATATAGGTTGGACTATAGGCCCCTGATAAGGACCTAGCCTATTTCTATCCCTATTCATCCATCGCAACCTTTAGTTATTCTCCCAAAGGGTAAAAGAGCCATTTCAATTTTATTTTTAATTTTCTTTTGATAAGAATAAATTTTAGTTCATCATTTTTCATATCATCCTAAATTGATTCATATAATTCCAGTTACTTTCACGGGCGATAATCCAAACAAGCCCTTATCTTGACCGTTGATTGTGTTTTAGGTTTACATAATTGTTGGAAAGTTGGTGTCAGAGCTAACATCAAAGTTTGGACTTGATTAAAAAGCCCTATTATTTTTTTGTTGGCCCAGGTCTTTCATATTTATTACCCTGTCAATGTGCCCATAGAGCCATTAATGGGGGCTGTTAATCCAAAGAAAATAGCTTACCCAATATTTTTTTGGCCTACGGCTTACACAATGTTCCCAATTGGGTTATACAAGAAAAATTTTGTTAAGATAGTAAGCGGTCTCACTCCGGTAAAGAGAAAAATATAAATTCAAATCCCAAAAAGTGTACTTGTGAGAGGGCTTTAACTTTAACATTCCTAACCCGATAGAGATTAGGTCTAAGTCCAAAGTGACTTAAGATACTCTGGGTTCGAACCAAAAAAAAAGTTTTCTTGTTATATCTATTGGAGATAAAAAAAGTTCTCTTGATTAACAGGAGCCAACAATCGAATTTTGTAATAATTTCATTAAGATGATTTTCTCATTTACAAATTTTTATAAATATATGTATGTGTGTGTATTATAATTATTATATGTGAGTAAATTTATGGTCAAATAAAATTATTTTATAAAATATAATTACAAATTAAATCAATGAGTAAGCTAATTACTGGACATAATGAACCAAAACAAAAATACTCCCTCTGAACCTAAATATAAGACAAAGTTTACTGTTTTAGAGAGATTAAGAAAGCTAATTAAATTACTTTAGAATATTTATATTTATATTTTTTCTCTCAAAATTACTTAATTTGACTAATAAACTAATATATAATGTAAGGATATATAATATATGATATAATTAAGTAACTTATTTACTTTCCTTAATCTCTCTAAAAAAAGTCAACTCTGTTTTATATTTAGAACTGGAAGGAGTAATTTTTTAATAAATATATGCAAATTATTTGGATTTTGAGAGAGATGCTGGCATATTAAAGTCAATATCAGCATGCAACAGTGTGTAGAAACTTCCTTGGAGATGGTCAAAACCAAAAAAGATTAAATCTATAATGCAGACTCTTCTCCGATGGCCGATGACACGCAACCTATTTTTGAGTGAAACGAGATCTTACAAAATCAACTAATTGTCCTTTTGGATGTGAACAAGGTGAAGGCTCATTGCAGTTGACTAGAGATTATTCTAATGTCATTCATTGTTGAAAATATGTGATATCTTTTGGAATGTGAAATGGTTTTTCTTCTCCACAAGGAGCCGACAGGGTTACTTGGAATTTAAACCATGAACTGATCAGTTAGAATAATATAAAGAAGGTAAAATGGTAAAGATCAATTGATCAGCTCTAAAGAATGGTAAATGTGATTGTGGGTGAGTCATTCGAGACAATGAAGATAGATGGATTTATGGCTAGAATTGTAAATTCATGGCAATTCGTAAAGCTATACTAGAGTTAATTAGAATCGTATGTACATGGTATAAAAGTTATAGAGAGAATTACACTATAGTCCTATAGAAGAGAAAATTTGAAGAAATGGTCCCACGAAATGGCTAAATTATGGTGAAGTCCTATGAGACCATTTTATAATAAATTGGAAATGAAAAAAGATAGAAATACCCTGGTTGAATAAACATATTCTCTCTCATGAAGCTTGTTCTCTCAGCCATGATCATTGAATTCGTCGGCCAAAGGAAGCTGTTGGTGAGTACCCTGAAGTCGATCAGAGATGGAGAGTAGGTGCTGGACCTCATCCCAAGATCCACCGTCGGCATCTACGGTAAGGATCACGTCACCGAGGACCAACTTGTCACCCCCTGACTTACTCAGTTGCCAGGTCAGCTTCTCAAACCTTCTTACTTACTTGAGCTCTTTTAGCTCCATGGATTGCTTGTACACTTACTTAATCATTTCAGTTTTTCTAACAAATAATTTCTCCAAGATTCTCAGCCATTCATGTTTTTGTTTCTATGGCTTTTTTACCTTACCATATCAAATCACCAGACCAATTTGTCAACCTTTGTGGTCTGAGTTTGTGTGAGAGTCATGTGTTGCAGTGGTTACTCTTTGTTAAGAGATCCTCAATACAACAAAGGGCTTGCTTTCACTGAGAAAGAGAGGGATGCTCACTATTTGCGTGGACTCCTCCCTCCCGTAATTAGCACCCAACAACTTCAGGTTTGCATTTTAATGATAAAGTTGACCCCTTTTCTGTTACTTGTTAGTGGGATCTTTTTTTTAAAAAAAAAAATCTAACCCTTCTTTCTTATTCTCACTTTGTTTTACTTTCTTGTGTCCACAAGAGAAGAAACTTATGCACAATATCCGACAATATCGGGTCCCCTTGCAAAAGTATATGGCAATGATGGATCTTCAGGTATGCATATTCTATAACCTCGTTATGATCATATTGCTTCTGTTAAAATCAGAGCTTTCAATTTTATGTTTGGAATGAGCATGTCATTGGTTTACTTTCCCCTCTTTGTGATATGCTTGGAACACAAAATATAACTAAAATGATTATATGAGAGAGTAACATTGCAAGTTATTGTGGTCTACAGGACGGGGATGAGAAATTGATATGGGGACCAACAATAAGGAATTGCTGAACAATAAGTTCTACATTGGACTTAGACAAAAGAGGGCAACTGGACAGGTTTGTACATCATATATGAATAGCTTGAGCTTATTTTGACATAATTTCACTATCTGTATTATTTGACTTGCATTAATTTGACGCAATTGTGGTGGTTTCTTCTTAGGAATATAATGATCTTCTGTAAGAGTTCATGACTGCTGTGAAGCAAAACTATGGAGAAAAAGTTCTTGTACAGGTTATAACTTTCATGCATGGATTATGAGGTCTTTGATTCTACATGCATTCACCCATCTCTTGAAATGACTACTTAAAAATTAAATTATGCAGTTTGAATGAAGATGAGGGTGAAAGGTTTGGGGCTACATAACCTGATGTGCTTAGGAAAAAATGTGTTATTAATGGGAGCAGCGATAGTTGTCAGTGGAGGCTGTTGAACTTGTTGATGACAACTATATGTCATATTTAAATGTTTTTTGTGACAACTAAAGGTTTTGTTGATTGATCTTCATTTTGGTCATGGTAAATGGAAAAAGCTTTCTGATTTTTGTGGGTATTATCCTCTATATGCTTGTAAACTATAAAAGTAGACTTAGTGAATGCAATGTATTGCCCTCTATCAAACATCGATGTGAACTTCATAACAAATATGCCAATCTCTTTTCCCACAATGGAGGATATAATTGTTTTAAACTCTTCTAAACTTATTCCTTCCTTAATGGTTCTAGAACTGACCGTTCTACCAACATATGTTATATCACCGTCTCCATTGACTTCAAACCTTCCCCCTATATAAAGGAAACATAGTAGATTCTTGCCAGATGTGGTAGCCATCACCGCTGTCCACCTACACAAAATAGTTGTCATTAACTCATAAGGCTTATTAACAACTGTCTCAGCCCTTATTAACAACACATTCTTACTACATAATCAAGACTTCCAACCACACAACTTTCACTCCTTGTTCATTAAATCCCACTTCTAATGACTAAAAATAGCAAAAAAAATACTAAAAAACATAGTAAACTTTTCAAACCTATGCACACATCTTTACACCACAAACAAAACATTTAAATATGATCTATAGTTGTCATTAACAAGTTCAGCAGCCTCCGTTAACAACTATCCTACTCCTATTAACAACACATTTTTCACTAGCACATCAAGTTATGTAGCCTCAAACATTTCACCTTCATCTTCATTCCTTAGCTCTTCTATTACAGAAACACAGTACAATGAACCAGAAAAAAGAGCATAATGATAGCAAAAATAGATCATACTAAATCATACCCGAACGCATTGAAACCTCAGCCAAAGCATATCCATTGCATTCACTAAGTTTACTTTTTTAGTTTACAAGCATATAGAGGACAATACCCACAAAAATCAGAAAGCTTTTTCCATTTACCATGACCAAAACGAAGATCAATCAACAAAACCTTTAGTTGTCACAAAAAACATTTAAATATGACATATAGTTGTCATCAACAAGTTCAACAGCCTCCACTGACAACTATCGCTGCTCCCATTAATAACACATTTTTTCCTAAGCACATCAGGTTATGTAGCCCCAAACCTTTCACCCTCATCTTCATTCAAACTGCATAATTTAATTTTTAAGTAGTCATTCCAAGAGATGGGTGAATGCATGTAGAATCAAAGACCTCATAATCCATACATGAAAGTTATAACCTGTACAATAACTTTTTCTCCATAGTTTTGCTTCACAACAGTCATGAACTCTTGCAGAAGATCATTATATTCCTAAGAAGAAACCACCACAATTGCGTCAAATTAATGCAAGTCAAATAATACAGATAGTGAAATTATGTCAAAATAAGCTCAAGCTATTCATATATGATGTACAAACCTGTCCAGTTGCCCTCTTTTGTCTAAGTCCAATTTAGAACTTATTGTTCAGCAATTCCTTATTGTTGGTCCCCATATCAATTTCTCATCCCCGTCCTGTAGACCACAATAACTTGCAATGTTACTCTCTCATATAATCATTTTAGTTATATTTTGTGTTCCAAGCATATCACAAAGAGGGGAAAGTAAACCAATGACATGCTCATTCCAAACATAAAATTGAAAGCTCTGATTTTAACAGAAGCAATATGATCATAACGAGGTTATAGAATATGCATACCTGAAGATCCATCATTGCCATATACTTTTGCAAGGGGACCCGATATTGTCGGATATTGTGCATAAGTTTCTTCTCTTGTGGACACAAGAAAGTAAAACAAAGTGAGAATAAGAAAGAAGGGTTAGATTTTTTTTTAAAAAAAAAAGATCCCACTAACAAGTAACAGAAAAGGGGTCAACTTTATCATTAAAATGCAAACCTGAAGTTGTTGGGTGCTAATTACGGGAGGGAGGAGTCCACGCAAATAGTGAGCATCCCTCTCTTTCTCAGTGAAAGCAAGCCCTTTGTTGTATTGAGGATCTCTTAACAAAGAGTAACCACTGCAACACATGACTCTCACAAAAACTCAGACCACAAAGGTTGACAAATTGGTCTGGTGATTTGATATGGTAAGGTAAAAAAGCCATAGAAACAAAAACATGTATGGCTGAGAATCTTGGAGAAATTATTTGTTAGAAAAACTGAAATGATTAAGTAAGTGTACAAGCAATCCATGGAGCTAAAAGAGCTCAAGTAAGTAAGAAGGTTTGAGAAGCTGACCTGGCAACTGAGTAAGTCAGGGGGTAACAAGTTGGTCCTCGGTGACGTGATCCTTGCCGTAGATGCCGACGGTGGATCTTGGGATGAGGTCCAGCACCTACTCTCCATCTCTGATCGACTTCAGGGTACTCACCAACAGCTTCCTTTGGCCGACGAATTCAATGATCATGGCTGAGAGAACAAGCTTCAGGAGAGAGAATGAGTTCATTCAATCAGGGTATTTCTGTCTTTTTTTATTTCCAATTTATTACAAAATGGTCTCATGGGACTTCACCGTAATTTAGCCATTTTGTGGGACCATTTCTTCGTATTTTCTCTTCCATGGGACTACAGTGTAATTCTCCCAAAGTTATATGAGTATAATTCTGTATTTTGATTGTATAGAATTCATTATTAACTTATTATGGGTTGTAATAGGTAATCATCCTTTTAGAGATATAATTGATTATGTTAGGATTCTTGTCCATGGAGACTAACAAATTTTGTTTAGACACATATATAGAAGTCACTTAACCATTTAAAAAAAAAATTCTGTAAACATATTTCTCTACATGTAACTTTTTATTTTTCCCCTGCTGTTTTTGTTTCATTCTTTTGAACATAAATAATACTTCTCTGGTTTTATATATTGGTTAGGCCATTATATACAGGGCAGGGCAGAGAGAAAAGGAAAATTTTTGTCCTGCTTATAGAGGTTAGAAAAAAAAATTTTCATATGAATGTACAATTTCACCTTTCATTTATTATTGTTTTGACTTTATTCTCATATGATATAATATACATTAAATTGGGATAAAGTTAAAAATTTATTGAATTTTATCAAAAAGTTAAAGAAGTTTAAGATTTTTTTTTTAAATTTGTGTGAAAAAAGATGGAAGCACATTATATATAGGACCAAAAGAGTAGGAAGAATATGGCCAAAAAAAGAAGGTCACGAAGAATCAATTAATGATTGCCAGTCCAATACCGTACGGAATATTCGTGGAGGAATTTTAAAAAGTATGCTTCTTTAATCTTGGAAGTTTCATGGCAATCAAGGTGATCTTTCTTAATAATACCCAAAAGAGAGCGATCATGTTAATTATTGTCGGCATGGCAACACCAAAATAAAATAATCTGATCCGTGTCCTACTCAAAGATGTTGTCCGTTAAGGTAGCGCTTGGAAAACGGCCCGGCCCAGCTCTATAAGGTCGGCCTATTTGGACCCAAGTCCAAAAAAAGCGAAGATTTTAGCGGCTCGGCCTGATTAGTAAAAGCCCACAGGCTTTGGGTTCGTTTAGCATTTTTTTGTTTCCTACCTGCTTAAAGACTAAAATACCTAATTTAAAATATAAATATTAACAAAACTAAATTAAAACTTCAAACATTATTCATATTTAAAAAAACACAAATACTAAGATCATAGTCCAAACCAAAACTAATGTCTACATACAACCACTAGTCAACCACAAGTCCACAACTACAAGTACACAAACCGCAATCAAATAAATAAGCATGTCCTTTAGCCTTTATACCTAATGATTTATCAGTCCCATGAGTTTTTCCTTTTTGTGAGGAAGACATTGTATATGCTACCTATCATCAAATTAAAGATCATATTCAACCAAAAAGAAAAAACCAGAATCATAAATGATAAAATAAACAAATTACACCATTTTGGAACTAATTAAATCGAATGTTTCTGAACATGTGTTTCTGAACAAATTGAATTGAAGTGTTGAGAAATTGTCTCCCTCCACATATGATTTGGGGAATTTAACAGGGTTGGTAGTTTAAGACTTTTCTTCATTTCTGGGGAATGCCAACTGACCATGGTCTATTTTGGGACTATAACGTCCAGAATTGATTTTGATCAGAATCTCTTCTCAATTAAACTCAATATATACTCCCTCCATATTGTTCTTGTCCATGTTGTTTTTGTTATTAAGTATGCTCTCTTTGGCTTTTATCATACGACTAACATATTCTACCTGGCACAAAAAACATACTGCATCTTGTTCATTTGAAAATAATTCATAAGCCTGAAGAATTATCAGGAAACTATAAAAATTTTGGGAGTAAATGAAACAGGAAAACATAAATTCAAGCACAATATAGTATCCATTATCAATCATCCTTGACAAAGCCAATTTGAGTATTGAGTTAGCCTTATTCTAAAAAAAAGATAAACAGGTCTAAAAGGGCCAGCCTACAGGGCTGTAGGGCTTGTGGCCCTACAAGGCCGGCACTTTTAGGGCCGACTCCTTCTGGAGACTCTAAATCATAAGTCTGGCTCTTGACGGACTTAAGCCTAAACGGGCTAGTCCGATGGGTTTGGCTCGATTTTCGGGCTCTAATTTAAAGTTATTCTCTAGGTTATGAAACCCGAATCGGACAATTAGGCCCAGAAACTGGTGAACCAGTCCGGTCCGGTAATCAACTTGGTTCACCTTTTTAAAAAAAATCAAGTTTTTAATTTTTTTTTATAATTTTATATTAATAACTTTGAAATTTTCACTTTCTCACCAGTTTGGTCTCTGATGAGCTCTGGTTTGACTTCAGTTTAACTCACTGACCCTTAACCTAATACTCCGATCGGTTCAGTAACCGATCTAGATTTAATTATCTTGGTTATTCTACCACACATAATATATCAAACGTGGTACAACACTATTCAAAATTAAACGAATAATCATTAATCCTTACATAAAAACAGGTAGTAGAACAGTAAAATTATAAGGAAAAATTGGATGACAATACCTATTTGAAAATTTTATCCGTGGTAAGGACATGAAATTTGGAAAAGTGTAAAATCTTTCACAATTCTAATATTCTATGGTATGAAAATGTATAATAATGTCAAATTCAAGTCTTCATAAACCAATACAATTTTTAAATGGGAAAAGAGATTGTCGCCGCCGCCGCCGCCGCCGCCGCCGCCACCAACAATGAGCTTTATTCCACTAGATAAAGTTAGTTATATAAATTACACGACATCATCAACCAAATTTTTAGTTAAATTGTTAATCAAAAGCTTCTTTCAAGAGTTTGCCACCAACATTTTTATTAAATCAATAATAAAATTTAAAGTCACGCCTTATAAATGAGTTGCATTATTATTCTTGTTGTTGAATGTAAAACAATTTAACAATTTTACGGGGATGAATGGCCCAACCGGCCTTCATATGTATCACTAATATATAAGGCCAAAAAATAATTAATTTAAGCATGAAGATATATAAAAAGAAGAGACCTGAAATTTTCTGGAAGTTCAAACAATGCGATGAAGTGTGAAAAGCACAATGGGCAAAAGCTGTGGTTTTGACAAAGCGTTTGCACGACTGGGCTTCTGCAAGAAAAGCAGCTTTTGGCAAGAAGTCAACAGTTAGAGCTTCTTGCGGTTGTCATCACAACGGTAGGTGATCGTTAGGAGCATTTATTGGCTTGTGTACTTATTCAAGCCATGAATTCTCTCTCTTCTCACCCGAATTCCTTCACGCGTCTCCCTGCTTCTCTATTGTTGCTTAGTGCTGGCTGATCATCGTGAGAAAGCGTTGCTGTCGTGAGTGGTTCACCGATAGGACGTGGTCGTTCTTTGAGCTCTAACATCTTTGGTTATGAACAATGGTGATCTGTGGCGTTGGGCACTTTTTGGCCACATCCTTACGCGAGTTGGCTATGACAGTGATAGACGGATGCCATTGTTGCATATCTAGTTTTTCAGTCGTCATATGATCGTGTGGGTATCAGTAGGTGGTGGTTCGGTGGTGGGACTTGGAATGAAGCTTTGCTCTGTTTTCTTGGTTCGGGTCTCTATTCCAAGAGAGAAGAAGCTTTGGCCAATTCAGTTTTGACCAGGGACTTAATCGCAAACTTCAAAAGTTCTCAAGGAGGGATTAAAGTGCAAATTTTTGAAATATTTGTAGAACTGTAATTTATGAAACATCTAGGGTCCTTTTCTGTGATTTCCCCAGTGCCTTTCTTCATTGACTTGTAATTTCCATAAATTCTAGGGACATTTTCTGTATTTTTCTCCAGTCCTCAAAATATTAATTCTGACCCTCCAAAATCTCCAATTTCTTATGAAGCACATATAATGCAAGATTAAGCACAAGGTAGCATCAAAAGTTCAAGAGATCATTTGTATGAATAATTAACAAATTTTGACCATTTTGCCCCTAATTACAATTAATTCTACGAATGTCCCTAACTCAAATTAGTACTTAATCATGTAATAATGTCCCAACAAATGCATTAATCTGAATTTCTGTATTTTATCAAATTTTATTTTTAATTTTTCATTTCAATTATCACAATATATACAAATAATATATATATGATTTATGCTATTTTCAGGCATTTTCTATCTAAACGGGCTTTTAAAATAATAATTCAAATAGGTTTAAGGTTAGAAAAAAAAGATACTTCTACCACTGCCAATCCAAACACAAATCATATTTACAATATAACTTTTGTAAAAATCAGATTATAAAAAAAATTACTTCTTCATTGTTAATGCAAACAGACATATAGTCGTGGAATATATTATTAAAAAGCGTACTTGCTTTGGTAGGAAGTGGCCTCCAAAAAGAATGAGAAGCCATCATGAAAAACGAATATTTATTCCGTGAAGTTTCATAGCACATCATAGCAATTTTTTATTTTATTAATAATATTGATATCTTAATCTACGTTGCGCGTAAATGTGATTGTAGTAACCCTCAAATGTGAAAAATTGAAAATTATAAACCAAACACGCGGTTCACCGGCTTTTCTCAATAGTTATACGTACTCCCTGCCGTCCTTAACAAGAGAAGATATATTTTGAGTGTTAATTTTGAATTTAAATATAAGATATAATTTTCACATGAATAAAATACTCTAATCATCCCTCTATTTTGCATTAATTACATAAACCTCCTTTCTATTTTAAAAATTCATATAGGTCTCTTTTAAAATTAAAATATATGTTATACAAACGTCTCTTACATTTTGAGATTATATTTCCATCCTCCAACCTGATAGTTGACCATTAATTTTTAATTTTGAACTTTATTTTATCAAAATGCCCCTCTTTAATATTAGAATTATTTAAACATATATATGGGCCAAAAAATTTATAACACCATATTTATTGAAATTTATTTATTTTTAATTTTTTAAATGATTAAAAATATATATCAAAAACATTTTTTTTATCAAATATAATAAACTATATAGGTTTGAAAGATTGTATAAGTCATTTAAAATTTTAATTTCATATTTTTTTTCTTACAAACATTTAAAAAACGTTATTCAAACTTTTAAAAGTTTGTGATATTTACACGCAGTCAATTAAAATTTGGGAATTAGTATTAAGGATAAATTTTATTGTTTATATAAATCTTAAATAAAAACATATTTTTTGAATTTTTTTAGAATATTCTTAATGGAGTTAACTATTTAGACTTAAGTAAATGTTTTCAACATAGAGGGGAGACTTATGTAATTAAAAAAAATAGGAGGGTGGTTAGAGTATTTTATTCTTTTCATATTTGTTAACATTTTTTTAATTTACTTCTATTGATGTTTTCTCAATAATAATTAAGGAGGAGAGGTAAAGAGAAAATTAAGGAAGATGATTCAGGCATTTTAGGAAATATATATTATATTAACTAATTTAACTAATTTTCTTAATCTAATTAAATTAAATAAACCATAAGCATAAACATGTTCTCTACTAGTACTAGGAACAGGAAGGAGTAATATAATAATTATAATAAAATCATTAATTAATGTTACGCAAAGTCTGCGCCTCACTTGTATATATATGCCTTGGACTTGCATGCAATGTGTGTGGGCCAATATTTGAAAATACATTCATTGATTCATTTACTTCCTTATTTTGTGCTCAACCTTGGAATTATGGTTATGATAAAACCGCCAAAGTCAAAACGTTCTTCTCAGAATTAATTAATTAGAAGGTGCCTGTGCATTTATATGCATGAAGTTTAACAAATAAATTATAATGAGAATATTATTGAATATATGATATGATAGCGTTAATCTTGGAGATCTAATAACTTTTAATATAAGTCATCACGTATATATTCATTGCAGCCAAGTATTCTCTCTAATCTTTAATGTAAAACTTATTTACTTAATTTGATTATATTAATGAAGTTAATTAATTTAGTTAATATGATATATTTTTTTCTAAAATATCATAATCATCTTCCTTAATTCCCTTAATCTTTCTCTTACTTGATTATTGTTAAGGGATATCAATAGGAGTTAATAAGAATAGATTGACCAATATGAGCAACAAGTCTTACATTTAGGATTAGATGAGTAAAAAATAATTATATTATAATTTGTCAATATATAAATTAGGAAAATGACAATTAATTAAGTCTCAAGAGATGATTTGAGAAAATGAATTCCAAATATCAATTTGCGTGGATGTAGTTTTATATTATAAAGATCGAATTACTTATTAAATTAATTAGAAGGTGCCTATGCATCATGCATTTAGTTTAACAATGAATAATATGAGAATATTATTGAATATATGATATGATAGTGTAAATCTTGGAGATCTTATAATTTTTTATTATGAGTCATCACGTATGTATCCATTGCTACCAAATAAAAAATAATTATATTATAATATAATTAGGAAAAATGACAATTAATTAAGTGTCAAAAGATGATTTGATGAGATAAATGAGTTGCACCGATATCATTTAGACAGGTACAAATAAATTGGGAGTTACCTTCGAAAATTAAATGTTTAATATGTACTTAAAATTCTTTTGAGTTTGCAATTCTCTGGATTAATATTCACAGGCGTCGGTGTCTGGAAGCTCAATGAAGAAGGTGACAAAGCTCGATGAAGGTGGTGAGGGGTAAATATGAAATTGCAAATCTTAGGGGTTGAGGGTGGAAATCAATTCTAGGCATTTTGGTGGATATGGAATTGGAAAAAATTATAATTCCATCATACCAAACAAACTCATATATGGAATTCAGTCACAATTCCATTTCCATGTCCCTCATTCCATCGTACCAAACGGGCCATCATTGTTTTTTATAATTTTGTTGGAACATAACTGTTATATTAAATCATTTTTACGGGACCTAATTATAATTCTCCCTCATTATTAAAATTTTCAACTTTAAATTACTTCTATATTTATTATATTATTAGTCAACGATGGAGTGTCACGATCAAGTTAATAATCAATTTAAAAATACGAGATAAAATTCAATTTTGCTGTAGGATACAAAAGGCTTGAAGCACAACACCCTTGTGAAACGATCCTCTTTTTGTAATGACAAACACACCCACCCGCACGCACGCACGCACATAAATCGGTGAAGTTCCATGAAGTTTAGTGCTATTTTAACTTGGGTTAAAGGCTAACTTTATACCGGAAGTTGTCACCCGGGGGGATTTTGGTTCAAAAGTGTTAAATCTAAAGTAATTTCGCCCTGGCCGTTATCCTAATTAAGTTTGAACATTAGTTGACCAAATATACTGAGCTGACAGTTCATGTGTCGTCCACGTCATTTTTGTTAAGGTACAAATTTACCTCATTTGAAAACTTTTGGGTCAGCATTACTTCTAATTGAAAGCTTTTAGGGTAAATTTGCAATACCCTTATCTTTTTTTCACCTTTTTCAAAGTATTTGTGGGAAACCGATACGTAGTTCGGTGGGTAACACAGGAATAACATGAATATATTGATAATATGTGCATGATTACATAAATTTTCCATAGGGATTGTACATGATTATTACAATTGATGTCGCCGTACAAGGTCACTAGGGTATCTAAACCCGTTTCAGTGAAACGAAGGCATCTTCCTATCTTCGTTCTACCACTGCATTCCTTCCGTGTAGTTCTCTTCTCTACTTTCAATACACTTCCTATTTTCACCTGTCTAAATTATTGGTAGGGGAAGGTGAGATTTGAGAGAATCTCCGTAGGAAACAATACCATAATGCATACATGATAAATGCTATGTGTATAACATATTAGCTAGATGCATGCCCCATAATGACATTTCTGCATGCTCAATGTTTCATGCAACATAACTATGGCCACAGTATAAACAGAAACAAGGCTTCATTATTCAAATATGCTATATACAATCAAGTAAAGCAATCACATATATCACTACACAAGCAAAGATATCAAATACATGCAAATAAGGTAAGTTCCCTACCTTGAACCTTTTTCACCTCGTAAAGTGTGCTTCAAAGTTCGTGCTAATGACTCGGCTCTCAACTTAGTCCTAAAATTTTAAATGTACAAGAATTATATTAAAACTCATTCATGTACCACTTTAGACACTTCCATAGTGTTTCTGGTGGTTATATAAGTCTATATTGAAAAATGAACAAAATGCCCCTAGGGACCCGACCACACCTCGCCGTATCCTGTCCGATCGTACTTTTCTTGAAATTTTGAATTGAGCTATTTCTACATATTTACCAAATTTATTGCAAAAAGACAAAAATGCCCTTGGTAGCCCTTAACTTTGGGTTTTGGGGGCGTTTTGTTCATTTCTCTTTTTAGGGCTTTTTTGGAAAAGTGATCAATAGTAACCCCACCTAATTTTCCCTCCTGAACACAATGGAATCATCAGATTATCAAAAATCCAGCTCCTACCCCTCCAATTGGACTTGGCCAAAACTTAGGGTTCTTTGGGAAAAATTGGGGTTTTTCGATTCTGACATCAAATCCTTGCTCCTTTCTACTCCTAATCACTTTATTAACTACATAATTACATTCTAAACATGATTTAGACCAAATTTGGGTAGCATGACAACTAGGGTTCATCATTCTCCCAAATTCACAAATCACAAAAATCAATCACATATTCACTGATTAAACCAACCACAACAGCAACAACAATAATAATTTGAAGTTCATGAAGTCACATTTTCTTTCTTCTGGCTCTTCCCTTCTTGGCCGAACCCTAACTCCTACAAATCCCAAATATTTGCTTCAAGAACACCTTAAATCATGTAAAGGAGTAGCTTAGAGGAAGGATTACACAAGTTAGGAGCTAAATCATCGAAGAAATCAACTTACCTTGCAACTTTTGCTCCTCCTTCTCTCAAAAATCACCAAGCTCTCTCTCTCTCTCTCTCTCAAGCTCTCTTGGCTGACGGAAATGGTGGAGAAAAGATGAAGGGAATGGTTTTAATATATGTTGCATTTATCTCCTACTTATTTAATGACCAAAAAAGTTGACTTTTAAGACTTAAAGTAATTAGTCTCTATCCCTAAATAAAAGTGTCATGAAGCCTATTATAATTCAATTAATATTTTCCTTCCTTTGTCCATCCAAAAACACGTCCTAGGGTCCTTTAGATCAGCCAAATGGGCTGATGGATTTATCCCAAAATTATGATATTACCATCACAAATTTTCGCCATTTTCAGATTTATGTCAATTCTGGCATATTTTCTTCCCAAACTTTTAAAAATTTTAACTTAATTTGTAGACATCAAATCAGAGTGATTCCAAACGATATAGAACCCTTAATGAGTCTAGTTTTAAGGAAAAATATAGCATTTAGCCAATTGGAAGCATAAAATTCCTAGAATTTAATTTTTTGGTCACTGTTCTAGAAAATAGATAGTTTTTCTGGGTTAACTTCAAAAATTCATAACTTTTTACATACAGCTCTAAAAATTACCCATTACTATCAAATTAAAGCTTAGGATATATACTTTCATCTTGTAAAATTTTATAATTTTTGGTTATCATTTGATCATCTAAAACCACATGTCAAACTCACTGTCTCACAGAAATTTTCACTGGCAGTATAATCACATTTTAGTTTTTCAATATTTAATTCCTATGGTCTTAAATACTGACCATTCCACTTCATTGAACATTTCAAATAATTACAATGCATTTTGGTGAATAAAATTTGGAGTGTTCCAAAATTTGTATTTTAACAAAATTGACATGGACAACACGTGAACTGCCAGCTCATTATATTTGGTCAACTAATGGTCACACTTGGTTAGGATAACATCCAGGGCAAAATTGCGTCAGATTTGATACTTCTTGGGCAAAATTATTAACTAAGAGATCTTGCTCAATAATCTCACTGACCATTCTCTTCGCTCTTCCCTTACCTCTTTTAGGGTGTGTTCTTATTAGCTTTTGGAGAATAGATTATGAGGAGAATAGATTATGGGAAAAAGTGATTTTGATAAAATGAGAGTGTTTGGATGTTTTGATCAGAATAGCTTTTTTCATGGTCAAATTACTAAAAAGGACATTAACTTTTATGATAATTACATATAAAGAATAAACTTATATTTTATGTATTATTTAAGGGTTAAGATCCAAATTTAACAGTCAAGTTTTTCCTGAGGGGCATCTGGTACAAATAAGTTCTAGAAAATGCAAAAATAAAAATGAACAATTAAAAATGATGTAAATTTAACAAAACCGTTAAATTTGACCTAAATGCGTTAAATTATAAGAGAAGAAAACTCCTAACGGCATTAAAAAGGATGCATCTTAACCCATTATTTAACATTAAAGATCATAATTAATACCAAAAATGAAATAAATTTGTCTATATGTAATGTTAATTAACTTAACTAATTTTTCTAATATAATAAAATTAGATAAATAAATCTTATATTAAATATAGGAGAAAACATTAAAATGTTAAAATTCTAAAAATATATATATATATATATATATATATATATATGCAGAAAAAACGTCAAAATAAAAAAAAATAAAGATGAGAGAGATATAATATGGGGGCCCACATTATACAAAGGACCAATAAAAATCAGAGGGTGGGGCCCACATCTTCAAAAATCCAAAAAAAAAAATAGCTTCTCCCCAAAACCATGGTTTTAGACCAAAACCATGGTTTTGGGGAGAAAAGGGATTATCCCAAATAATTGGGTGTTCGGCACTTTTAGCACAAAACCATGGGATTATCCCAAATAATTGGGTGTTCGGCACTTTTAGCACAAAACCATGGTTTTGTGCTAAAAGTGCTTTTTTATAAAGCATCCGAACACCCTCTTAATTGGACTCCAAGCAACTTAATGTGCCCTCCTCACTCACGCATCCATATGATTTTCTACTATTTTTTCTTTAATATGTGTCACTCCCACCTTGCTCCATATAAGTTCATTACGAATTTTATATTTTCCATTATGACCACACATCCATCTCAACATTTTCATATCAGCTACCCTTACTTTGTGCTCATGTATCTCCCCTTTCAAGCTCAACATTCACTACCATAAAGCATTTTGCTAGCCGAATAGCAATATGAAAAATTTTCCCTTTTTAAGTACATTTCGATTACAAATAACTCCAGTAGTTTTTCTCCATTTAAACCATCCAGCTTGAATTCTATGATTAACATCTCTATCAGTTTCACAATCTTCTTGCAAAAACTAATCCTAAATATTTGCAATCTATCACTTGTGGAGTGGCTTGATCTCAATCCCATTTTAACCTCCAAATCACTTCTTACACTCTTCTTATAAAAAATGCAATGCATATATTCTGTCATACTTCTACCCAGTCGAAAACCCTTCGAGTCTAAAGTTTTTCTTCATAAATCAAGTTTAGAATTAATTTCTTCTCTTGACTTAGCCACAAGAACAATATCATCAGCAAAAAGTATGTACTTGGAGATCTCTTCAAGTATAAGCTTAGTCAGAATGTCTAAGATCAGGTTAAACAAATAAAGACTCAAAGTTGATCTCTGAAGAAGGACAATTTTTATAGGAAAGTCCTTCATTTCACCTCCAGATATTTTCACGGTAGATGTTTTCCCCTCATACACATCTTGTATGATCTGAATATATGCCACATGCACACCTTCTTTTCTAAAACTTTTCAAAATACACTCTTGACATGCGATCATAAGCTCTCTCTAAGTCAGTAAAAGCTATACACAAGTCCCTTCCTTTGCTTCCATTAAGTGCTTCAACAAATAAATCACTTCTATTGTGGATCTTTGCGGCATGAATCCCAATTGATTCTCTGCAATGCGAGTCTCTAATCTTAATATGTGTTCAATCACCTTTTTCCATAATTTTATTGTTTGGCTCATAAGCTTTATTCCCTTATAGCCAGTGCAATTATAAATATCCCTTTATTCTTGTAAATAGATGGGCAATAAAAAAAATATTTTGGGAGATAAATGTTAGACTTGCTAAGTTTGGAGAATGCTTTTTGGGTTATTTTCTATCATTCGGTTGATGTTAAAAATCTAATTAAACTCCTAACTGCAATTTAAAACAAGAAAAAAATATATAATTTGAGCCACCAAAATTTAACGATTAATGAACGCATATGCAAATTTTTCTTCTAAATTTTTGTCCAACCAGATGTGTGTGTGAACTTATAAATATTATACATATGTTAGTGGCTTAGTGCGCTTTTAGTGCCATATAGCTCCTGTGATCAGCTTTTTAACTCCCTAAAAAAACAGAGAGGACTCATGTGAGCACAATAATATGCTCGTCTCACTGAAAATAATAATAAATTTTCTTTAATATATCTTAGAATCAGAAAGCATACAGACTATGTATGAGGAATAATTATTTTTGTTTTAATTAATATTATTTCTCTTATATCCAATTAATAATTTATTTTTATGATATCCTCCAATTAATAATTTATGATTATAAAAACCTAAACCCATCCATTAATGCTAATAAATAATTTAGGTGAGACACCAATGACGCGCTTGCATAATCATACTGGAACGTAACAGATAATATAAGCTAAAGGGCAATACAAAATTCCAAAAATATAAAAAATATTAAAAACGTAGCTTCCTATTCTTTTCTTCAGAATATTATTAAAATTAAAAAATTCAAACCACCTTTCCTTCTTTCGTCTCTCTCATTCCTACGCGGCCTCCTGTCACAAAATTGTCAACCTTATTATCTATTACAACTGTCTCCTCTGAAAATTCCTCCTCAAGACCTTTTCTTTTCTTTTTGAAAATTTCTTCTTCATCTTCACTTCCCTATATATCCAACACATAACACAATCATTCAAACTCAACAACAAGAACAACAATATTCTCAATTCTTAAGCTTCCATTACAATCTTCTTCTTCTTCTTCTCCGACGATCAAAACCGTTGCAAAAAGTTTTTTTTTGTTAAATTTTATCATGGGGAATTATGTTTCATGCACTTTATCAGGCCCAGGAAGCAAGAGTTTGAGAGCTATCAAGGTGATCTTCCCGGGCGGAGAGATCAAGGAGCTTTTCACTCCGGTCAGGGCGGCCGAGCTGATGCTCGAGAAGCCGAACTTCTTCACGGTGAACGCGCGTGCCCTCCAGATCGGGCGGCGGTTCTCCCCACTCAGTGCCGATGAGGAGCTCGAGTTTGCTAGCGTCTACGTTATGTTCCCCATGAAGAGGCTCAACTCTACCATCACCGCGGCCGACATGGGCGCATTGTTGCTCACCGCGAATGCCGCGGTGAAGAAGGTTAGTGGTGGCAAGGCAAGAGTCTTGCCGGAGAACTACAACAACATGGAAGAGAAAGAAAGTAATGATATGGCCGCCGTCGCGATGTCTCCGTCGAGGTTGGATCAAGACGACACGGAAGAATTCTCAAGGCCGGAGTTCATGATGCACAGATTATCTATTTGCAGGTCGAAGAAGCCATTGTTGGAGACTATAGCAGAAGAGCCTGTTTGTTCAAGATGATGAAGAGGAAGAAGAATCAAAATCCTTTGGGTGGCATGTTCCTTGGTAATTATGAGGGACACGACATCGTTTTAAGTTTTTTCTTTTCTTTTTTTCCCTTTTTTGTTTTTGCCCGCTAAAAATATTCCTTTTAATCATCTACATATTATATATAGATGTGTTTTTCCCACCACTTGGGGCATCATTTGCTTTTTATAAGCAATTTTTCCATTTGGTGTGGGTTCCAAAAAAAAAAAAAGCATGTTATATATATTGATCAACGTAATTGTATATGTAGATTAATTTTTCTCTGGAAAAAAAATGTCGATTAATTTATTTTGGGTGCAATGTATGTATGCTAATTTTAATTTAAAAATATCGGAACTGTTGTGCAATTATTGGTTTGGGATTCCAGTTTTTATTCCCAGAATACTTAAAAGCTACATTAATTATATAATTGGCTCCTTTACATTGCCCTTCAACAGCTTAATTATATCAAGTTTTTTAAAAGGAAAAAAAATGATATTATAAACAAGCTGGGATAAGAATTAAAAAGCCTATACAAAAAACCATAGGTTGCGCTATATTCGAACCATGCATGACTTTCAAGAAAGAAGCCATCATTGAGATAATGTCCTGTCATATAATATCCAACCAGAATTAGAGCGATCCAATTGGATGAACTGCTAGCTTCTTGATACAAATAACACTACAAAAAAACACTGAATTTGCGACGGAATTTGAGACGGAATTTGTGACGGAATTGATTCCGTAGGTAATAACAGCGTCACAAAAAATTTTCCGACGGAATTCAGATTCCGTCGGAAATTTCTGACGGAATTTGAGACGGAAATTTGAGACGGAATTTATTCCGTCGCAAATTCCCTCTCAATTTCCGACGGAATATTCCGTCTCAAATTCCCTCTCAGTTTCCGATGGAATATTCCGTCGCAAATTCCCTCACAACTTCCGACGGAATTCATTTCCGTCGGAAATTCCGTCGCAAAATTTTTTTTTTTTTAAATTTTAAAAATCCACTTGGCAACTCCGGCAACCGCCCCCTCATCGCCGGCGACAGCTCGTGGCATCTCCGGCGGCATCCACCTTGTCATCGACCCCCAGATCCGCCACGTGTCGCAACCTCTGTCCGCTACATGTCGCAACCTCCCTCCGCCACGTGTCGCAACCTCATATTTCCTGGAAATGCAACTCAACTTGCCCATCCTTTGGTTCGAACCCACGACCTCGTCCGTATGCGCGCGATGCCTTACCGGATGAGCTCGACTGCTTTGGTGTTCTATTATTACACACAATTATATATATAATCTTATGTGCATATTTTTTTTAATTTCTAAAATTAAATTTTTATTAACATTAATTAATAACTAATAAGTAATTATTACCTAATATTTTATTTACTAATATTAATTAATAACTAATAAATTTTATTTTTTATATGACTATTTTGCCCCTATAAGGACCAAAACCTACGATTGAAAATTAAAAATATTTTAGAAATTAGAAAATAATAATAAAAATTAAATTAAAAATAATAAATTTTATAAAAATAATTTTTTTAAAATAAATTTTAAAATATTAAATAATTAAAAAATAATTTTTAAATTTTTCTACGGAATTTTAATTAATATTTTTAAAATTTTAAAATATTAATTAAAAATAATAAATTTTTCGGTAATTGAGAGGGAATTTCCGACGGAATTCAATTCCGTCGGAAATTGAGACGGAATTCAATTCCGTCTGAAATTCCGTCGGAAATTGCGAGGGAATTTCCGACGGAATTTAATTCCGTCGGAATTTGCGATGGAATTTAATTCCGTCGGAAATTCCCTCTCAATTTCTGACGGAATCAAATTCCGTCGCAAAATTCCTTCGGAAATTCCCTCTGAAATTCCGTCGGAAATTTCCGACGGAATTTTCCGTCGGAAATTCTGTGGCAAAGGTCAGAATTTCCGACGGAATATTTTCCGTGGCAAAATTTGCGACGGAAAAAATTCCGTCGGAAATTCCGTCGGAAAATTTTCCGACGGAATTTGATTCCGTCGCAAATTCGATGTTTTTTTGTAGTGTAACCTCTAGATTAAATCTTGTAATGAAAATAACAACTTAAGTCAAGTTTACTTTCCATTTATATCTTAATTATGAAAGAAATTCATTGAGTTAAGTTCAAGGGTTAGGGTGCATTCACTACCATGAAGTTTTTTTTTTTTTCAGGTGCATCTACAATCCTAAAATATTTTGTGATGTATTTAATATTTTAAAGTATTTTTTTAAATATGTCCAGTATCATAAAGTATTTTTTGTGCCTTGGAGTTGGATGCACAAAAAAATATTTTATGATGTTAAGTGCACTTAAAAAAAATACTTAAGGCTTTAGGGAGCACAAAAAAAAAACCTTTAAGATGTTGGACCACCTTAAAAATACTTCAGAATATTAGATACACTATAAAATATTTTAGAATATAATACTTGACATATATAGGAAAATACTTTTAAGAACTGCATGCACTTTAACCCTAAACTCAATTGTTAAAAAATATATTGCAATAAGGGTGAGGGAATGTTTCCACTAACTTTCCTTTTCAATTTATTTTCACTTAATATCTCTATCATTGGGTAAATTTGTAATTGTTGAAATTTAATATTATTTTAAAATATTATCATAATATTGAATATAATAAAAATCTATTATGGCAAACTATTCAAATCAAATTCTAATAGTATTTATTAATATATTTATCTATTTTTTTTTATTTCTTATCTTTTAATGTTATAATAATATTCTTACAGAATAAATCTCAACCATTAAAATTTTACCTAATGATAAAACATTAAACACAAAGATTTTAAATGCAAATAAGTGCCTTGAATATAGGGCGATAATCTAAAAGCTTTTATCCGAGACATCAGCTCATGATGTATGTAGACCGGCCTTTATTATGGATATATTTTATCAAAATTTGTATGTGCCAATTTAAATTTAAAACACTGCAGCCAATAGTGTTTCTCCTTGGATCACTATTGTACTTTGGAGACTTGGTTGGGTAGCCAAAACTGGAGGGATTATAAAGGGTATGATCTTTGTTGGTTAACAATATTTAATTAGACTGAGTTCATGCATCATATATGTTGCTTTTTTTTTTAATCATTCTTTACCTAAGAGAAGAAACTCACGCACTCCATACGCATAGGATTGAACTCGCAACTTCATACTTAAGATTCGGGCAAAAAAAACATAAGAAATAATTAATTAAGGAGGTGCTTAATGTCATGAGTTGGGAGGTGCTGGCTCATGCATTGCTTATACATATATGTTTGTATCTATATATGTATATGTAAGTAAAAGTCTAGGTGATAGTTAGATCTTGAGGATTTACCAGGGTTAGAGTATGCATTTGGGCTCAAAGTAAATATAAAAAGGTACTTACAAATTGATTACTAACAAAATACTCATATTAGAACCAACACATAGTTGGTTTAGCAGTGTGAAGCCCCATTAAATCCCTTTGGGTCTTGAATTTTTCTGGCGTAGGAGATACTTATGTTGAGAATGGGAGGGGCCGCCATAAACCTCAAATTGGATAATGGATGATACTATAAAAAAACATACTCACATAGGAAGTGGGATTTGAACTCACAATTTTGTGAGTCTTGAACCAAGTCCTTACCAATTATATTAACTTTTGTTGTCAACCCGTACGTTGCTTTACTTAGAGTCTAAAATATATTTATTTTTAGAAAACACAAAAACCCTTTCACTACTACAGATTTACGCATTTATAACGCTTAATATATACCAGTTACAGTTAATAAACATCATATATGTCGAGGTGGAGTTTACGTAAGGATATATAATGCTTAAAAGTAACAGTTAATTATAAGATCGTCATGTATTGCGAAGCAGAATTTGAAAAAACACAAAAATAACGGTTGTAGTTAATAACCGTCATTTATTTAGTGACAAAAGTGACAATTCTTTTGAAACAACCATTATGTAATGCTTACAAACGATTCATCTTCCGACCTTTATATCAGTGAAGACAAACTATAACGATCTTCAAAAACAACCATCATTTACACATTACCACCACTTAAGTCATAACTCATAATCCTTTATAATTCGTTAGACCTTCATAAGTCATAAGTCATAGCCATTCGTAATCAATGAGACCTCTATTTAAACTCTCCTATCCCTTATGATTTTTACTACTTTTCTTTATCGGCCTTCTCCTTCTACTTCATCATGTTAAGTTCCAAAGGAGCTCTTCCACCACCACCATCCCCTCCATGACCACTACCACCACCACCTCCTCCTTCTCTTCCTTTGCCTCCTCTTGAAATGGAGGCTCTGATATAGATGTTGGCAAGCCTTGATCGCGACATAAGGTGTCTAATGGCATATGCCTATACGTTAAACAGGAAGTTGAACCACATACTTCATCACAATAATGTTGAATATGACTTGCAGTCAGACCCTTCATTTTTCTCCTTCGATGATGAGGATGTGGATGATGATGAGGAAGAGGAAGAGGAGGATGAAGAGTACAATGAGGAGGATGAGGATGATAGTGGTAGTGATGACTAAACATCATCATTGTTTTCTTGCCTACCGTCCTCATCCTCCTTATTGTCTTCTTTATCCTCCTCTTCCTCATCCTCATTCTGATCAATAGATCGAAGGGAGATGAAGTGTAAAAAACAATAACTTAATAATTCATGGTTATTAATTAAGAACCGTAAAGTATTCTTGCCAACGTACTTAACGGTTTAACTTATTAATAACTATAAAGTATTTTTGCCACCATACTTAATGGTTCCAACTTAATAAATATTAATTAAAGCTTTTGAAACCTTTTCTCTTCCCCGTGCTGACTATGGGTACCTCCTCATTATTATACGATGATTGTCATCATGAGAATCAACCAGGTGCCCTTTCATTATGCCCTGCATGTTCAACTTCCAACTCGTGCATTGATGGTTTTTTCATAACCCTTTCTAATTGTGTATTATTTAAACTCTACATTTTCATCTTTTTTTTCTCTACTTTTTCTTCATCCTCCTCCTTTTTGTTCTCTATCTCAATCGCCCAGATGAAACACTGTACAGAAGACATGCCAGAAAATTTTTAGCATCATCCTCCACCACCTCCTTCTCCTCCTCTTCAACCTCCACCTCTGCCACCACTGCCTCTGCCTTGTCCAGCATCACCTTTGCCACCTCCTCCTCCTCTGCCTCCATAACCTATGCTTCCTTAACTACATGCACAATAGACTGACCATGCCGTGAGGAAGCTTTCTAGATACCTCTCTAGTATGAGCCTGAAGACCAGTCTCATACTTGATGAGTATGAGATTTGCCATGATCCTAATAGTGATCCTGGCCAATCATCTAGTGATGAGTAGCATGGTGATCTCATCAGTTTATCAGGCTACTCGCCACTGTTCTTTTTTTTTCATGTTAGCATTTTTTTCTTTTTAAATATTTTGTAAAAAAAAGAATATATCCAATGGTTCTTTAAAAAATACCATCATGAAATAAAATAAAAAGGTTCTTGTACTGTTCATTCTTAATGACTGTCATAAATAAACAATCATCAATAGCACTTACATATGATCAGTCTTAAACAAATTAATAACGATTATTAAAAACCAACCATCACCATTTATAAAGGATGCAACAGTTCGATAATCCATGAAACCCTTTCTATATAAACGTCTACAAACTGGACTTCACTTCCATTTCAACTTATCATAGCCAACATATTTACCAAACTTATGGACAAATGCAAGAGAACTGTTGGCTTATCATCTCAGGACAAATCAAAAGGTGAACTTCCTCCACCAACAAGCATTGAAGGGCTCGTCCACGAGATCTACGAGCTCCAATATATGGTCCTGGTTTTCCTGCGAGAGTAAGAACGCATAGATTAGTGCTTGAAGGAACTTACCACTCTCATTCGCTCTTTGAATGAGAATGTGAATAAGTTATTGGAGAAGGAAGAATCTGATGATGCATCAGACTCTTAAAACATCTCCATAACTTTTTATTTTTAGTTTATTTATAAACTTTGTCTTTTTTTTATTTTGTTTGTAAAAAAAGGTGGTTGCGTAATCAACCACTAATTTTTTTAAAAAAAAGTGAAATACATAACGGTTATTAAGCAAAACCCGTCATTTGTTAGAATACCAAGTAAGAAAAAGTGAATTACATAATGGTTATTAACAAAGAATCGTGATAAATATAAATAAATAAATAACATTTTTTTTCGGGCAAATAGTGATATAAAGTCTTAGGCATGATAACCTAAAAAACCTTATCATTCCTATTCTATTTAAATATCTGAAAACAGAAAATACTTGACACTTAGTCTGTTCTAACGAAACCCACCAACATCTTAATTCTATGACTCCTATTGTCTTTTACCGTCGTCGGGAGTTGTTTTCAGTTGAATCCCAACATAAAGCCTTTGTCCAACTTCTCAGCGACAGCCGTGCTAGTGAATGCACTTGACCCTTATCTCAGCGATTGTCGAGCAAGTTGTTTTTGTTTGTGAGCCCTAGCTGATTAGGCTGCCTTTGTGAAGTCATGCCGCAATAAACCATCCAAAGTGACATTAAATTACTTTTGTGAATTTTTGTGTTTTTTAAAAAACCCATTATTGCTCTGATTGAAGGTTCCTTAAATTGCTTTTATGAAGTTATGTTTTTTTTGGAAACCCTAATATTGCTCTGATCGAAGGTTTCTTTCCTATTACAGGAATTTTTCAACCCATTGTTTGTTTTGATTCATAGTTCATACTCTATTGATCTTTTTCAAAGTGGTTTTGGGAGATATAAATCCCTAAGCAAATACCTTTATTTTCTTGGAAGTATCCATATCTCCGAAAGTTACTTCAAAAAGATCAAAAGGGATGTGATGAATAAATTAGTTCAGTTATACTAAGACGCGATTAAGCATTGAAGGTGACATTAAATTGCTTTTGTGAAGTTATATTTTTTTGGAAACCATAGTACTGCTTTGATCTTTTTTGGGGTCACTTTTGGAGATATGAATTCCTACGCAAACACCTCCTTTCTTAGAAGTATCCAAATCTCCGAAAGTTACTTCGAAAAGATCAATAGAAATGTGATGAATAAACTCGTTCAGTTGTACCAAGACACAATAAAGCATTCAAGATGATATTAAATTGTTTTTGTGAAGTTATGTTCTTTTGGAAAACACATTATGGCTTTGATTGAAAGTTCCTCTCTTTTTTTTGTATTGAGCAGATGGCACCAAGTTAAGAGTTCTGAGATTCAACATTGTGATCAGTTGATAAATCCCAAATTTAATATATTTTATCCCACCTTATTCATTTATTTTGGGGATTATTTTAGGCTAAATTGGATTTATTAGATAATATTTGGATAATTAGTCAATTTTGGGAAATACTATAAATCTGAATTAATTATGATATTATTGAGCTGAAATTATTAATATTTTGATTGATATCTTGTGATTGGAAAATATTTCCAATTATATGATAAATCACGATTTTATTTGATTCTTGCAGAGTAAGGAAAAGCAGATTAAAAGATCTTATGGTGCAGAAATTTTTCTTGAAAGCTAAAAGAATATCCAATGGTTAAATTTTATTTGAATTTTTTAAATTTTAATGGGCTCAAGTTGGTACCCAAAAATGATCCCCTCTTCTCTTAAAAGTTAACCTAGCAGCCACTAACCAGGGAAGGGAGACACAACCGCTGGAAATCACGTACTCACAGACGCTGAACCGAGAAGAACCACGGAGTCACTGTTTCGTCCTTTCTCATCACACTCTACCCAGCCATTCCCTCTCTCACGCCTAACTTCTTCATCCTTCATTAATATATTCCCTCCTCACCCCCCACGGGATCCACTGGCAGCAACACTGTCATCTTCCTTCCACTCATTATTCACCCATTAAATCATCTTCATAATATCATGTTCGGGCTGAGTAAGGAGAGGCTTGGAGAGGAGAAATTCATGGCAGTTTGAGTTATTTGGGGAGGTAATTTGGGAGGAGTATGGAGAAAATTAAAATCTAAGAGCTTACATTTGAAGACTATAAATGAGTGTCTTTCTTTTATTTTTTTAATTAAAGATTTGAGATTATTTAGTTTTAAATGATTTTGAGTTGTAATAATTGAGAAAAATTTAATTTTGGATTGTAGACTTATTATTGATTAGGATTGAATTGATATTTTGAATTTGATTTGTTCTTAATTGATTGTTGGGATTTTTGTTTACAAACCCTTTGATTGTCAATTAGATTATTAATTGAGTTTTCATTATTAATTTAATTGTCAATTTAGGTTTAATCTCTTAATTGTTTAATTAGATGATTAATTGTCAAATTGTTTAATTAGGCAATTGTGAACATAATTTCTAAAACTATTTTAAACAACTGTGATTGGTTTTTAATGGATTTAATTAACCACCGCTTTCTCCATTATGAGTTTTCTAGTAGATTAGGTGTTATTGAGCTTGAGGGTTTCCCATATCTTAATTAGGTGATTAAATTTATTAATTCCAATTTTTCATGAACCTCCCTTTGGTCCAATAAATTGAATGGCTAAGAAAGCTAATTCCATGTGAATCCTAAGTTGTCCCTTTCATCATCATAACTGAACTAAACCCTTGTTGTTTGTCTTACTTTTGATTATTCTCTTTATTTAGCACCTTAATTCACTTTCATAAAACCCCAAAAAATTGCATTTGCATTATTTAGGTTAGTTTCATTTTCATATAGGTTTTAGAGTCATTTGTATTTTGCATTTAGGTAGTAGTGCCTTTCATTCTAGTTTAAATCTATTTCATTGCATCTTTTGTCACATAAATTCAATTCTAGAGAAAACCCACATATTGCTCCTTTAAAAAATGACCTAGGTTGCCACTATATTGCATTAGTAGGCTGTCCTAGTTATTAACTGATTACTTTAGCGACAAAAACACCCATCATCAGTCCTAGACTTTTTAATATGAGAGTTTTTGAGCTACTTGGTCTCGACTCTTTCTAATAGAGTTGCACTTCCCATATTGAGTAGCCATGCAATATGGGATGGATTGAGATTTTTTAGGCTTTATGGCTTGAATCAACCGCACTCTTGACCTGTATATCTCATAATGTAAGTGTTCATCACCTATACCTTATGTCTCATAAGCAATTAAACCAGGAAAGCAACGGGTTGGTGAAAAAAACATGAATATCATTCGTATATAGGGAAAAACATGAATATCATCAACAATTAATACGGATATTATTAGGTTTTTTCCCCAATCCATTGTTTTCCAAGGTTAATTCCTGTGAAGAGACATAATTTATAGGTAGACAATTATATTATCACTTAGATAGGTTAACAATTACTATTGATTCTCTCTACAAAGCCTAGAATATCATGATCTATCTCATATTGCATAGAAATTTGATATGGGAGGTAGTGTCTCTATTATATATAGTCTAGTCCAACCAACTTAAAAACTCTTACTTAAAGAGTCTGACAACCATACATCACAATTATTATATAAAAATTGTCATGTATTATAAAAGTTCATGGTTCTTGATTGAGAACCGTTATCCCTTGTGCTAAATATATAGCAGTTGTTTACGTGAGACCGTTATTTAGTGCTATTAAAAGTCATAGTTCTTATAAAAGAACCGTTATTTATGTTACTGAATAAATTACGGTTGTTAAAATGAGACCGTTATGTATCATGTAAGTATTACCATATATTATGATAGTTTTTCATGTGCGCCTATCACGGATTATCACAGCAATGCGCATAACATGACTTCACTAAGTCTTAATATATAACAGGTGTTATCTTATAACTGTTATAATATGTCAACAATAAATAAAGGTTAATAACTATAATCTATCTGCACGGAGTAAATATAGCGCCCGCATATATGATGGTTCAAAACCATGAAGTATAACAATTAATAACCGTTATGGATCGTGATTTCTATAGTAGTGTTAGGACTCTAAATCCTTGATCAAATAAAAAATATTTTTTTATGTTTATATTTTTTGATTAGCTAGTGATCATCGACTAATATAACTTCAATGATTAATATTGATTTCAATAACCAAGTGTCTTGCATCCTATCTAGATCTGTTGTTGCTTATCAATGGTATTTTAAGGACACTCTTTATTGTCAATATAAAATATCAAGTTCTTTGGTTCTCTCACACACACATCTATCTATTTGATAGGGGTGTCAAACGAAATTAGTCCATACCAAGGTAATTAAATCCGGATCGGTCAGTGAACCGGTCGGAGTACTAGATCAAGGGTCAATGGGTCAGATCAGAGCTAAACCGAGACCAAAACGGTGAGAGATGAAAAATTTTAGGCTTATAGTATGAAATTATAAAGGAAAAATATAAAAAAACGATTTAAAAAAAAAAGCAACAACTTGACCAGGACTGGGTCACCGGACCGAACCGGTTTACTGGCTGGGTGGCCAGTTTCCGGTCCGGTCCGGGTTAGAGAACCCTGATCCATACAATCAATGATGTAAACTGTAAACTCTTTGTGCCTCATGAAAACAGAAAATATTACTACTCCGGTCTGTGATAGTGCCAGAACTTGTTGGTTGCATAAATTATACTATTTTAATATTTTAATTGAAAAAAATGTATCAAAAAATTATTTTAATTGAGAAATTAACATGCAAGACTTTATAGTTTAACTTTATTTTTAATCGAATCATTGGAATTTTTTTGGTAAAAAGTCATCGTAATTTTTTTAACTGCATCCATACAGTTTTATCAATTATAAGTGTAGATCTTTATACTCATACCCTATTGATTTGTAAAAATAGATGTTATAGTAGTTGACCACGTGGTGCCCACTCAACATTCACTAGAATTAATTTTTCTATATATAGATCTAAATCTAATTAATATAATCAAAATCGACTAAACTACATATTATATATAGATGCATGGCATTATTATGAGCCTAATAAATTTTTATATTGATAATAAATAAATTTTATTTTATTTTTTTATTTTTTAAGAAAATTATTTTATGTTTCGTGATAATTTACATGCATATAATTGAGTAGAAATTGGAATGATCCAATAATAAAAATAAGGGAAAATTAATGTTTTGATTCTTATAATTTTGACTGAATTGTAATTTAATACCTACAATTTGATTCAATGCAACTCATTAGTCCCTATAGTTTTAATTCGGTTATAACTCAATCTTTAAACTTTGACTCGCTGTAACTCAGTCCCTATATTTTTATTCATTTTATAATTTGGTCCTTGAACTTTATTATATATGTGATTTTATTTTTTAAAACATATGGACCAAATTCTAAAATAATTAATACTATAGAGACTGAGTTGCAGAGAGTCAAAATTCAGGAACTAAAATAATTTATAGGAATTGAATTGTATTGGGTTAAAGTGTAGTAATTGTTTGATTGAGTTACAATCGAGTAAAAATTATAGGAACTAAAAGATTAATTTTTTTCCTAAAAAATAAAAATATAAAACTTAGTTAAAAATGAGATGAAATTTTTAGATAAATATAATTTTTTTTTTTCAAAAAAGCTTAGAACAAGAATTGTTGGAGAGCTCATTCTTTGGATTTTGTTGTGTGCATTACCCTTTTTACCCGGCTGTCTCGTAGTTTAGTGCAATTCATAACCGAAAAGAACGAATTTGTTTGGCGCCATGGAAACAAAGTCCTCGCAAGAAAAATCCTAAACCAGAAACCGTTCGTTTTTTAAGAGCCACCAGCCATAGATGCTTCGTCTTCCTTCTGCTCATTCACTGAGACAAATACAGCTACACAAGCCTCTTCCTTGGCTTCTCGATCCTCGCAAATGCCCAAATCCCAAACCCTAAGTTCCGTTGAGCTCTTCCACAGTGCTTTCCAATCCCTAAACTCGTCGCCTCCCTCTCCGGCAGTTTCCCTCCAGCCACATCACTCACATCTTCCGCCGTCTTTCCCCCAATCCAAACTCATCCCTAAAACCCGCTTCGTGGTGGATGCATTTCGCCATGCCGGCGATTACTCTGTTGCCTACTTTCTTTCCCATTTCCACTCTGATCACTACACTGGTCTTGGCTCTAATTGGTCTGACGGTATTGTCTATTGCTCCAACACGACTGCTCGACTTGTCATTGAAGTGCTCGGGGTTCCTTCGAAGTTCGTAGTCCCTTTACGGCTCTGTGAACCGGTCGAGATTGATGGCTGTGAAGTTACTCTTGTTGATGCGAATCATTGCCCTGGGGCTGTGCAATTCTTGTTCAAAATTCCAGGTGTTGATGGAAAGTGCGAGAGGTATGTTCATACGGGAGATTTTCGGTTTTCTAAGGCAATGAAGTCAGAGCCTCTACTTGCTGCATATGTTGGTGCGGATGCTGTATTTTTGGACACAACCTATTGTCACCCAAAGTTTCAGTTTCCCAGCCAAGAGGAGTCTGTAGCTTATGTAGTTGATGTAGTAGGGAGGGTTGAAAGTGAAAATGATTGTTCTACTAGAAATGTTTTGTTTCTTGTTGCTACTTATGTTGTTGGAAAAGAGAAGATTCTGCTTGAACTTGCTCGTAGGTTTGAACGTAAAGTGCATGTGGATGCTAGAAAAATGGAGGTTTTGCGGGTTCTTGGGTATGGGCAAGGCGGGGAGTTTACAGATGATAGCTCTCAAACTAATATTCATGTTGTTGGGTGGAATGTGTTGGGTGAGACATGGCCATACTTTAGGCCTAATTTTGTTAGAATGAAGGAGATTATGACTGAGAGGGGGTACTCTGAAGTTGTGGGTTTTGTTCCAACTGGATGGACTTATGAAGTGAAGCGCAATAAGTTTACTGTGAAGTCGAAGGATTCATTTCAGATTCATCTTGTACCATATAGTGAGCATTCTAACTATGATGAGCTCAGGGAATATGTAAAGTTTTTGAAACCAAAGCGTGTTGTTCCTACCGTAGGTGTGGATGTTGACAAAGCTGACAGTAAACATGTGGAAAAAATGATGAAGCATTTTGCTGGGTTAGTTGATGAGACAGCCAACAAGCAGGAATTTCTAAAGGGGTTTCATTGTACATCTAGTGCAGGGGGCTTCAAGTTTGACAAGGTTGATAATGATTCCACAAAGCCAGGGCAGAACATGGAAGCAGAAGTGAAGTTATTTGACAAGGGAGATGATAAGAGCATTAATCCAGATATTGTTCTAAATTTGTCTTCGACTCTTGAGGAACCTGAGTTGCAGGATCCCACATCACTAAAGGATGAGGAAACAGGAAAAATCAGTCAAGATATGTCCAGTTATTTGCCTGCATGGGTGACTCAAGGACAAGTTCTAGAGCTGATCAGCAATGCAAGGGGCAATGTTGTTGAGGCTGTTTCTAATTTCTATGAACGTGAAACTGAATTTCACAATCAAGTATTTTCCTGTCAAACCTCTGTTTCTGCATCGACATGCTTATCAAATGACAGTGATTTGCTTTCAAAACCACCCGTTGTCAGTAGTAAAACTTGCATGAGTGTTGACATTTCACCAAGTCCAAACTTTAAGTTATCCACCCTGAGAAATGCAGTAGCAAGTAGCATTTCTCCTGCTAAAAGGAAGAGGAATAGCGAAAGAAAGCTTAACAAGAAAGTAAAAGTCCATACAAAATCCGAATCAATTGGTCCAAAACAGTCCATGATAACAAAATTCTTCACTAAAGCCTTGCCTGACATCACCCAATCTGGTAATTTTGAAGCTAGTACTGATGAAAGCCCTAAAGTTGAAGACTTGCCACAGTTGGATGTTGAAAAAGCATACAAGGATGAGATCAACCAGTTCATGCAGATAATAAATGGCAACGAATCATTAAAAAATTATGCTATCACAATAATTGAGGAGACAAAAGGAGATGTAAATAAGGCATTGGATATATATTACTGTAATCCTGGCAATTTTGATGGGAATGAAAAATCAGTTCAAGTTAAGTGCAAAGTGGACCTCTCTTCAGAAAAGAAATGCGTGTCACAGGAATTGAGATCTACACCTGATATTTCTTTGCAAAGCATATCAAGAGAGAATGCCAATGTAACTGTATCTCTACCACCTAAAGAATACAACCCTCAAGAACATGGTTTGTGTTTCTTTCTTCCTTTCCTATTTCCTTTTTTCTGGGTATATTAATTTAGAAGGAGTACTTCAATTTACTGATGCCACTTTTGTTATTTATAATCCCATAAAACTGTCACAACAGCATGTTGGAGAGATGGAGAGTCTGCTCCATATTTACATCTTGCACGAACCTTTAACCTTCTTGAGGATGAGAAAGGGAAGATAAAGGCTACTTCAATGTTATGCAATATGTTCAGAAGGTTTCTATGCTCAATTTTTCTATTTTATGGAATCATTGAGGTATTTAATTGTAATGGGCTGATTGACGAACATTATGTCCTTACGGTGTTTACTCAATACAGTTTGTTGGCCTTGTCTCCGGCTGATGTACTTCCTGCTGTATATCTATGCACAAACAAAATTGCTGCAGACCATGAAAATAAGGTCGGTTACTCCTTTTCATCTTTCTCATTTGCCTTTCTATCTTTTCACTTAAATTAGGGTAATCCTTGGAAGCTCAAACCATTGTTGTCTTAATATGCAATCTTGTTCCCTTTTTTCTTCTTTTGTGTACATGGTATTGAATTTTAGAAGTCTTCTACTGCAACGATAGCTTTGCTTTGAATCCCTAGTTCCTATTTTTATTCCCTTGGCTTTTCTTTGAGTTGATGCTTTTCTTCTTACTCCCCTTTTAAGGGATTGCGATGGTGCAGAGCGTGGTATTGCTTCCTAGTAGTTTTCTTCATATCACAAAAAAATGTCATCTTCTTATATCGTTTTCCAACTGAGTTTTATTATTTTTGTTATGGGGTTTGAGGTTTTCTTTAAAGCTGTAATTGATGGTTCGGTTTTTTTCTACTGGGAGTAGCAACTCATGTTGATTTTTTAAACATCTTAATGCAAATTTTATTGAACTGAATTATTAAACAAAGTTTGTGCCATATAATTAGTCATGCACTGAGAAAGTTCTTTTGCTTATTTTACCATTTATGTAGGAATTAAATATTGGCGGAAGTCTGATTACTGCAGCACTGGAAGAGGCATGTGGAACTACTCGTTTGAAAATAAAGGAGATGTATAACAAATTCGGAGACCTTGGTTGGATGATAGCTTTGATGGATTTTTGTGTTAGACAGAAAACTTTTCTTCTGAGGGCTGGAATAATTGTGGAATAGTTTGTTGTTGTTAAAGGTGATGTTGCTCAAGAGTGTCGACAAACACAGAGATTGCTTGCTCGTCCAACACCACTTCTGATAAAAGATGTTTTCTTCGCACTCCACAAGATAAGGTATGATAGGCAGTCTTGTTTTAAAATTTTTGGGACATGCAAACTCACTAGTACTCTTTATTGACTACATAAAGGTCTTTTCCACATATTTAGTTGATAACCAAGAGAATTATTGGTAATATGGAAGTTGGGATACTAATGCATTGATCTAGCCAACAAATATAATCATATTTGATTTGTTTGTCACCCGCATATTTCTATCTTGACTTGTGATAAAATTATTTCATAAGAAAATCTCATTTTTTATATTTTAATTGCGGCTTATAAGTGGTATATTTTGAACTACATTGATTGCAAATAGAAATCTTTATGAAATTGTAGTTTTCCTGCTACTTAAAGTTGATACTTTCGTTAATAGAAGTATCATTAATAGGATCACGACTGTAATTTACCCAGGGTGCTTGAAATTATTAATGAAGAAATGACTTAGGGCTTCTGTTTCAATTCTGAAAATAGAACATCAACGCATGACCATGTCTGATATATGTTCCACTTTATGCAAAACCTTCAATTTTTCTTTAACTTGAATACTGAAAATTATGATAATCTGTACCTTTATCTTTCCTGTTTTATGTTTGTATCTTGTTATTTATACAACACTGAAGGGTTTTCCCTTTCTTTTTACGTTATGGTTGCTTGCCTACTTTTGAAATATTGTAGCGTTTCCACTGAGCAGCATGCTTTTTTCTTTTGGTGGTCCTCATGTTGGGGTACATTGATATTAAAAGAGGAGGTTGAAGGGAAAAACCTTGGGAAGTGTTTTTTTGCCCCCTTTTCAAATTATATCAAATTGCAATGCAATGATGAATTCCCATCGTTCTACTATAATCCCCCCCCCCAAAAGCCAGCACATTTTGTATTTGTCAGTTGTATTACTGAAATCATCTATATCCATAGATACTAATAGAAATATTCTATTCATTAGCCATAAAAAGTAGGACTCATTTCTGTGCAATCCAATATATTGCTTAGCATTTGGTTGGCAAGAATTTGGTCGAATCCAATCCCACAAAACTAGAAAAATGATATAAGCAATCAATTTTAGTTTACAGAAGATGTTGCTGCAAATAAAAAATGACTCAAATAATTATGGAAACAAAATAAAATAGGAAACAAAGAGAAAGTTGTTTCTATGACGGATAAACGGATAAACCCAATAGCATTAGGCATGTGCTAGAGCAGTGAAGAGCCACAGCAAGAGACTCTCAGATATAACACGCAACATAAGATAAGGAACCCGAATCAATGCTATAGTAGAGGAAGACAGGACAAGAAATGCACATGCTGGCAATTTGAGGATGTCAGAATCTCCTTAACCTTCAAATCCTTCTCTGTCACCTGTCCATTCTGTTTTAGTCGTCCATTTTTCTCCTGCTGTTGGAATTCTTGTTAATTGGGCCTTGGGCGAAGGCTTTCTTGGCTTAGGCCTTCTCTGATATGGTTCTTATAAATTATGAATGATTTCAATGATGCATAATATACTAAACGTTATATTTAATCATTTATCTTGTCTGTATTATTATTTTTCCCTACTTATTTATTTATTTACTTTCATGAAGCTCTAATAATTTGTGAACTATTAAATTACATATACTCATAAAGTACTCATCAGCTTACAAACAGGCAATGGAAGCACTCTTAGGAAGAAAAGCATAATTGTAAATCTCATGTGTTCTTGTCGGGAGAGGGAGATAAAGTTTCTTGTTCGTACTTTGGTAAATATCTTAAATTCTTAGAAATGCTATGCAGTTTTTTGTTTGTAAACTATTGATGACACTCTTTTATGTCAGTGTCTTCTTTGACATTTAAAAATGTTGGCCGGTGATGTGGTTCTCAAATATTTTTTTTATAGATTTTTTCCTTGTTTATAAACTAGTCTCAGTTTTCAGTTAATTTCCTGTGTAGGCCAGGAATTTACGGACTGGTGCAATGATTAGAACTGTTTTGCCTGCTCTGGCTCAAGCTGTCATAATGAATTCATGCCCTGCTTTACTCCAAGATGGAACTGCAGAAAATTTGAAGGAGAAGCTTCAGGTTTATTCCATAGCTATTTGCTTAATAACTGTCCAAGTTTTTGAATGTATGCTCCATCCTATTGGCGCTCTCTTGTCCTAATAATTATCTTCCCCATGGCATTTCTTAGATGAGCTTGTCTGTTGTAAAGCATTTTTTTTTTTGTGTTGCACAGTAAAGTTCTCCTACGAATTGGAGGATAGGCTTGTTTTCTTATCCTTTTTTCTGACTCTCAACATCTGGATTATGAAGAGTGTCTGTCTCTAATGCCACAAACTGGCCTGCATTTTTCAGCAATCATGTCTTTACAGTTTATTCTTGTTTATTCCATTTAGAAACTTTCTTGTCTACCCTTCATTGTGCTCCTTCTTTTCTTTTGATGAATTTTGTGTGTATCCATGTGTGTTTTGCTGTCAAAGTTTATTATTTTAAACTTTTCATTTTCTTGCAATTATCTGCTGCTCAAAATTATTAAGTATCCATTGGTTAAGTAAGTATATTGATTTATTTTCATTTAGGAGATTGTGCTGATTTTTATCCTCTGCTTCTCTAGGGCCTTTCGGCAGAAATCATTGAAGCATATAACATACTCCCAAATTTGGTAAGCACTGATATGGGAAAAAAATCCTGCTCACTCTTTTATATAATTTTGTTTTTAACTTTGGAATTGTAGTTTTGCTCATACAACTATGGTCTAAATTGCTTTGACCTCTCTCTTTTATTGTTCTTGTTTTTTGTAACCCCTTTCCAAGGGAGGAGTAAGTAGCCAGTTTTTAAATGCCAGTGCCTCTATTAAGGCAAAGATGCAAGTTTAAAATCACCAGAATCAAGGGAAAATTATGTTATATGTGAAAAGTTCGTATGATTCATTGACTAAATTTCTGTGTTTGTACATAAACAGAGTGCATATATACATATATAATGTGTGCATGCATGTGTTGGGTTTGCTTGTGTAACAAAATAAGGGAATGATTGGAAAATATAGGCATTGGAGAACTGTTCGAATTGAGATATGAAATCCCAAAATGATTCTTTCGTGGTGACCAATCACTCTGTCAAGTTGATGGAGAATTGATGTCAACCATCTCTAACTTGCACTCAGGTTCTTTCATCCTTATTCTGGGTAGAGCTTTTGTTAGCACATAAGCAACTTGAATTTTAGTTGAGGTATGAGGTGATTTTGAGGATTCTAGATCTTAATTTGGCGAGAAGATATGTTAAGCTACCGGTTAGGGAATATCTCTAACTTGCACTCAGGTTCTTTCATCCTTATTCTGGGTAGAGCTTTTGTTAGCACATAAGCAACTTGAATTTTAGTTGAGGTATGAGGTGATTTTGAGGATTCTAGATCTTAATTTGGCGAGAAGATATGTTAAGCTACCGGTTAGGGAATATGAATTGTGGTGAACAAGAAAAGAAATTGAAATACTTTGTGATAAAGGGATAGCAAGTATCTCACTAATCTCTCTAAAACAGCCCCGGAGAATCTCCAAACTATAATAAACTCTCTGAATATTCGATGCTTTATTGAGTAGGCAAGAAGCCAATTTATAGAAGTACAGAAAGATAAAATCTAATTCAAAATGCAAACTAGGAAATCCAAATAATATCTAAAATCCTACTTGTGGATATTCTACTTATTTTGAAATATCTAGAATAATATCTCAAATAATATTGTTGAAATTGTTAAAAATAATAAATATTACTAATTAATTCTTAATTAGTCCTTAGACGCTTATTCTTTCTAGAATAAATCAGCCTATAGTGATTTGGATTGCTATCATATCTTCCCCTTTGGAAAGTTGACTTGTCCTCAAGTCGAAAGTGAGGAAATTGTTCCGCAACGAGACCAAGTAGCTTCCTCTAATTGGCAATTCTCCCATTCAACGAGTATGTCCAATCTGCGATTAGGGGTCCAGCGATGCTGCAACACCTTGGAAGGGTTTAGAATAAGCTCCATATCAGCTGAGAGTGGAAGAGGAGGAGGAGGAGTAGGGGCTTGCTGTCCATATGCAGGACGGAGTAAAGAAACATGAAAGATCGGGTGGATTTTGGCAGTTGAAGGGAGGTCTAGTTCATAGGCTACCTTGCCAATTCATCTGGCAGTTGGTAATGACGATAACGATAGGGTCTCAAATTTGGTGGAGATGCCCCTGGTAGCAAAGAGATCATGTGATAATGTCCCCGGGAGGGTGGCAGTGATGTCGGCTCTTCAAAAACAGTAGAAAAGTCTTGAAGGATCTTTGATACATCTAAGGCCGTACGTTTGGCTGTCTCTGTTTGGTGAAACTCCAAGCTTTTGAGACAAACCTGAGGGGCAGCCTTTGGAGGTTCTCCTTGCAACTTCTATTTTTTTCCTTCAACCCAGAAAATCATGAACATGTCATTCCAGTTTGCCTGCATTGTGTTGAGGGATGCTAACCATTTAATTCCCAACACTAAGCCTGACCCGACTAAGGAGAAGGGGTAGAAATCCTGTTTAATCGTTAAACCTGAAAGTTGGACTTCCAGATCCTTGCAGACTTGATTACAATGAATAATCTGGCCATCCCCAATTTGAACGCTAAAAGAAGGAACCGTGCTAGTAGAAATGCTGAGTTCTCGTATTAAAGTAGTGGAAATAAAATTGTGGGTTGACCCACTGTCCATTAACAGTAGTACCTTGTTTAGAATGAATGGAACCTTTAAACTTCATGGTGGAGGCCAAAGGTGTACCTAAGATGACATTAAACGCGACCTCGGGCTCCTCTATATCATCTTGGTTAGATTCGACGATGGGCTCGAGCTGTTCAGGAAGAGGGTTGCCGTCGTCATCAACCTCCATTAATGAGAAGGAAGCGCTGCATCGGTGGCCTGGTCGAAAGGGCTCGGCACACCGGAAACACAATCCTTTGTTGCGTCATTGTTGACATTCGGAATCCACGGCCGACACATGTCCAGATTGGGAAGGGAATGACGAAGAGGATGAGTTCAGTGCGGGATATTTCCCTGTGGTTGCAGTTGACGCAGTGAGTCTTCGGTGATCCTGCGGAGTATATAAATCATGGGTTACATAGTCATGGGAATAAGAGTGTCGATGTATCGAAGAGACAGATCTGGTTCCACGGGTAACGTTTAATTATTTTTCAAATTCCAAGGCGAGGCTAGCAACCTTGTAAACGTTCCTTGGTTTGTGAATCTGTACGCTCGATCTTAATTCCTCCTTAAGTTCGTTCATGAAAACGCCAAGAAGACAATGTTCTGGCCAATTTGCAATTAGCGCTAATCTCTTCACCCATTCTTTTCGATAGTCTTGAACAGAGCCGGTCTGCTTGATGCTACACAGGTTCTCATCAGGATTGAGATACTCCAGCGGCCCATAGTGTTCTTGGAGTGCCTTAACCAAATCTTCCCAGTATAATATTGCCCGCTGTGAATTGAGCCATGAGGACAAATCTAGGGCATCGCCCTCTAGGTACATGGCGGCGACGTCGACTCGATCGTCCTCCGATGTGTCATAATAACGGAAGAATTTTTCAGCCTTCAGAACCCAGCCCCTTGGGTCGCCCCCATCGAACTTGGGGAACTCGATTTTAGTGTATGGGGTACTTAGATTGTGCCAAGACGCCTCAGAATCATGATCATTGTCCTCGGCAGAGTTGTGCGATCTCCCTCTATTTCGGTTTGATCGAGATGATAAGATATCCAAAGCTTTAACCTTATTCCTCAACTTGTCGATAGCCTCGAGTCGTGCAGCGATGGTGGCGAGATGATCTAGAGAGGTAGCGAATGGATTGGTTTCGGGAGGTTGTGTCACATGAGAAGATGGATTGGTTTCGAGAGGTTGTGTCGCGTGGGAAGAGCATGTTTTGACCATGGTGGATTGGTAAGGCTCTGATGCCAATTTGTTAAGCTACTGATTAAGGAATATGAGTTGTGGTGAACAAGAAAAGAAATTGAAATACTATGTGATAAAGGGATAGCAAGTATCTCACTAATCTTTCTAAAACAGCCCAGGAGAATCACCAAACTATAATAAACTCTCTGAATATTCGATGCTTTATTGAGTAGGCAAGAAGCCAATTTATAAAAGTACAGAGAGATAAAATCTAATTCAAAATTCGAACTAGGAAATCCAAATAATATCTAAAATCCTACTTGTGGATATTCCACTTATTCTGAAATATCTAGAATAATATCTCAAATAATATTGCTGAAATCGTGAAAAATAATAAATATTACTAATTAATTTCTAATTAGTCCTAAGACGCTTATTCTTTCTGGAATAAATCAGTCTATAGCGATTTGGATTGCTATCAAGATACATAAGCTACAGTCCTTTTGTGCTACGGCATGATAATTAGCTTAAGTGCCATTTGTGAGTAACCACGGGTTGCGTTTTGCTTCTATAAGTTAAAAAGCTTTCCCATGCCTGTATCACAATGCACTTCCATTGTATGATGTTTCTTTGAAAAAAAAAGTACTTTTTTTCGAGGGCCCAATTTGTAGAATTCTCAAGCATCAAGATAAATTGACTGATGATATTAATGGGACAGCCCATGTCATGTTTAACATGAGATCGGTAAATGAACTCGCCAATTAGTCTTTGAAATCTTTGGGTCAACATGGGATCATCTTGAGCAAACTTGAGCTTGTAGTTTGCCTTCATAGGAGTGTCTGCAGCTTTGCATCCTGACATCCTAGTCTCTGACATTCAAGATCGGTGAGGACTATCTTTTCTGCATGACCTCATAATAGATATGGGGTTTGTGAGAAAATCTTAATCTTTAGTGAAAAATAAAGCAGCCTCTTCTCATAATTTTGCATTAATTGTGCCTAGAATGGCCTACATGCCTTTGTATTGATTATGTTTAACAAGAAACTTTCCTGAATACTCATCTATTTATGTTTTTCTTTAGTTGAAAAGTTTGGGCTTTTTAATACAAGACACAATTGCTTACTTTCATTACGCCTTAGCTTTACACATGCACTTGTGCATGTGCGTGTGCGCGCATGTGTGTTGTGAATGCAAAATTCTTGAGGATAATCTAGGCAAACTTTTAAGTAGTAATACATTTTTTTTGTCAAAAGAAAGTACACTTGTCTTCAAATGTTAAGCAATGCTGTTTACTCTATGCAGGATCTTCTAATACCATCCCTAATGAACAAAGGCGCTAATTTTTGTGCTTCAAGTTTGTCAATGGTTCCAGGAATACCTATCAAGCCTATGCTTGCAAAGTATATATTCTTAGACATTCTGTTTGGCTTATTATCAGATTTGATGGCTCCAAGAACATCCGTTTTTTTTCAATGTTCTGTGGACAATGCCAAGAATACTTATGAAGGCTTTTTCATTCTTCTTTTCTGTTTGTGGTAGGATCACCAATGGCATTCCCCAAGTGCTGAAGTTATTTCAAAATAAAACATTTACTTGTGAATATAAGTATGTCCTATTCCTCATGTAAACTCCTTCCTTATCTCTCTGTGCTCTCTATTTTCTCTGAATTTTATTGTCAGTGTTAAATATAGGACATGGAAGGAAGCAGTATTTTGTTCGGGTATACTGGAAATAGGTTTGAAATTTTTGGTCACTGTGGTTTATTTGCTTATCAATGTTATGGTCGTGTCAATGAAATATACTCACCTATATAGCAATTCAGTTGTGTAACCTAGCTAAAAAGTCTAGTCATCGAATTCATTAGATAAATCTTTTAATGTGTCTGCTGCACTGGAATATCTGTGAAACTCAATATAATTTTGTTGAAAAGAAACTAAATATTATATGGTAATTAGTTCCTGAGAAAAGTTGGTGCGGGGGAGGCCCATTGGAGTGCCTCAGACTCCCTCATTCAAGATGATAGTCTGAAGACTCTAATTAACATGCCGAATGCATTTCTCTGGTTTTCAAGATAACTGTGAATAAGATTACAACGCTGTTGTGATCATTGGTGCATAATTTTGAGTTCAAATTGTGAACTAGTTCCTGGTGCGTTGTTACATCTACGTAGATACAGATAGTTACCAACTTACCATCATGTATTTCTTCACTCACTATTCATAAGTTGAATCGGGCATATTTCATGATTTATATGGTAGTGGTGATGCCATAATACTCAAATGAAGGTTGAGCAAAGAGAGAGGCAAGATTAAAAGAAAATCCTGGTCTGAATTTTACCAGATGAGGACAGATGGGTATATATATATGGATTTAGATCAAAATTTAACCTAAAATCCATTACAGCCGAGTCTCAGAAGCAGCTGACCAATGGATGATAAAACAGGAAAGAAATATTGTTCATAAAGAGGGAAATAAATCAGAAATGAAGACAAAAAAAAAAAGTAAAAGAGCTTCGTAAAACGGAATAGAGCCATTGGAGACTCATAAAAGAGGAAGAATCATGTCTTAGTGATGTGACCAGATGACAATCACGTCATTACTGGTGGGACTTGGCTACGATTCTTTTCTCTTACCGTTTTCTTCCCCTCCACTACTCATCTCAACCTTTAGATTGAAATTTGAGTGGTACAGATTTAATATTTTATAAAAATATTAATAAAATATCAAATTATTAAAAAAATAAATAAATGAGTTAAAAAACTGCTAAATTTTATTTATGATAATTTGAAAATGCAATAAAAAAATATTTTTATAAAACATTAAATCTGGACCACTCAAATTTCAATCTAAAGGTTGAGATAAGTAGTGGAGGGGAAGGGAATGGCAAGGGCAAAGGACTGCTACTGGTGTGTTCATGACACTAGAAAACCCTAGTCAACTATTTGGAGATGTGGGGTGCTTACTGTGGGATATTTAATTCAATGTCAACTATTGCTTAATTGATAGGATGAAAATGAAGATCACATGTTAGAAGTGCAGAAATTTGATTCTGCTTTGAGCTATATTCTTTGAGATAGCTTCATTACACTTATTTGTTTTGTTGTTATTGAGAACATTTGGCATTATGTGTCGTATTGTCTCTCTTATAGAAGGATGTACTCCTTGCTTTGTATATATTTGTGGGATTGAATTTATTGCAATTTCAGATATGATGGCCAGCGGGCCCAGATTCACAAATTAAGTGATGGGTCAATTCGTGTTTTCTCAAGAAATGGAGATGAAACAACATCAAGATTTCCAGATTTGATTGAAATAATCAAGGAATTCTGCAAGCCTGCTTCAGTGACTTTTATACTGGATGCAGAGGTATAATTTTCTTTCATGTTAACATTTTCTATAATTAATTTATTCCTTCTTGTCAACCAAGGTAACTTTATTCTATGATCTCTGATTTCTTCTCATTTTCAGATTGTAGGTATTGATAGGAAGAATGGATATAGGTATATGGCATTCCAAGAGTTATCTTCACGTGGGAGAGGAAGCAAAGATGCCTCGGTTACTACAGATAGCATAAAGGTTTGAAACTTGAGTGCTTAAAAATGAACTGAAAATCTTGATGTGTAGAATCTCGAACTTAACCTGAAATGTAGAAACCATAATTATTTTGTTCTGAAGTTACGCTAGATGTATTGATTGATTGCTGGAAGGTTTCTGGAGGAACTTTTACCTATTCCTTTCACAAATTATGTGGTAAACAATATTATGACCTGCAAGTCCTGTGTAGAATCTGAAATGTATAACCAACTTCTTGTCGAAAACGTACAGAATGATGGTTGTGTAAATCTTTAAAACAAAACGCAGTATACAAACATTTGGGCATTTTATAGTAACTATTGCAGGATGGATAAACCACCTTATGATGGGGTCAATTTATTGGAGGGTCAGAAAAGTTTGTATGCCCTTTAGTGCATTCTCTTTCCTCGTAATGTCTCCTTGTTATAAAATAATTCTCTAAAATACTGCAGATGTGTTGAAGAATTTATTTTTCCAGCCTTGATGATATTTAAATTGTAAATGTAAAGGGGGTTAGGCTTCAGTTGTCCCCCTGCGGTCTTGGCCATGTACACTTTCCAGCACCTCCTGTAAAACAAATTTTTTGTTTTTTGAAAAAAATATATATACATATGCTAGTATTATTAGGAGATGGACATGATGTTCCTGTCTTATTGCAATTGAATACAATTAATATTTCTGAACACAACCAACAACCTAATAGATTGCCAACTAATTAATTCCAACTAGTAATGTAATGTTGCCCATAAGGTTACAGTGTATAAATTTTTGTTCATTGAACTTTAGTTTCTGACAGTACTTGCTTGGGATTGGCTGGTTAGAGTGCATATAATAAATTAGATTTTCTTGTGGGAAAAATATTGAGGTTAAATTTTGAGTCGCAGAACATGAGAGATGTAATCAAACAACTCAAATTATCTGTTCTTTTCTTTACTGTTATCGAAGGGGAAAGCCCAGTGATAAGTTAAACAGAAGAAGTCTTCAGTCTCAAGAAGTAGATTGACAAAGCAATAGATAAGGCTTATAAAAAAAGATTCCTTGAGAGAGCTTGGATAGGGGATGCTAAAGCTCCATTAAGAAGCTCCTCAACTAACAGAATGAAAGCATGATAGAATGCCATATCCTCTCTTGGTTTATTCAAGGAGGGAGAAACAGGTGGCTTAGGACAGATTAGGGAAGTGAGAGTCGGTTTTTATGTTTTATCTTCTATTTAAGCAGTTGTCTTTGATTTTAGTTATTGTCAGTTATGTATCAAACTAAATATATGTGTGTGGTGTGTCATTGTAGGATTAAGAATGATAATATATGAAAGTTGCCTGGACTTCTAGAGGTTGCAGATTCTGACCCCTAGATTCTCCTATTTTCATTTGATTCTCATACTATAGAACTATAGCACCAGCAGTTCTATCATTTTGGTATCAGAGTGTTTCAATCTCTGGGCCATTGCGAGTTATGGGAAACAACCGCAAAGAACAGCAATCTACTGATTTTGGTATCCCTAATCAGGATTGTTGAATATTAATTAATTATTATTATTATGGATTGTGAGTAACTCAGAATCTGTTATTAATCATCATATCTTGAGTACAATAGAGAGATATATAGGAATACCTGCTCTACTAGAACCCCTAATATCTGGCCGAAAAATAAGGGAAATAAAAACAGAAAGATAACAGAAATTTGAATCTAAGATTCTGACCTAAGATACTAATTTATTCTAGATCTGATAAGATATCCATAGTTAACCTAATAATTAACCTAATGGGCTAAGGCCCAAGTTGCTAACTAACACTCCCCCTCAAACTGGTGAGTAAATATCAATCATTCCTAGCTTGCCTACTAACTCATCAAATGGCTTCTTCACCAAAGGCTTGGTAAGAAGATCAGGTGTAGAGTCAGGCTCAGTTTCAGAGTCTGGGAGGTCTGGATATGGTGCTGGCTGGGTTGTGAGATAATAGGTGAGGATGCTAGTGGTGGTTTGTGTTGATGTGAAAGGAGAAAATTCAATTCCAATTCCTGAAGATCACTCTCCCACTGAATTGGATTTTTCTAGTAGTATGGATTGTCTTCAACAAAGGTAACATCCATAGAGATAAACATCTTGAGACTAGGGGAGTAGCACTTATAACCCTTTTGCTGTGATGAATACCCGAGAAATATACATTTAAGAGATCTAGGGTCAAGTTTCCCTCCATGGTAGTTATGGACATAGGCTAGGCATCTAAACACTTTGTGAGAGATGGAAGATATGAGATGTGTGTTTGGATATGTTTTGGAAAGAGTATGAGTTGGAGTATGGAAATCAAGCATTTTGGATGGTGGGTTGTTGGCAAGGTAATTTGCTGTGAGAACAGCCTCTCCCTAGTAAATTGAAGGGGCGTTGTGTGTGAGCATAAGGGCCCTAGTGATTTCTAAAAGGTGTCTATTTTTTCTCTCTGCAATACCGTTCCGTTGTGGGGTGTAAACGCAGCTGGTTTGGTGAATTATACCTTATGCAGTGAGGTATTGTTGGAATTGGGAACTAAGGTACTCTCTCCCATTATCACTGCATAAAATCTGTATGGAAGCATGGAACTGAGTTCTGATCATTTGGTGGAAGTGTTTGAAGACAAGGAATAGGTCAGATTTTTCTTTCATTAGGTATAGCCAAGTGACACGGGTATGGTCATCAATAAATGTTGCAAACCATCATGATTTTGATAGTGTAGGGATTCGGGAAGGCCCCCATATGTCGCTGTGGATGAGGGAAAATGGATGGGTGGTTTATATTTTTGTGATGGATAGGAATGTCGTGTATGTTTTGCAAGTTGGCATGTATCACAATGGAAAGAAATGTCTTATTCATAAACTTTGGAAACAACTTTAACATGTAGTCAAAACTTGGATGTCCTAATCTATAATGCAATAACATAAATTCTTTATTTGTCATGAAACTACTTGCATTACACACAATCTTCTTGCCTTGATTTAGTTGGTTGGCCTTCCTTCCTTGTCCTGGTTGACCATCAAGATAATATAACCCCTCATGTTCCTTGGCTTCTCCAATCCTCCTCTTCGAACCCAGTTCCTGAAAATTACAACAAGTGGTAGACATATTAACGTCACATTTACTATCTCTTTTAACCTTTGTAATAGATAGTAAATTACATTTAAGGCCTGGTGCAAAGAGAACATCAATAAGAGTTATTTCTGGAGTGACATATACAGTCCCTGTGCCTAGAGCCTTTGTAGTGTTCCCATCGGCTATATTAATGTTTATTCCACTACAAGGTTTAATTTCACTAAATAATGATAAGTCATCGGTCATATGGTCTGTTGCACCTGAGTCAACGATCCAGGAATTAGGTCTCAGCGTTTGAGCCCTTAAAGCTTGATAATATTTACCTGTGTGGGCTAAATTTCCCATAGTTACCGTTTTCTCAGGCTTGATATAGCCACCACTCATCTTTTCTTGGATCTTTCTCAGATTTTCGATCTTTGCAGGATTGATACTTCTGGATTCTTGTCCTTCATGCTTAGTGGGTGTTGCTGAATATCCTCTAGCATTTGGCTGTGTGGGACCTCAACCATTCTGAGGCTTCCCGTGGAGTTTCCAGCAAATATCCCTGGTGTGGCCACTTCGGCTGCAATGATCACACCAGCCCTTGCCTTGTTGTTTACTGCGGCCTACAGAAATTTGGTGTCTAACCATCAGTCCCGAAGATTCGGTGTTGTTGGGAACAAGATTTCCCTGAGTTAGGAATATTCTACTTTCTTATAATTTCACCATGTTTAGCACCTCCCGAAGGGTCGGTAATGGTCTAGTGGCCATAATCCTTCCACGAACATCTTCGAACTTTGGATGTAGACCAAGTAGGAACTCATAAGTGCATTCTCTATCCAGTCGTTTCTTGTATAGTGCCTTATCTGCTGCAAGTGTCAGTTCTAGTGTGTCATACAGATCCACTTGTTGCCAAATCTTCTTTAGGGTTGAGTGATATGTAAGCACTTGCTGATCACCCTGTTTTAATTCCTTGATGATCCCCTTAAGTTGGAGTAGGGCGGCTGTATTTTCCACAATAGAGTAGGATTCTCTTGCTGTTTCCCATATCTCATGTGCTGTGGTTGTCAGCAAGTATTCTTCACTGATATCTAGGTCCATGGAATTGATGAGCCATGACATAACCATGGAATTTTCAGCATTCCAGGTATCAAATTTGGAATCAGTTTCAGGAGGTCGAATGGCATCACCAGTGAGATATTTCTCCTTTCCTTTTCCTCTGATGAAGATAAGGACACTCTGGGACCATTTTAGGTAATTGTCTCCATTTAGCTTGTGTCCCACGATTGAGAGAGGGAAAGCATCAGACGGTAGGTTAGTATTGAGACCAAGGTTGGATCTCAAAGTTGTTGCACCAGGCTGCTGCACATCGTCATGCGATTGTCAGCTGGTAGTGTCGGCGCTACCTTGTAAGGCACTGTGTGCCAAATTTAATCAGATTCTGACTTATCGCTCTGATACCATGTGAGTAACTCGAAATCTATTATTAATCATCATATCTTGAGTACAATAGAGAGATATATAGTAATACCTGCTCTACTAGAAACCCTAATATCTGGCTGAAAACTAAGGGAAATAAAACAAAAAGATAACAGAAATTTGAATCTAAGATTCTGACCTAAGATACGAATTTATTCTAGATTTGATAAGATATCCATAGTTAACCTAATAATTAACCTAGTGGGTTAAGGCCCAAGTTGCTAACCAACAGGGATATCGTTTAGTATTTATTAGGATTAGATATGAATATTATATTTTAGGAATATATTTTTAAGATATTATGATTTTATTTTATTTGATTAAATTAGGATACATTCTAGGGTTAGGGTTAGCCTATTAATTTGCCTATATAAAGGCTTCATTGAACTCTCATTTATCTTAAGGATCAATAATACTAGTATTTTCTTTGTGCTTCAATATGATCCTTCAATCTCAACATGGTATTAGAGCATTAAGGTTCTTTCTTTTGATTTTGGTCCCTGGTGAGACCTTTGGTGTTCGTCCCTGGTGAGACATTTAGGGTATTGGACCATTTGGTGTTTGTCTTTAGTGGGACGTTCATTGTTGATTTGGTCCTTTGTGAAACCGTTCGTTGTTGGTTTGATCCCAGTGAGACCATTTGTTGTTCGGCCTTAGTGAAACGTTCATTGTTGCTTTGGTCCCTTGTGAGACCGTTCGTTGTTGGTTTGGTACCTATTGAGACCATTTGGTGTTTATCCTTGGTGAGACGTTTGTTGTTGCTTTGGTCCCTTGTGAGACTGTTTGTTGTTGGTTTGGTTCCTTGTTAGACCCTTTGTTGCTGTTTCTACTCTAGTTTGGTACTCTTTGTTGTTCGAGTTCTTGGTGAAGCTGGTGGATTATTACTTCAGCCTTTGTTGTTCGAGTTCTAGGCTATGGAACATTATTTTCTTAAAGATCAGTTGCTGTATGTGCAAGCTACTGCCAATTTGAGGGGAAGTGTTGAGAATATCAAGTTTAGAATTATTAATTAATTATTATTATTATTAGGGATATCGTTTAGTATTTATTAAGATTAAGATTTGATATGAATATTATATTTTAGGAATGTATCTTTAAAATATTATGATTTGATTTTATTTGATTAGGTTAGAATAGATTCAAGGGTTAGGGTTAGCCTATTAGTTTGAGGGGGGAGACCTGAGAGGTTGGATCATGAAAGCAGAGAAATATTTTCGTTACTATCAAACACTCGAGGATATTAAGGTTGAAGTAGCAGCAATGAATCTGGAAAGTGATGCTTTGGAGGTTTTTACTTGGGTGTTATCTAGTTGAACGATTCATTTCTGGGAAGACCTCATCCAGATTTTTCAAGATAATTTCGGCCTTGTAGAAATTCAGAACCCGGATGTATACTTATGTGAGGTTAGACAAACTGGTAATGTTGAAGATTACCAAAAGGAGTTCGTCTGACGTTCTTTAAGAGTGCAAGGTTGGCCAGAACACTGCTTACTAGCCGTGTTCAATAATGGGCTAAAAGAGGAATTAAAGCCCGATGTGAAGATCCAGAAGCCTAGAACCGCTAACAAGACGACCAGTCTAGGGTTGGAATTTGAAGCCAGGATACCAAGGCAACGGATTCAACGGCCGAACCTGTGTAACACACCATTCTGTGGCAATGAGATTGGGAATAATTGGAATGAAAATAAATCATATTTTCCACGTCAGACGGGTATCTTTGCAAATCAACAACACTTTGATTGGAGATCTCGGATGATTCGCCCGATGACAATGCAAGTGAGGAGTGCGAAAATTCCTTTGGTGACAATATGGCAGAAATATCTCTACATGCAATCCTTGGAAATTCTTCAGCCACAACAATGAAAGTCAAAGGAATTCTTCATTCCAAGCATGTGTTGATTCTTATTGACAATGGCTCCACCCACAACTTTATCTCTAACAAGTTCGTGACAGAATTGGGGTTAAGAGTGGAGGAGCTTCCTCCTTTTGGTGTTCAAGTAGGTGGCTGTTCAATGATTTCTTGTGCTTCCATTTGCAAACAGCTTGAGGTTAAGGTCCTGAATTTGACAATCAAGGGTGACTTCTTCCCCTTCCAACTCGGCAGTATTGATATGGTACCCGGAATAAAGTGGGAAAAATGTTGAGGTTAAATTTTGAGTCGCAGAACATGAGAAGATGTAACCACTCAAACTATCTGTTCTTTCCTCTTCTGTTATCGAAGGGGAAAGCCCAGTGATAAGTTAAACAGAAGAAGCCTTTAGTCTCAAGAAGCAGATGAACAAAGCAATAGATGGCTTATAAAAAAAGATTCTTTGAGAGAGCTTGGATAGGGGATGCTAAAAGCTCCATTAAGAAGCTCCTCAACTAACAAAATGAAAGCATGATAGAATGCCACATCCTCTCTTGGTTTATTCAAGGAGGAAGAAACAGGTGGCTTAGGACAGATTGGGGAAGAAAGAGTCGGTTATTATGTTTTATCTTCTATTTTAGCAGTTATCTTTTATTTTAGGTATTGTCAGTTATGTTTCAATCTATATATATGTGTGTGGTGTGTCATTGTAGGATTAAGAATGATAATATATGAAAGTTACCTTGACTTCTAGAGGTTGCAGATTCTGACCCCTAGATTCTCCTATTTTCCTTTGATTCTCATAACTATAGAACTATAACACCAGTAGTTCTATCAAAGCACAGTAGAACAATTATCAGGCTTTAGAAATCATCTATGATTTAAAGGTCACAGGTGCTTATTTACCAGAAAGAGGGGAGAGCTGAACTACTTGACTAATGGGCTTAAGTATGACATTTTTAACCAGATGGTTATCTCCTCTCTATATAGGATAAAGTGTATGGTGTTGAAAAACATGAAAGCTATTATGGATTTTCCATGCTCATTAACGATATGTTTCTTCTCCTTATCTGTATTTTGAGGGTGGGGTGGGAAAGGTCTGCTTATTGGTCGTTATTATTAGTTCAGTTTATTTTTCTGAATGCTGGATCGTCTTTCTAAAATCTTTTGTTCATGCAGGTGGACATTTGCCTGTTTGTCTTTGATATCATGCTTGCTAATGGACAGCAGTAATTATCTTGAACCTTTTCTTTACTTATGCAGCTCAAACTTCTTAAATTGCCAGAAACACAGATAACTGACTTGAAGAATGCTAGAAATGCTCATGGGAGCATAGGCCAATGCTTCCATTAATTGGCTGTTGAACACATTGACTGTTCAGCAAGCAGTAGAATTGTCACAACAGAGTATAGGATGAGCTGTCTACCTAATGGGATTTTAGCTTATCATATGTTTGACTTAGTGGATATGATACGATAATGTGAGACCAGATTGGATAAGAATGTGATGGCTTTAATAAATATGTCACGTTTATTATTCCACTGATCAATTAGAACCATAGTTCATTCCTTATGATAGAGTGTTCTTTCCAAGGCCAGATTGAAAGTGAATCTTTATAAGCAGTATTTATTTAATGCTTGGACAATTTCCTTGTTAAGTGCTTGATTTTGCCAATTAAAGTCTTGATTCATTCAAGTACTTGACTGCAGGCTTTTGGGTTTTCCTCTCCGCGAAAGGCGAAAATGTATGCATCTAGACTTCTTATGATATTATGAATCTTTTACATTTATGTGCAAGACAAAGATCTGAAGAATTTTTACCCTTATACCCAGTTATTATACCATAATTTTTACCCGCATACTTGTCGGCAAATGTGTAGATCTGAAGGATTTGTTCCATGACGAGAAACTTGGTTATTTTGAATATGCAAAGGAAACAACTGTAAGTGCTGCTATCTATATCTTTATCGTGGAATTCCTCTTTTTGTTTTCGAGATTTTAAAGCACTGGTCCCTTGTAGATTGAAGCAGATGATGCATCATTAACCAGTGAAGCCACAGTAAGTAAGATAAACTCTTTCCTAGAAGGCGCAATCCATTCGTCATGTGAAGGAATTATGGTGAAATCATTAGATGTTGATGCTGGATATTCTCCATCAAAGCGCACAGACACATGGTTAAAGGTTCTCTGTTGTACTGGACTTATGATCGCTTTTGCTTGGGAATCACAATTATCAAATCTTTGTAATGTTTCAATATTTCATTTGTAGGTGAAGCGAGATTATGTGGATGGTTTAAATGATTCTCTTGATTTAGTACCAATTGGTGGTTGGTATGGAAATGGAAGGAAGGCTGGATGGTAATTTATCCTCTTTCATATATCTGTTCTCTGATATAATTTGCTTGGGACAGTGCGCCGGAGCTTTATAAGATTATTTCATTTAACTCTACCTTATTAGTCCTTGTCATTTGTCAACCATGGCAAGCAACACGTGTAAAAGCTAAAAAGGGTTGAATCTAATTTGAAATCTGAATATTCATACTTGAGAAGAGTCTTGCTTTGTGTGAAGGACTATGCCTCTTGTGGCAGAGGTAATCCTTTGTGGGCCTGCACCTAAAAGTTGAGCTCTTTGGAGTTGTTTCTTAATTAGATGCATCAAATGGAAAAGTTAGAGTGGCGGATGAATGAATGTGTTTCACCATCACTTCATATTGGATATTTTGGGAATCAAAAAGTGATTTTTCATGCAATTTATATGATCCGAGTCTCCTGTTGTTGCATTGCAGGTATAGCCCATTTCTCATGGCGTGTTACAATCCTGAAACAGAGGAGTACCAAAGCGTATGCCGTGTGATGTCTGGGTTCTCAGATGCCTTCTACATAGAGGTAATAAAAATGGCTGAGTTTCGTTCTGCTTTTTTTCCACTGCCATTTGAGCATGCTGATGGCATGTCTAGGCCAAAGACTCCGAAGGCCAATGTCCAATGTCAGCCACTTCTTTCCACACGCATGCTTGTATGAATGTCAAAAATCCAATTCAAATAGTGAGGAGTTTGCAGGAATGCACTGGGCCACCTTTTTTTTATTTGAAAATTTTATTGGTTAGAAAGACCTGATATACTTTTACACACAAAAAGTACTGTACTGGTACTCTGTCAGATTTTATACATAGAAGGTATCGGTATTTGAATTTAGATCTCTTTGGCCTATTAAATTTTTAAACAAGGATTTTTCACTAATGTTCTCTTTTTATTCCTTTGCACTGCTGCAGATGAAAGAATTCTTTTCTGAGGACAAAATATTGTCAAAAAAGCCACCATATTACCGAACAGCCGAGGTACCAGACAAGTGGTTCTGTCCACTGCTTGTTTGGGAAATAAGAGGTGCAGAATTTACAGTATCTCCAGTTCACGAAGCTGCCATCGGCCTGGTTCATCCGTCTCGTGGCATCTCGATCAGATTCCCTAGATTTGTCCGCAATGTGTTGGACAGGAACCCAGAAGAATGCAGTACAGCTGCTGATATAGCTGAAATGTTTCATTCTCAGACTCGGAAGATGGATTTTGCAACTGAAGATTAAGTTTTATTACTTCATAGGAGTATTATATCTACAATCTCGTCTTTTTGTAAATGCTTTGTATATATTAGCTTAATAGTGATGTTCTGTGTTAGTTATTGTGCTGCCTGATTTGTATCCCTGCAGAATAACCTTATGACGTTGCTAAATTATTCCATCGATTTCTCTTTGAATTTACTTTTGATTTTTTTAATTTATGTCAGCTTTAACAGTTTAGTCTTTATATTCGAAAGTTACTTTACAAAGGACCAACAAAGAAAGTTAATTAAATTCAAACTATACGGAGTGAGGTAAATCGCCCTGTTTATAATATACAAGTAAAAATAATTTCTATGGTGTAAGAGGGAAAAAAACAGAGATGAGTTATGATAACATGCATTAAAATCGACAAAAATCAAGGAATTTTTTTTCGAGATGTTCAAATAAATATTTTCTTTATATTTCAAGAATTTATTTTTTGAACTGTGAAAAAAAAAAATACTTAAATTATGGGGAAAAAATATCTAAACAAAATTTTGGATAGTTTAGAGGGAGAATTTGATTGAGGTACCTTGACGTGAATATATTAATAAAACCGTATTTAAAATAGGATTGGCATAAATGGTGCATTGCCCTGGTAGTAAAGTGATCTCCTTATATAGGAGTGGTGGTGGGTTTGATCTCCCCCAATGACGGTTTGATCTCATTTCCATCTCAAAAAATTAGGAATGACACCTTTAGATCCCACCAATTATTCAACTATAATAGGAAAAATTATTGCGAGTTTCATCAAGTCAGTAGGTCTGAATGGTTTGAATGCCTTCTTCTTTCAAAGTCAAAGGATCATATTGGGCCATCGGTTATCAAATTTGTCCAGGATGTCTTCAAAAACTCATCTCTGATACATGATATTAATGGAACCCTTGTTCTTAATCCTAAGAAGGAGCATAATGTAATATACAAGACTATTACTAAGGTAGTGGCAAATAGAATCAACCCCATTTTGCCTACCATTATATCCCTTAACTAGTGTGGTCTTGTACCAAGAAGGTTGGGGTCTGAAAATATTATTATTGTCCAAGAAGTTATCCACTAGAAAGGATTCATGGTTATCAAAATTGATCTGGAAAAAATATATGATAAATTGAGTTGAAGCCTTATTATGCAGTGCCTTGAAGAACTCAATATGCCTGCGGGACTTCATAATATTGTTCTCCAAAGTATTTCTTCTCCAGTCATGCAAATTTTATGGAATGAAGCAAAACTTCAGAATTTACTCTGCCACGAGGCACATGACAATGTGATCTTATTTCTCCATATCTTTTTGTGATTTGTATTGAAAAACATGCTTATTTGATACAGGAGGAGATAAACAATAAAAAATGGAAACCCATCAGGTTGAATAGAGATGACCCAACACATTTATTCTTTATTGATGATCTTATTTTGTTTGCGGAAGCATCTTTGGATCAAGTTGAGGTAATTTAAAAGTGTTTGGACACTTTTTGTAGTATTTCAAGTCAAAATGGTAGTAAGAGAAAGTCGCAAGTTTTCTTTTCTCGCAATGTTTGTCATATTCGAGCAAAGCCAACTTAGTGAGCAGTTAGGTTTTTCTAGCACTTCTGATCTTGGTAAATATCTAGGAATTTCTCTTCACCATGATAAGATTAAAAAGGCTACTTATCAATATATAGTGGATAAAGCAAAAGCCAAATTGAGCAATTTGAAGGCTAATACTATCTCTCTTCTACGAAGACACACTCTAATTACTATATGGAACAAAATTTGGAAGTTGAATCTGCCTCAGGGATGCAAGTCTTTTCTTTGGCTAATGACACTCAACAAGTTATTGAATAATGAAGCAAGAATGAAACGTGGCATTAATGAGACAGCTTCTGGTATCTTCTGTAATTATGATATTGAAGATTCCTTACATGTTCTTCCGGATTGTGATGAGGTTAAGTCATTGTGGCTTTCAATTGTTCAACTCGGCTTTCGTGAGAAATTTTTCAGTAGTGATTTCTAGACTTTGTGTTGTATGAATCTCAATGGTAAAGTGGGATAGTGTGATGGACCTTGGAAAGAGTTTTTTGTTTTTTTTTTGTTATACTCTGTTGGCTTATTTAGAAAAGACGTAATGAGAAAATTTTTGAGAACCTTAACTCTAGTGTTCTTGGACTTTTAGCAAAGGCTAAGGCAATACTTGTCTTCCTTTAGTGCAGCAAAGATGTAGATGAAGCAAGCCAAATTCGTGGTGTTTCAATAACGAGCAAGGACAACACCAAAATAGGGATGGATGGGTGGGTGATTATCAATGTTGATGGAGCATTTTCACATAAGAGTAGCACAACGGGATGTGGAGGTACTATCAAAGATCATAGAGGAAGCCTGATTGAAATTTTCATGCTTAACATACCAAATGGAGATCTTTTAACTGCTGAACTTTGGGCATGTTTATTGGTCTGAAAAGAGCATGAGATGAGAATTATAGACGAGTTTGCTTGAGAAGTGATTCTTCAAAAGCAATCAAGTTTATTAAAAACGGAAACAACGAGCTTTATGATAACTGGAACTTAATTATAGAAAGCCATGTCATGTTTAAATATGAGTGGTCGATTGATTTTGAACTTATCGAAAGAGAACATAATTTCACTTGATTCTTTTAGATGATTTTCGTTTGTTTACTTCTTTTAATATAGAATAGTTGTAAATGCTTTATCAACTTACCAAAAATTATTGTGAGCTCCTAAAAAAAGGAATATAATAAAATGTGGGCATTGATAATCTATAATGCACACAAATGTCATTATTATTTTCTGGGCAATGCTTTCTATTTACATTTCAGTTTTTACTTTCTAGTAGCTTGACTGTTTACTCATGGATTTATTATCATTTTTTATACCAGAGTTGCACTAGGACTTGGTTAAACTTTTTTGATTATGCTTATTTGTTAATTTTTTTTAAATAATTGTATCCCTTCATTGGGATCTCACAATGATTTTTCCTTAAAAATAACTGTGAACTTCTTCTCTTATCTTTCATGATCTTGTATTAGACTCCATCCCATTTTTTTCTAATGCTTTTATGTATGATTTTCTTTATCATTTTATTTTAACGGAAAGGTATTCAAAAGAATAAATGTTTAGAAAATATTTTTTTAAAAAAAAGTGTTAAATGCTTGAAAGGACACTAAATACTTTTTTTTTTTGTCCGCAAAGGTCACGAATAAATTTTAACCTATATAAAGACTTGGCGGTTCATTGTAATATTTCCTAAAAGTTTTCTCTCAGTTCTTTCTTTCTCAAATGTAAGACCGCCCAAATCAGAAGGCTTCTCTGCAGTTCTGAATTGGCCTTTTCTCAATTTCTGCTCTAATTCCATTCGTTGCTCCTTCATTCATTTCTTTCTGGTAGATGAAGATTCTGGAACATGCGGTCTCCACCGGCTTGTGTTTGTGCTTGAACCTTCAACTTCAACTTGCTGTGCTACCATGGTCTTCTGATTCTAAGCTATGAGTGCTGTCAACATCACCAACGTGACGGTCCTTGATAACCCCGCTTCGTTTTTGACCCCTTTCCAGTTCGAGATCTCATACGAGTGCTTAACTCCTCTCAAAGACGGTAACTGTTCTTTCTCTCATCTTCCCGCATTCGTTTCTTCCTTTTGTTTTGAAGATTATATTACTGTTTGTTCGTTTGCCATCTGTAAGTTTAGGTTAGGGTTACTTCTCTTTACGCGCTTAAATTAATTGAATAAATGAATCATTGGAAAATGAGTTCTTTCGTCGAGAAATTCCTCTTTCGTGATCCATCACTGAAATAGATTAGGGTTTTTCGTTTGTTCTTTTAAGCAAGCGATGATTAAAAGAGAAAAGTTCCATGTCCTGACGTTTTATGTCTTTGTGGCATGTTTTAAGATCATTTTAACTGGCTGGTAAATCAATATATAAATGAACCTTGTGATGGATGAATGTGACTTCGTGTTAATACACAGCTGAGGGTATCAACATTGGCTGTTTTGAGATGCACCATCGCTGAAAATTTTCTGGTTTTAAAAAATTTATATTTAGGGTGTAGCTAATAGAATCTTGAAAATGTGATCCTTGAAATGTCAAATTTCTGAAAAAATAATTGAATTTTTTCCTTCTATATTGTGAAACCATAGTTCATACTTTTTTTGAGACATATCATAATTAAGCATATTTTGGGCCTTGAATCCTTTTAATTTGAAAGGTTAATTTCTTCCATGAACCCTGCATTTATCTTAAAATTTAAATTGGTCTCTGAAAGTGAATTAGCTTATTAGATTTTATCTATTTTTTACAGCATTTTTGGACTAGGATTTGGTTTTTTATGTCTTAAATAGCTACTTGGAACTATGCTGTTTAATGCTTTGATTAGGTTCCTGAATCTTTGATTGCCCTGTTAGTTGGATTAGGAATTACCTTTCTGGTTTATTAGAATATTACTGCAGAGACTTATGTTTGTCTTCAGTTTGGGCATTGTATCAATTTGCTTGCAAATACTTGTGGGTGGCGTAAGAGACTAGTTATCATATCACATGGAAATGTCAACAGAAAAAGGTTTCATATATACTAAAGAAATAATATTTCTTATTTTACTGTTCCTATATCAGTAGTTCAGTACTATCAGTATCAGATTATGTTAATACACCACTAAGTGGAGACCAGATAGTGTGATGACTGGTGAGGCATTTGGGTTATTTGTTAGATGTCGTTCCTGTTATGTGTTGTCTGTCTATTTTTGATTTGTTTGCATTCTGAATGTTTTGTTGATGAAAATGTAGTTAAAATGTGATTGGGTTCATATCAACAGATAAAAAATATAGTTTAAATCTGACTGGTATCAAGTGTTAAAAGAATTTCAAGTCGATCTGTTCTTTCAATCTATGAAGCATCTATAGCTGTAAAACTTATTCAAAACCAACCCGCCTGGATATGATTATTGAATTGTCTGGTTTTGGTTTTGTTGCATATCTCTGATGAAGTATTGTTTCATTCTGGTTCACTAGCAAAACTATATACCCTTCATTGATTGGTGTTCCAAATCTTTGAAAGCAATATATTTTTTGTTGCTTGATATTTTTTTTTTTTGAGAACTAAATTTTATAGAATGTGAAAAATGCATATTATGCTTGTGAAGCTCCTCCTTGAAAGCATAAACTTTCAGAAATTTACTGTTATCTTTCTTGTCAATAACGTTTTCTATAACCACTTTGGTTGTAATAATGTGTTGTATCACCGGAGTACAGATTTGGAATGGAAGCTCATATATGTTGGATCTGCTGAGGATGAAACATACGACCAATTATTAGAGAGTGTACTTGTTGGCCCTGTCAATGTTGGAAACTATCGCTTTGTATTGCAGGTAAGTTTTATGCATGATCCTCTCTCCAATCCTTAATATAAGAACTAGTTGACTTTCTTCAAAGAAATTAAGGAAGCTAAATAAGTTATTCCTTTCGGTCCACAACATAATTCACTTTAATTAATTCGTAGGATCAAGAAATGATAGTTAAGTCATTAAATTTATCTTAAATTGAAACAAATTTCCAATTTTACCCATATTAAATGATGTTTTGAATGAGAGAGAGAATTACAATGAATCATAGTTAAACATTGATTACATGGGCAAACTTGACAAATAAGCATTAATTGCTCTTAAAGTGACATATATTGTGGACCAAGCCATTCTTTTATAAGTGATTTGTATTGTGGACCAGAGGGAGTATATTAAAGTATTTATATTTATCATTATTCTCCAAATTTATTTGCTGAACTTATAAACTGATATATAATCTAATAATACACAATATATGCTATGATTAAGTAATTTATTTAACCTTTTTAATCTCTCCAAAAAAAAGTCAATTGGTTCTTATATCAAGGACCGGGGGTAATATTATTTTTCTCCCAGAATTTTTTTTGTTCTGGTGATCATGTGGACTGAAATCTTTTAAATTCTTTGGGCATTTTGCAGGCAGACCCACCGGACCCATCAAAGATTCGTGAAGAAGATATTATTGGTGTCACAGTGCTGTTGTTGACGTGCTCTTATCTGGGTCAAGAATTCATTAGAGTGGGATACTATGTGAACAATGATTATGATGATGAGCAACTAAGAGAGGAACCTCCACCTAAGGTTATAATTGACAAGGTTCAAAGGAACATTTTATCTGATAAGCCAAGGGTCACTAAATTCCCCATTAACTTCCATCCAGAAAACAATCAGAGTGGGGACCAGCCGCCGCCGCCGCCTGAGCAGCAGACCAATGGAAATGGAGAAGACCCACTTGCTTTCCCTGATCATGTTCCATCGGATGAGAAGGAATCTTGACAATTTGCAGGTATTCGAATTGATCTCGCTTTGAACCATGGAATTTCTCGGACGAAGTGTATACTTCAAAATGCCAACGTTTCAGGGATGTCATGGTGAGCTCAAGATCATCTAAGTTGTTAGATTGTGAAATATTGCGGAAAGCAGTTATTGGAAACTCTGGGCTCAAAACCTACTTGTGCTTTTCAAAGACCCAGTTTCTTGATACTGTACTTCTTGCTTTGTAATATAAGAGGGAAATGTACATTGTTTTAAAAAGCAACTTAATGTTCCCTCAATTCTTGCTTGATCCTTCTTGGCTGTTATAAATTCCCTTCATGTGTGCGGCAGACTTAAAATTTGCTATTTCAATGTTTACTCGCCTATTTCCTGTCTGCTTTTTAGGAATCCTTCAGTTGGAAACTTCCACCAATTACATCTTGGTACTCCTCTGAACCTATTTATAATATAAAGAGAAGAATTCTTTTGTCCTTTTTTAAGTCGCATAATTATATTTTTCATGTGAATATACAATGTTGCTCTTCATTTATTTTTGTGTAGATTTTTTTGTTTTTATAAGGTATAATGTATATTAAATAAGAATCAAGCAGGAAAGTTAAGTTTTAAGGTGAGTTAATGAGGTTTAGGGGTTTTTTTTTTTGTTTTGTAGAACCAAATGACTTATAAATAGGATTATAAAGAAGTATCATATTGTTGAGACTAACTAGAAGTGCTCAAATAGAAATTGCAAGATCTTATTCCTTGAGAAATTTAGGTTACGTTTGTTATAAGAATGATTTTCATGAAAATTAATTTGTGAACTAATTTTGATGAATGATACCTTGCACTTGAAGCTTGCATTTGTGTTATAAAGCCCTGGGAAAAAATAAAATAAAATAAAATTCTTGTTATAAAGGTGAGAATAAAAAGAATTGAACAAATTATTATAAAGATTAAAAAAAATAAATTAATAGGATCTGCCAATTAATTTCTGTTATAATATCAATGTCAAAATTCAAATGTATAAAAGTTTTCATGTCTTTTATAATTTAAATTTATCAAATTATTTAGGATTAAGATATAAAAATACACATGTGATTTTCTTGTAAGTGCGGTGTGAAATTAGGTGCAAAATACTGCTGGACCATTAATTTGACTTTTTTTAACTGAATGGATGATGACATGGCTTTCAAAGTAACAATATTGAAAAAAAAAACACGCTGACTGGGCAAGGGAGGGCAAGTCTGAGTTGGCAAGAATTAATATAATTATATACATACATATTAAATTGGTTTTGTTTGTTTGGGATTGGGAATAAAATAAAAAATACTAGGGGTCCGTTTGGTACAATGAAATTGAGGGATATGAAAATGGAATTGGATCTCAATTCCATGAGGAAGTTTGTTTGGTATGATGGAATTGGGTTTCAAATCCATTTCCATGTGGAAGCCACATAAGCTAAATCCACCAAAATGAATTCCATCTATAAGGTTAAGATTTGTAATTCCATTACCCCATTTCCATCTTCTACCCTCCTCTCTGTTTTCGAGTTTCAACCTCCACCTCAGCATATACCCCATCGCCGCAAATCACTCAACAGCGGCAATGACCTCCGGCAACCTGAGACGGCGACCTCCGACAACCCATGACAGCGGCCTCCTACTCGTCAGATCTAGCTCTTCTTTCGACTATTTGGTATAATCTGAAATTTTCGCTCATAGATCTCATGACTCGTCTCTCCTTCATCATGGCCAAAGCTCGACTGTGACCGGAAGAGAAGCTTGTCCTCTCCGTCTTCGTGGCCAAATCTCCACTCTAGTTGGAAGCTCGTCCACTCTGAAAATGCGGCTATTGTTGGAAGATATTTTTTTTTAATTTTTTTAATTAAAAGGACATTTTGATCTTTTTACATAAAAATTAGGTCTCATTTCCATAACATACCAAACATATTTTTAAACATCATTTCCATTTCCATATCCATTTTCATATACATCTCCATTTCCATTTCCATCAAAATCAATTCCACCCTACCAAACCTAGGTTCCATTGCGCGATCTGCATCATCGAGACTGAGAAATCAAGTCTGAGAAATCGACGATAATGGCGAGAGGCGAGAGCGCGAGACTTTCCCAAATTGAACTTGAGAGAGAGAGCAATCAAGCGGGCAAGCACAGAGCCGACAGAGTTCGAGCGACGAAAAGAGACTTCGAGAAAGGGAGTTTGAGGAAGAGGACGAAGCAATTGAATTGTTTCGAAGGCCCTTGAGTGCCAAAGAATCGTCTACAACCCCCATTCATCGACTTGTGCTCAAATAGGGTTTTGGAAAGCGGATTTGCGAAGGAGAGGAAATTCAACCATTTGCGAAGGCCCTTGAGTGCCAGAGAATCGTCTGCAACCCCCATTCATCGATGATGAACACGAAGCCATAAACACAACCCTTCTGCCTCGCATCTACTCAAACCGAGTCCCTGCTATCGAACTCCCTTTCTCGAATTCCCCTTTTCCTCGCTCGAACTCGGTCGGCAATTTCGCCAGTGATCTTGGCTCCACTCTTGCACTCATCGATCGCCTGAGGACCGACTTTGGTGTCTGACTCGCCACTTCCTTCCTTTCGCTCGAGTTCACTTGTGTTATTCCTAACCCTAACTTCAGTCTATTTCAGAAAATCCCCAAATCCCAAAATGAATATTATTATTAACAACTAAAAATCATTAATATATATATATATATATATATAAATATATTACTAGTTCCTCATTCTCATTTAAAATATTGCCCAGTTAGCAGCTAAAACTTTCACTTGTTTGTCTATCCAACGTACACGTCATAGTCCACATCATCACTTTAACTTTCAATACAGAAAAAGTTAAACCGACGGTCAAATGATATTTTTACATATAATTTGAAACCACAGTCACTTTTATCCCTAAAAAAATTATTTGTTAGATACACTTTAAAAAAAAAAAGCACCAGTATTTTCACACATTAACTCAATTATTTATTCTTAATAAAAAGTTTAAACTTTGTTGAATATCATTCTTCAATGTTTAGATTTAATTTCTGTACTTTAATTTTTCAATTTATTTTTTTTGGAACAATTTTTTTCCCAATTTATTGATCCTATAGTTTTAAATTTTTGCAAACCCAAAAAAAAAAAAAAAAATCTTATCATTAACAGAAACTAATGTGCCATTCACAAAGTGGAGACATTCTCTAACAACGCTATTGATAATCTGGATTACAAAAGATAATAGATAAAATCACAAATACTCGTTACAAACAACTTCAATGATAATCTGGATTGCAATTCAAAGGGACATCAACGACATTATCTCATCGAAAGGAGAAAGATGATGAGAATGAACAAACAACAAAACCTGGGAGGCAAAAATTTGCCAATTTGGGGTATTTGGTGAAAAGGTTGGAGGAAAAAAAAAAGTTGTTGTGTTAGTACTTGATTCTAAATTTTTCAATACAGAAAAAAGCATATGTAAGATCATCCATAGGCAAGTAAATACTTGCAGCAAGCAAAAGTGCTCCACAAGTTACATAGGCATGAAATACAAAAGTTTCATTTTTTCCTTCTCTTGGCAGGGCCTTCTTTTGACCCCATTTTTCTTCTGTTTGAGTTGTCTCTTTTCTGCCATTCAAACAATTTTGATCAACTTTAAGGTATCAACTAGAAATTAACCTTAATAATTGAAAGACCACTGATCTTTACTTTACCTTCTTTCTCAATTTCTTCTTTTGCTGCTTCTGTCCTTTAGTATTCTTTTCCGGGTTATCCTGAAAGCAAGAATAAAAAGGGAAATCACTTGGCTTTTCATCGCATATCATCCTCAGCTTCAAAGCAGTTGGATGATTAATTTTAAAAAATGAATTGCACAAGGGAAGAAACCAACCGTTGTATTAATTTGCGTCTTCTCTGAGACCTCTTGGTTCTCCATTTCACCATCACTGTTCAACATGGCCTTCAATCTACCTTCACTGAGTAATTTCTCAGATCGAGCATGCCTCTACAAAAAAAAAAAGTCATACAAAGGTCACCAATAACAAATCATCACAAAATGACAGGTGAAAGATTATCTAAAGGGTAGAGCAAAATGCGAGGAATTTGATCCCCTTTTTTATTCAAAGTAAGGCACAAAACCTAGGATAGTTAGGATAGTGTATCTAATACCCCTAATCTTGTTAACAGTATCATCCTCGGATTTCTCTGGTTAAAGGCCACTGATGTCTAATTAGAATCCCAGTGAATATATGAATGTGATGAATGATATTTTGTGGAGAATATATATATATATATATAAAATAAGAAAAAATCTATATAAAGGAAAAAACTTAGGTCAAGTTCCTTGCATTTATGTCAAGTTTTCCAAGTACACATGGCATGTGTCCTATTTTATTCTATATGGATTTATAGTTAAATGATAATATTTCCAAAATAGGACACATGGTCACGTTTGATTGGAGAACTTGAAATGATGGATGTAAGAAATTTGATCTAAGTATTGTCCATATATAAATTCCTAAGCAGGGATTTAAATTTTCACAGGATATACAGAAAATTGGACCTTAACCCTATAAAAATTCCTAGGCAGGGATTTAAATTTCCACGAGATAGGCGGAAAAGAATGATTGTTTGTAACCTTTGATTGTAAATGAGCCCTCAAAGTTTCCTCAGACAAACAGATAATCCTAGGGCATATTCTGCACTTGAAAACTGATTTGCATTTTAAGATGTGGGATGGGATATCATCTGGCAAGCATTCACTTTCACCATCGATATTAGACTTTCTCTCTGATACTTGAGAACCATGTTTGTTAAACAATTCTGCATTTGCAGTGACTTTTCTTCCGTCAATTTTTTCAGCATCATCTTCACTAAATAGCTGACCTGAACTTTACAGAAAAAGGATATCAAAATGCTAAAAAAAATAACAAAATAAAGAATTCCTAGCAAGAATGTAAGCATGCATATTGATGAGCTATTAAATTCCAACAGTAACAGGTAAAACACATGCCATCCGTTCCCAAAATGAAATTAACTTGTAATGTAATTTAAAAATGGATGTTGCATGTAGCAAACATATTTCCAAAGGTCCATAAGGTATAAGCATTGAATCACAAGCATAATAAAACAGAATGGTGACATAACTTGTTCCTTGTCAATTGAAAAGGTTCAGACATATAAGAAAGTAGACCTAAGGATGACAATTATTATCTCAAATGCATTTTGTACATCTGAAAGTAAAAAAACTGATAACCAAATGCACACAGCACATCTTCACACAACAGGATGACAGACATATAAAGCTTTTCTATTTTTATTATCTACAAACCTAGGGGCCACACAAACGAAATGCTCTGCAGTTAACTATACAATTATAGAAGTGAGAAGCATACAAACACAATCGATTTGAAGGTTCAAACTTGAGTGCACTAGGCAGTCAACTTGCCACTAAAGCATTATCTATAGTCCATTGCAGCACATTAAGATAGCAGCAAGTCCAACAATAACACCAGTTGAATAAAAATTTTGTGCTAAAGGAAATTCAAGTAAATAAGACAACAAAAACAAATGCTACCTGGCGAGTTGACATCAATTTCATTTGCAGAGCTATCCTCACTTTTGTAACCTGAATTAGATGGCAAATTTTAAAACAAGGAGAAAAAGGAAGATAAGAATTATAGCGAGTGTCCTAGTAATGTAAACCAACTCTTGTTGCATAGTTAATTTGGACAACATTTTAAGCCCTTTAGTATAGAACAAAAAAAGCTTCAACATACATCCATGCAAGAAGTTAGTTCAATATACATCCATGCAAGAGAAAGCCTAATGCAAGAAGGAAAGAATCTGCAAACCTTGGTAATATTAAAGAAGGGAGAATGAGCAATGAAGAAGAAAAAGAAATAACAAAAGTTGATAAACTAATAAAAAAGAAAACATAAGCTTAGTGATAGACTCACTTCATCGTGAGAATTCAATTGAACATTACATGTCATCACTTTTGTTAACTACTTCGATGGAGAATCAAAGAAAAATGATATAGAAAGAACTTGAAGCGCGAACTGTGAAGGGTCAATCTTCTAATGAAATTTGATGAGAACCACATAAAGAAGACTCATCTAAGACCGAATGGGGTTTTATTCAACTAAGGATAACAAAGTGGACATGATGTACAATTAGACAGACAAAAGAATTATCAAAATAATAATCCACTAACCAGAGGATGTAGAGCCAGATTCATTATCGTCATTCACAGCTGGCATTACATGTTCTTCTGATTCTTCAGTGGCTTCAGCTTCCTGGTCATAGTCTGAGGATGATGAAGATGAATCTGAGGCGTCATCCTGATCTCCATGATCAATCTTGTAGAATCGTCTCTTTATCATGTTTAATTTAAGGTTAACTGTAACAGATTTAATATTTAATGTTAAGGACTTCAAAATTATTAAGAGCATACTTAAATTGCATTGTACCAAGGTAGTATAGGTAAAATGCATCTTATGGTGCTAAGCCACTAAAATGCTTCAGGTGTGTGGCACCAAAAAGTGTGTCCCCAAGTGAAGAAAGTGGCTAAAATAGGACAAACTCCTAAAAATAATCTGAATAAGTAAACGTAATCTTGTAACAATTTTTGACATGTAAATTAATTATTCAAACATTAAAATTACCAAGTAATAAATCTTAATAATCATCAAAAGCACTAGTAATGAATATCACAGTTGAAGCATAATAATCAATAAGTCATTCATAAATCATATATTAAACCCTTAAAAAATTGCATAATTAATATTTTAAAGTGAGAATGACTGTTTTACCTTATCACTTATTAGTTATTCAGCCGGGTTTTATCACTTATCACTTATTAGTTATTGAGCTGGTTGTCCCTTCTCCTTCCACTACACTTTTTCTCTCAAGCATGACATCAGTGTGAAATAGGACACCATAAAAGATGCTTCTAATCATACTTGTCACAAAGATTACAATGATTGATGAATATACTATTAATTATATTAAAAAAAATCAACACCAGAGCTCGTTTAGTTGTTTTCCCAATTTCTAGTCAATTTGGCTTTGTTTGGTTCAGGGTTTTTGTAGGTGAGGTTGGGGGAGGTGAGGTTTGTGGAAGAAAAAAATGTGTTTGGTTGAAAGGAGGGGAGGTTAGGGGTGAAAAAATAATTTGTCTTCTAGTGCTCCCCTCCCCTCCTCTCTCAACCCCCAAATTTGGGGTTTTTTCTAGGGGAGAGAAATTTTTTATCTCATCTTGACCAAATTGCCCTTATCAATTATTTGATATTCCATACTTACCCTTCTAGTAAAAGCCTTCTTTCCTCTTTATCTTCTCAGTTCAGCAGTTCAGCCGTTCTGTCCAACAATTGAGTTTAATAATATTTTTTATTTGTGATTGTGCATAGATCCTTTTTGATGTTTTGTGGGGCTATATCTGATTCTTGCAAGCACAGTAAGCAATTAACTTTTTAATACTTTTTATTAATTATACTTGCACAATAACGTGTTTTCTTGGCCCAATTCGCTCATAATTTCTGTGTGTTGATAATTTTGCAAATGATAATTATTAATAAATAATAATTTTTATAAACAATAATTATTAATAAATACATTGTAAAAGAAAAAGGAAAATATGTATAAGGGTATTTTTGTCCACTTATAATTAACTCCCCTCACCTCCCCTTCTGAACCAAACAAGATACCAAACCTCCCCTCCCCTCTTCTTGAACCAAACAAACTTATAACCTCCCCTAATCTAACTTAAATAAACCTCACCTAACCTAACTTCCGTTGAACCAAACACACCCAAAATGATATGATCAAGTTTCTTCAATCTGTGTCAAAACCCAACGGCTTAGTATCAGGACAGAGCAATTAGAACCTAGGGCTCATCTAGGTATTGGTTTGTTCCTACTCTTAGTCAATATGAATGTATCATATGTTATATTATCCGTTCAACCATCCTAGTCTTGATCTGCTTCAAAGGCTCAATGTCTGTAAAATAAGACAAAAGCATCCTATTGCATTCGAAAAATCGAGGCGTATCTCATCAATGAAGCTCATATCATCAAATAGGCTTTCCCATTATGTTGATCCTGTTAGAAGAGTTCGTCTTCAAGATTCTTATAGAGAGACCCATAACATATCCCCTAAAAACACTAATCCACCACAATATTAATACCAGGAGATCAACAAAGATGTATTACATAAATGAACAACTTCGTGACCATTAAAACGCCCGCCCAGAAATGGTGAAGTTAAAAGACAAGCTTCGAAGCTGGAAGCACACATCGGCGAGTGCCAAAAAGATTTTGAACTTTTAAGAAAATAAGAAATCAACTAATGCATTCCATGAAAAAATGGAGAGAAAGAGGGGGGGAGAGAAAAAATCGCTTACACGGGGTGGGACGCCGAGGAAGAATCAGAGGCAGCGAGAAGTCGTGGTAGTGAAGTTGGGAGACAGGGCTTATTAAGCTTCGCTTGGAGAAGCGAAAAAGATTTGCTCCGAAAGTGTAAACCGGGCCGGATTCAGCCCATGTGTTGTCCATAATTATTTGTTTTTAGGGCGAGATTTATTGATTTTTTGGGCTTTTAGGGGCCCAAAATTTTCTGAATTGACAATAATGTTTATGCAGTTTGAGTGGAAAGCTTGGCAAAAAGAGAAAAAAAAAGAGGCTCGAGTGACAAGCATTTCTTGTTAAGTACTCAGAATTATTAGATTCAACCAATGGGGTTAGTTTATCAGAAGGGGTTAAACTCTCATAACGTGGTGAATCAAAATTTGAATTATTATTAGGAGAGATGCCCACATTTAGTGTCTGACAGTGCCTCGAATAGAATTATCTCTAATAGGAGGATATTTATGTTTAGTAAAACAAATTATTAGATTCAAATTTCAAATAGTTGAATAAGCTGGTCTATCATGACGTGGCAAATAAAGGTTCACAAGGTAGAAAAGCAATACTACCTTTAATTTTCAATATAAAAATTAGTTGGGGATTAAATTTGATCCTATATACAAGACCTCAATCGACTTTTTTTGCCAAAGTTATAATTTTTTCTTAAAGTATCTCTATTAATTGCACACATTAAGGAGTTTTTATCTAAAGCTATCATGATGAAAGATGGTATTTTAGAAAAACCAACATGTATTTGTTACAGATAACTAATATAATTAATTTTCTTAATCTACCGAAATTAGTTAACTAGCTATTAAGAATAAGAGATAGTAGTATCTTCAAGTTTTTTTTAACATTTATTAGGTGATTCCAAGAAGTGAAACTAACTAACTCATAAGTAAACTTATTTAACATGCAAGTTTGATGGGTCATATTTGTTTGATCATACGTTCATACTTAAGAAAAGGTGGTTGTTGTTGGCTCCCTCGTGATTTGGGAGATCTAGGAATCTAAACTATATGAAACAAAAGAACTCGGGGGTTGCTTGTAAACAAAATCAAGAGAAATGCCATTAGTGGAGAAAAATGGAAAATGTATCGACGTGAGCTTCATAGATTACAATGCAAGATCCTATACGCAGTACTAAAGTAAATTAACGAGAAGTGAGTTGAATGTGTTATCCACTACTCTCTTGTGTGCTTTTTTTTTTTAAAAAAATAAGTAACTATTATTTAAATCACGCAAATTAAAATATTGGTTAAAATTAGTCAAAAACAATAACTATATAAGAGATGTATTTTTTCAATATATACCATTATTTATAGAGATGATAAACAACATAGGGAATGACTAGGAAAAGAGATGAAACGTGTAATTAATTAGGATTAAAAATGAAAAAAAAAATGCATTACTTTTTTAGAAAGACACATATTGTTACTTATATTTGGGACTATCCTTTTGCCAGAAAATATTACCTATAAATAGAACCCAAGGGAGTATTAGATAAGTGTTAGGATCACAGCTGAATAGTTCTATTAATATTGATAAAATCATAAAATTATATTGCAACTACTTAATATTGTTATTAAATCAAATACTCAAGCTTCAAAGTCATGAATTCCAAAAGAAATAATAGTAGACGAGGAAGAAAACATTATAAAAAAGTGAAGGGGAGGGGGAAAATCCAGGTTAACTCACACAATACTTTATTATCTCACATAGGTATCATTTTATTAGAAGTAACTTTGTTCAAGGCATTGTTGATTATTAAATGTGGACACTTCTTCTAATATGTGACTAAGTGCTTGTTTGGGATCACATTTGGGATCCCCAAAAGTGCTTATTCACATAAATTGAGAAAAAACTTCTCTCACATACTTACCTAGTATACAGTAAATCATGATTGAAAAGTTGCTTTTGGAGGCTGCAATCATTATTTAAAACAAGCACTCAAACCCTGGAACTTTGGTTTGTCGTATATAAGGAACTACTTCACTCCACTGTACCTCCTAACCCCACTGATCTTTAGGGTATGTTTGGTTTGAGGGGAGGGGTGGCAAATTACAATTTTGGATAGGAGAAACTCAAAATTTACCCTCTCATTCTTTTAAATTTTGGATTCTCGTCCAAAATTTACTCTCGCATTCCTTTTAAATTTTGGGTTCCAACCCAAAATTTAAATACCTTCAACCCAAAATGGTAATTTAACCCCCCTCCCTCCCCTCCTGTCAAACCAAATGTAATGACCCAATTTGAGATTAAGGGCTAATAACTTCAAAATTGATTGTAATTAGTGTAATTAAACACTTTTGGAGAAATGTGATGTGAATTTGATATAAATGTATTTGGTGATAATTTATTAAGCATAGTGAAAATTAGGGGCAGGATAGTAAAATTGGAAGTTTACAGACCAATTGGCCAGTTGCCAAAGAGAAAACTCATTGGTTATTAAAAATCAATGGTTGAGATTTATTGTCTATGGGGTAGAATCATATGCTTTGTATTTATGTGAGCTCAAGGGAGAGTGAACAAGATTATGCCAAGTGGCATTATATGGACCAAGGGATCATACTATAAGTCAAACATTCACTTTTCTCTCTCTTCTCTCTCCTATTCGGTTAGACTATGGGCTCAGGGGAAATTTTGTACACTCTTCATCATCATTATCATCTCATTATCTCTCTCTCCTCATTCTCCATTTCCGGCGAGCTTGAAGAAGAAAGAAGAAAAGAAAGGTGAGGTTTTGATGTCCTTGTTGACCTCTAATGCTCTAGACCTCTTCTCTAATATTGTGTATCTCAGTAAGAGCTTCATCTTAATGGTTTCAGAATTTTGAAAGGTGGTAGTTTGGGTGTTGGAGCAAATTAAAAGTTGGAGAATCAAGGTTTTGGTTTTAGCAAAGTGAAGAGGTGAGCATTTAGATCATTTTGATATATTTATTGTGGTTTTTTGGTTGAGTATGATGAATTCTAGAATTTGCCTTGGTTTTATGCCAATTTTTGAATCCATGGATTATATGATGAATGATGTTGGAATTGGTTTAGTGTGAAGTTATTTGAGTGTTAGATATGGTTTTGAATTTTGGAAGTAGGTTGAATGAATTTGGATAATGTGTATTATAGAGACCCAAGAGTATGAATTGTTGTTAGGATGTGATTTTGAGTGTTTTAAGGTTACCAATGGGTTCCTTTTGAAATTTTAAGTGGGAATGAGCTTTGTTTTGAGTTTGCGAACCATTGGGATCAGTTTTGGTAAATCTGGAAATTTCTATCTTTTGCTGCGATTTGGCAATCTGATAAGCCTCACTCGAGTGAGGATGAGTCTTACTTGAGTGTTATGCATATTTTTACCCAAGTTCTTTCAATTCTTGTTGCATTTCCATGCCTAATGCGTGAGTGCACTTCCTAATTCACAAGTGATACAGGCCATCACTCGAGTAAGCATGGGTTCACTTGAGTGCAAGTGTAATGCCATGTTAAGAGTTGCTCTCGGCCAAGCACTCACAAGCCATTTGTCAAGAGTGTGATCTGAAACTCGCAAGTGCAGTCTTCTCACCCGAGTGCCAAGGGCTGTGCTCGAGTGAGCTCCCTCCTCTAAAAGTTGGTTGTGCTCTCAGGTAGTCACTTCTTGTGTTGTACTTTTGGGGACTCGAGTGAATTTGGAATCATCACTCAAGTGTAAAGCCTCATGCTTGAGTGTTGTGAGCACTTTTTGGCCATAGTTGTTGCTCACTGTCAAACACTCGCGAGTGAGAGCTATTCTCACTCAAGTGCAAGTCTCTCATCACTCGAGTGAGGTCATCTTCACTCGAGTGAGTCAGCCAAAAATCAGTGTTCTGCTTCCGAAAAGGGGGTCTTCAGAGTAGTTTTTCCCAACCCTTTTGGCATATGTATAGGTCTCTAATAACTACCTAAAGGGTTTAAATGATAACCAACTTAGAGTATTATAGAAATAAGCCTTTGGTAAAGAGATTGATCGGTTGTCCCTAATTTGGTCATAGGATTTGACATTTGCCAGACTCGTGAGCCTATTGTGCCAAGGAATGTCAGGAAAGAACAAGGTAGTGACTCTTCTCTTATACTTTGTGTAAATGTATTGTATATATGTTGTCATGCATTGTGTTGTTGCTGTTGCTTTGTGATGCCTTGTGACGCCTTGTGAAGCTTTATGCCTTGTGATGTTGCTGCATAGTGTTTACCGTGAAAGCGGGCATAGTAATTATCACGATAGTTGGCATAGTGTTTACCGTGAAAACGGGCATTGAGATTATAGCGAAAGCTGTCGCATTGTGATTATAGCTGTGAGTACTGTCGTTCGTGGCGTGAGCCATGAATCATTGAGATGTTGCTGAACATGATCATATATGCTATGTGTTTATACATTATATGAGTGATTTGTTACTACTGGGATTCTCTTGAATCTCATTCTTTCCAATGACTAACATTTCAGACAGGGCAAGTGGCTCAAAAGGGAAGTGGACAACCCAGAGCGGTTAGGATCTCTTAGAGACATTTTATTTAGTTGTTGGTTATCTGTTTTGGATTTGGGATTACTATATATATTTTGGGTTGTAAATATTTTTTTTGGATATGTAATCCCCTATTTTTGGGAAACTATACATCCATTTTATATATACATGTAAACCGGGGTATGCTGGGATTTTTGTTGTGCACTCTGATATTTATTAATATGATTTGATTTCTCAAGTAATTATATTCGAAACATAAATGTGAGATCAGGATGAATATATTTTGAATTGTTTTTCTGAACACCCCATCTTGAAGGTGAGGGACTATAAATGTTGATTTTGTCTTATTGATCTTTATTTTACTTTAATTTCATAAACCGGATGTAATTACGGTGAGGGGCTTACACCAAACACACCCTTAAAGTTTTGTTTATATATCTTAATAACTTCTTTATATGCCCATAACTCATAAGCATAATAACAACATCTTCTGACTCGGTAGTTGCAAACTCATGATCCCAATCCATATTATCATCAAGTTCATTCATATGTATTAAATTGACTTTGTAATCATGGTAAAAGGTTTTAAGGATTCAATCTATTAATTTTATTTAAGATTTTAAAATAGTTCTTATCTTGATGTTATATAAAAATAATTAAGGCATATTTATAATTTTAGAAAAGATTTATTTTGATCCTAATATAATTTTTCACCAAAAAAATACATTTAAAATGAAAATAAATATATTTTATTGATAAATTAGTTTATGATTTTCTTTCCAAATTATCACATATTTTTTGTGACCAAACCAAACCCCCTTTTTGCATATCATGTTAAATTGATGAAAAAGGTGCATGTATTGAATGATTATCTCCTTTCACTATTACATATTTGGGCATTTATAATGCCTAATACATAACGTTACAGCTAATAAATGTTATGTATGTTGAAGAGGAGGTCACACAAGAATATATAACACTTAAACGTAACGGTTAATTATGTGTACCGTCATGTATTTAATTGCCCAGATTGATTCTTCTTTAACTTCCATTACACGCTTCACTTCCAATATATGTAACCTCCCCATTTTCATACATTTTCTTCACCATCTTCTTTTATTCTCCTTATCATTATGGTCAACTGACACGCTGATTAAATGCTGGAGATTCATCCTCCCCAACCTCCACCTCCTGCTCCTCCCCTGCTTCTAAAGAAATACTAGAGATTCCTCCTTCCTAACCTACTCATCCGTTTGCTTTTCTTCTTCTTCCTTCCCAACCTCCTCCACCCGCTCTTGCTTCTAATCCTCCTCCTACCAAACCTCCACGCCTTCCTCATGCTCCTCCTTCCAAACCTACTCCTAGGCCTTCGAGCCGTGGCCGGCGCCTCTACCACTTCCGCATCACTCATGCTCGTCATCTTTTCATATGATTCAGATCACTTCTCTAAAAATGATGGGTAGGCTTTATTTATTTCTATTTTTAAGTTTTATATATAAAAATATATTAATGTAATGGCTCAAACATATATTAAAAAAAACATACCTGATGGTTGTTATTAAAGAACCGTGATAAACATAGCTCTCAGTAAATTAATTAAAATAACCATCATAAACATAAAAATATAAGTAGTAGTTCTTACCAACTAACCGTTATTGAAGACTTTAAGTACTGTTGATTTTTTAATAACATACCTAACGGTTACTTGAATATAACCATTATAAAAATAAAATATTAGTAGTTCTTTCCAATTAATTGTCATATAAGACCTTAAAATCTATAATGGGGGTTTGTTTGTAAAACATCCAATCAATTTGATATTTGAAAACTTTATTATTCGATTAAAAGCTCTAGATCTTTCAACTCTAAGAAAGACATCCATTCAACCTCAGAGTTTTCTTTCTTCAACTTCTAGCCGGGTTGACATAAGGTTCGTGGTTTTTCCTGTATTATACACAGTCATGAATTTATTCTAGGTATTAATGATTATGGGGTTTTGATTGGGGTTTTTGTTTCTACATGATTTATGCTAGATAGGGTCTTTGAATAAGCAATGGATATATGTCGATCAACTAACGAGAGACTAATAGGATGGGGCAATAGATTTCCTTAAGTTTGCATTTGCGCATACTCCCCCAAATGACAATTTGATTCTTTGCCTATGTGTAAAGTATGGCAATGTATAATGGGATGATATGAAAATGTGTATGTGACACACTTAGTGATTCATGGAATCGGTCCTACTTATAAATGTTGGACGAGGCATAAGGAGACAATAAGTAGGGTGGTTGAACATACGGAAAGTTGTGCACCACCTGATTTCGATACAAGTGCATTTGAAGCCAATCATCTCGATGATATGACCAAGGCATTAGAAGAGGACCTCAGTGATTGTCCTATAATGATGGAACTTTGAAGAGCGACTCAGTGAAGCCACTGTATAAGGGGTGTATTATGCTTACATTATTGAGTGTTGTATTGATGTTGTACAACTTGAAGGAGGTTGACGAGTACGTGAGCAACCATATGCATAAAATTCAGAGGGAAAATCCCTACAAAGGGGAAAAATGGTGTACTCAACAATACAATAAGCATTTTATAACATGGTTTAAAAATCAAGTCCTTATGGGTATAGAGCTGATTCTAAATCAATTTCTAGTAAATTGAAGTTCTTAGCATAGGGTCCAAGAAATCAAGTAATGTTTTATGCAAGCTACATCATTAAAAGATTCACCTTCTACACCAAAGAGCAAGATGATTGAAGCAAAATGTGAAATAGTGGTTTAACTCTTGTAGCTAACACCATGCATGTATCAAATTCTAAACATAGAAATCCTATATATGTAAAGATATCATACTTTGGGTGATTGAAGACATCTAGCAGTTGGATTATATCGTCTTCTAGGTTCCCATTTTCGGTTGCAAGTGGGTTGCAATAATCACAGCTTGAGAATTGATGACTTAGACTTGATACAATTGAATTTGAATAAGAAAGGATATAAAGAAGAGCCTTTTATTTTGCCTTCTTAGGCTAAACAAGTGTTATACATCCGTGATACTTCTAAACATGGATGGTCTATTGTTTTGTTGACAAATAAAGTGATTGATAAGGAGATGGGCGATGGAGTTGAGGATGATCCATTTAATGGGAGGTCACTTTAACTATTAAATTTTGATAAAGAAGATGCTTTATGCGTCAGACATGATTATAATGAAGGAATTTAGGTTTCGAAGAGAGGGAAATAATTACTAGATAAGAAGAAAAGAATTCAAGCTAAAAAAAGTAACTTACAAAAAGCTAAGACTAGGAAAAGAAAATGAGACTTAATTTTTGTGTTTTTATGGATAGTTTATTGTATTGTTGTTTGTTTGTGTTGTTTATGAAAGCAGGTGGAAATCAATAGCAGTACCCCCTAATTTGTTTTTCTAAAAATGATGCAAATATTTAACGGTTATTAGCTAGAAACCGTAATATATGTTTTGAAATTACCGAACGGTTTCTTACAATAATTGTTATATATGTAACAATGGAACAATACATTACTGGTGTTATATTTGAACCATTATAATATTAAACTTTTCCCTTTATTTAAATGTTTCCACTTTTTCATTTCATTCATTAGCATACTTGTCTTAGCCTCTTAGGTCAAATGTAAACCCTTAACTCACCAACCTTGGAATTCCACTACTTCGGTTGTCTTTTTTGTCCATCGACTATTATTTTCAATTGAACTACATCATCCACAAAGCCTTCTCTATGCTTCTTAGTGATAGCTACTTGAGTTGCTACGTAAGCCCTAACACGCGTTTTCATTCATTACTCATGTGTTCATTCTTCAGCCCTAACCAGGTCATATTTCATACAATGATATTCAAATCATCTTTATATACATGACATAATGTCTCAATTCTCAGTTCATATATATATATATATATATATTACCATTCAAATCATAAGGTTCTACAAGGCGAGTTTATATCAAAGTACTCCTCAATATCATGATAACTTTCTCAATCACAATAAACATTTACTCATTGAAATATCAAATAAATATCAATATACTATTTTCAATCTCATAATCATTTTACAAAATACTCACAAACAGCATACCAACACATATAACAAAAGAAAAGTGGTTACCTCTTGCTAAAGCAAATTATAACCACACTGCTCCTATTCCAAGAGCTCCAACATACACGAAAATCAATCTACAAGTATCAAATTACTTCACATTAATAACTCTCTGGCTTATTTGAACAATTACTTGCTTAACTTAATTCTATAAATTTAAAGTTTTGAATTAATTACTCAAAAATTCCAATTTCACACTAAAATTCCAATTATTTGTTTTTAACATTAAGTCAAATATTTTTCTTAACCCAATCAACTCATTGAAGTCATAAATTATCATCAACTTCATCTCATTGCATAAAAATCCCAATTTAAAGTTTAGGGCATAAAATGGCTAAATTCTAAATCTTCACTTTATCAAAAATCTAAATCGATTAAACTTTTAAGAATACCTTCAATAATCCAAATAAATCATTTAACCCAATTCAATAGGTTAAAAATTTCAGTATAGACTTATTTATAGACTGATTATATAGAAAATTCATTATAAATTCTTATATAAACTAAATAACATAAGTAAACTTATTAAAATTAACTAGTAATCATCATCTACTTTCCTATGGTCATCCATTAACAAAACTCAAAACTTGTCCAAAATGCTAACCCTAAAATATTATCTTATCTATATGAAATTACTATCATAAGAAAGAGAAAATTATTTAGAACATTTTTCATGAAAGAAGTTTTGTGATTAGAAGTGATTTTAAATACTTTATTGATCCCCGAAGAACTGGAAATACTCTTACCAGCATCTTGCCTCCCACCTTCTAGAAAATCACCTTATCCCACGGTGAAGTGATTGTTTTTCTTTGGGGGTATATATAATACTCCCTCCCTCCTGTCGCTCCCAAAGGGGCAACGTGGCCCCTTTAGGTGCCACACACACACACATATTTTAATTATTATTATTATTATCATTATTATTTTAATTTTTATCAATTTACATTTTCCCTCACTCTTACAAATCATATAAATAAATACCCTTTACTTTAATAATTACATGCTAAATCTACTTTTCATAATTAATTCGTCCTTAATTACAGTTAAATCTTAATACAAAAATTAGGATGTTACAACTCTCCCCACCTAATTAGAATTTTGTCCCCAAAATTTGATTCAAGTGAGGAACAAAAACACAATCAGAATACAATAATTCAATCAAAGCAATCACAACTACATACTTAAACAAACAAGTTAGGAAAGTCACGACGCATCCTTTCCTCAATCTCCTAAGTTTCATCTCTGGGCGTTATACCCTTCTAGAAAACTTTCATAAGCCAATAGGTCTTTTTCCTCAGTTGCTTATCCTGGACATCCAAAATTCTTTCTTGTTATGCTATATAAGTCAAGTTCTCTCTCAACTCGACTTCCTCAGGTTCAATAACATGAGATGGTTTTGGATGATACTTTTTCTACTGTGACACATGGAACACATCGTGCACATTAGACAAGTGTGGAGGCAAGGCGATTTGATAAGCAATAGGCCCAATCCACTTTAAAATCTCATATGGCTCAATAAAACGGGGAGTCAACCTTTTCGCCTTAATGGACCTCCTAATACCTGTAATGGGTGAAACCTTTGAAAAAATGCGATCTCCTATGCTAAACTCCAACGGTCTCCTCTGGCGATCTGCATATCTTTTCTATCGGCTCTGAGCAGTCAATAATTTCTACCATATCAATTCAATCTTCTACGATGTTTAGTCTACTAAATATAGTCCAATAATGGTTCTTTCACTCAATTCGGTCTAACATAATGGCGATATGCACATTCGACCATATAAAGCCTTAAAAGGTGCCATCTGAATACTAGAATGGTAGCTATTATTGTACGCAAATTCTACCAATGGCAAGTCTTATCCCAGCTACCTGGGAACTTGATGGCATTGGCTCTCAACATGTCCTTGAGTGTTTGAATAGTCCTCTCGATCTGCCTGTCTATCTGAGGGTGATAAGCAGTACTGTACTTCAACTTTGTACATATGGCGTCTTATAGCACTTCTAGAAGTTTGAAGTGAACCTTGGATATCGATCTGAAATGATACTCTCCAGAACCCCATGCATACGAAAAATCTTCTTAACGTACAACTCAGCTAACTTCTCTAGAGAGTAGTCCGCTTTAATCTGTAAAAAGTGTGCTGACTTGGTCAATCAATCCACAATCACCCAAATAGCATTATAAGTAGATCGGATTGGCAGTAATCCCATGATAAAATCCATAGAAATACTATCCCATTTCCATTTAGGGATATCTAGATTCTAAAGTAGCCCTGATGGTCTCTGGCGCTCAATCTTGACCTTTTAGCACATCAAACATTTTAGCATGAAGTTCGTCACATCTCTTTTCATGTTTGGCTACCAATATTCTCACTTCAGATCATTATACATCTTGGTGATCCCTAGATGCATAGCATACTTGCTCTGATAAGCCTCTTCCAGAATAGTTTTCTTGATCTCATCATTATTGGGAGCACAAATTCTCTTCTTATATCTCAAGATATCTACATCCCTAATGTCATAATTTAGAACTTCACCATGCTCTAGTTTCTCTCGAATTTTGCCTAACTGGTCATCCTCAATCTGGGTATCTCTCAGGTCCTTATAAAACCTATATTCATCAAGGACTACATTCAAAGTAGCCTTTCCTTGATTTGGGACTACATGGATATCTCTCAATCCATTTAGCCAACTCTGTTCTTCCAACCTCATGCAAAATAAGTGTACTGACTTCTGACTTAAGGCATCTGCAACCACATTAGCCTTGCTGGGATGATACTTCAACTCGAAGTCATAATCCTTTAGGAATTCCATCCACCTTCACTATTTGTTATTTAATTTCTTCTTATCTATCAAGTACTTCAAACTCTTATGGTCACTGAATACTTCAAACTAAGACCCATATAAGTAGTACCTCCAAATCTTCAAGGCAAAAACCACACTACCAACTCTAGGTTATGACTAGGATAATTCTCCTCATAATCCTCAACTTTCTTGATGCATAAGCTATTAACTTGTTGTCTTACATCAAAAACACCCCAAACCTTTTAAAGATGCATCCATGTATAAAACATACAGACGGGTAGGGTTGGGCAATGTGAGTATTGGAGTGGTAGTCAGTTTGGTCTTTAACTCTTGAAAGGCTACCTCACACTGATTGGTCCAAAGAAATGGTAGGTCCTTCTTGGTTAACTTAGTCAACAGCATCATGATCTAAGATAACCTTTTAATGAACCTTCTATAATAACCAGCTAACCCCACAAAGCTTCTCACTTCCATCACATACTTTAGGGATTCCCATTGCAACACTGCGTCCACTTTACTTGGATCAATAGCTACTCCTTCTGCAGACACCACATGACCTATGAACTTCACCTCCTTTAGCCAAAATTCATACTCTGATAACTTGGCACACAAATGATGGTCCCTTAACACCCATAGTGTGATATGTAGATACTCTCTATGCTCTGCTTCATTTTGGGACTAGATCAAGATGTCATCAATAAATACCATAATGAATTGATCCAGGTACGGCCGAAAAACTCTATTCATGTAATCCATAAGGATAGACAGAGTATTATTCAGTCCAAAAGGCATTACTAGGAACTCGTAGTACCCATATCTCGTTCAGAAAGCAGTCTTATAGATATCCTCTGCTTGGGCTTTCAACTGATGATACCCCGAACACAGATCAATCTTAGAGAACACTAATGATCCAACTAGCTAATCCAAAAAATCAACAATCCTAGGCAACATATACTTATTCTTGATAGTCACCTTGTTCAATTGCCAATAATCAATGTATAGTTTTCATCTTTCTTTTTCACAAAAGAGCATTGGGGATCCCCATGGAGACATACTAGTTCAAATGAATCCCTTCTCAAGTAGTTCTTCTATTTACTTCTTTAGCTCAACTAATTCTACTAGAGCCATTCAATATAGAGCCTTTGAAATTGGAGTTGTGCCAGGTACCAACTTAATCGAGAATTCCACCTCTCTCTTTAGAGGTAGTCCGGATACCTCATCAGGAAATACTTAAGGATATTCTCTTACCATATCGATATGATCGATCCCAACTTCCTTATCCATACTAACAGAGAAGAAAAAAACATAGGCTTGGAAACCCTAAAATGGAGTAAAACATCATTATCTACGAATATGACATTTATGGCATAAGTTGCCACGTTCTTCTTAAAATGGAGTAAAACATCATTATCCACTAGCCAATCCATATTGATAATAACATCAATGCCTTTCAACAGCAATCACACTAAATCCACAATAGAATCTTGTTTTTCAAACTGAAGGGTAACACCCACACAAGCACGTCTAGTTATCATAATAGCCCTAGTAGGGGTAGAAATTCTCATATCATATGGTAAAACAGATGTAAGGAAATCATATTTGTAATACCCTGAATTTTGAGACTTGAGGTTAGAGAATAAGCCTGAGAGAAGTGGACTGCTGAGCCCCATTTTAGCATGATCCCAAATTATGATTAAGGGTTAATGACTTCAAAACTGGATGTAGTTAGTGATAAATAACCCTTTTGGAGAATATGATGTGATTTGGCACTCGAATGTGATTTGTGTGTGTTGAGCAGCGCCGAAACCTTGTATTTGAGTTCAATTATGGATTAACATCCAAATTGACTTAAATAGAGGGAAGAATTGAATGTGACTTGTGTTGACATGTTGAGATTGTTGTGAAAACATGTCAATGTGATGTGAATTTGATTGATTTGGTGTTTCCAATGGATTCCTTGTGAAAATTTATGTGGGAATGATGTTTGGTATGAAAATGGAACCAATTGAAGCAAAGATGCAAAATCTGAAATTCTGTCCAGTGAAACTCTATTCTGGGCAGTCAGTTTGTGTGAACGTTGTGAATGAGCAAAAAGTGTCTAAAAATTCTGAAACTTACCAGTCTTATAGTTCACATCTCAAGCTTCAAAATGGACTTATAATTTGTGCTATTTCGTGTTGTGAACTAGGAGATATGACTGTCCAAAGTTTGGGATGGAAACTGAACTCTGTTTTGGGGGAGTGATGAGTTTTATGTAATTCTGGAATTGTGTGGTGATTTTTAGTAATGGCTAATATTTTTCCTATGAGTAGGACTTAAATATATTTCATTGGGCTTTGGAATCACCTCATTTTGAGTTTTCTATAATTAGTTATGATTTTTCAAAGTTTGGGCAGAAAATCTGCCAGAAAATCCGAAAATGGGAATTGTGACATCATCAAAATAAAAGATGACATCAGCATGGAAATTAAAACATTTTCTCATCATCTTCATCTCTCATTTTCGTGCTGAACCAGAAGCCAAGAGAGAGAGAAAGTTTGAGAGCTTTTAGAGAGAGAAAGAGAGGAGAAATCTCACAAGGTAGGTCGATTTCTTCGGTGAATTCATACCTAACATGTATAATCCTTCTCCTAAGTTATTCCTCTATGTGAATTAAGGTCTTGAAGCAAGGAATTTCATTGTTTAAAGAGGCTAGGGTTCAGCCATAAGAAGGATAAGCTAGAAGGAGCTTAAGGTAACCTCCGAAACTTCAATCTTTGATTATTCTGGCTGCTGTGTTTGATTTAATCGGTGAAATTTCACCGGATTGTTTTTGTTTGTAAATTTGGAAAATGGGTTGGCCTAGGTGTTATGCTGCCCAAATTGATACTAAATGGTAGTTCTAACCCAATGTAATGGTTAATAAAGTGGTTAGGAGTATAAAGAAATACGTTTACGGAGCCGAAACCGAAAAACCCCAATTTTCCCCGGAGTACTTGTATATTTCAGTTATGGCTATAAATGGGTCTTAGAGTTGGATTTTTAATGATTTTATGGTTCCATTGAGTTCAGGAGCAAAAATTAGGTGGGTTACAGTTGGTCACTTTTTTGGAAAAGGCCGAAAAAGCATAATTACGAAAACACCCCTGAAACCCTTAAAGTGGGGCTGCCAAGGGTAAATTTGTAAATTGACATTGAATTTGATAATTTTGAGTCCGGAAATGGATTCCTTGGGTGAAAATATGTCAGAATAGCCCATGTCAAAATTTCAAGAAAAGTACAGCCGTACCGGGTACGGCGGGGCCGGGCAGGGTCCCCGGGGGTATTTTAGTAATTTTTCAATATAGCTTTATATAACCCCTAGAAACACTATGGAAGTATCTAAATAGTACATTTGACATTGTAGGATCGAACGTGAAGCCCCGAGTTGTTGGCACGTAAATCGAGGATAAAAGACTGGAGGTAGGGAACTTATCTCTCCTGCATGCTCTGATAACTGTATTAATGTGTTGATGCATGTTATTGCTTTGCTTGATTATGTGGAACATGTATGAATGATTTAAAGCTATGTTTCAATATATGATATGGCCATATGTGTATCGTTCGAATCATTGAGCTTATATATTTGTCATTGTATGTGTGTATGAGTTATGTGATGCAAGTATGTCATGCATTAAACACTTATCTTACCTACATATTGATAATGTTTCCCTACTAAGATTCTCTCGAATCTCACCCTCCCTTACCAACAATTTAGACAGGGCAAGTGGCTCATGGAGGGAGCGGCAGGACTCATTCGAGATGAGATTGTGTAATCCCCATTTGAAGAATTGAAATGGACAATTATGCCCTGTATATCTTTAGCGAAGGTATGTACCCGAGATTGTTGGGATGATTATGTTGTTCACTCTGATATTTATATGAATGTGATTTATCTTCGCGTAGTAATTGTATTCAAAATGTGAATATAAGACCAAGTTTATAAATGATTTTGAAAGGTATTTTTGAAAACCCCATCATGTGATGGGTTAGTAAATGTTATTTGGTTATTATTGGTCTCTATTTCATTTTAATAGTGTATTTCAGGTATAATTACGGAGGGGGTTACAATATTTCTTAGCACAATCAAAGGATATGAAAGAGTGTGTAGCACCTGATTCAAACAATGCAATAATATGATGACCTTGAAGAGAAATAATACTTCTGATAACATTAGGAGAGGCTCTAGCCTCCTCTTGAGTCATGGCATACACCCTGCTAAGAATAGTGGGACAACCACTTTAGTTGGTCTGTTGCTATTGCTACGTGTAATGCCCCAAAAATGTGATTAAGGGCTAATGACTTCAAAAGTGGATGTAATTACTGTTAATAAACACTTTTGAAGAATATGATGTGAATTATGATCCAAATGTGTTTTAATCAGTGCCTAAACCCTGCATTTAAGCTTAACTATGTGATAAAGCTTAAAATAAACTCTAATGGTAGGGGAGGGCACATGAATGGTGATATGAATGATATAAATGTGTTTGGTGGTAATTCAGTAAGGATTGCTATAATCAGGGGTAAAATGGGTAAAAATGAAAGTTATCGACCAATTGGTTAGTAACCAACGAGGAAGCTCATTGGTAATTTGAAGATCAATGGTTGAGATTCATTGTCAAGAGAGTAAAATCATGTGTGTGTGAACTCATGTGTGCCATGGAAGAAGGAACAAGATTGTGACATGTGTTAAAATATGGACCATAGATGATGCTTAAATATTCAAAAACACTTCCCTCTCTCCTCTCTCCTTTAAGGTCGGCTAGGGAGCATGGACCAAGGGAAAAATCTGTGTTATTATCATCATCACCTTCTCTCTCATAAACCTCCATTTTTGTGTGAGCTCAAGAAGAAAAACTTAAGGTTGGTGCTCCATGTGACCTTTAATGCTTAAATGCTTTTCATTAATATTTTTCATGGTGATGAGTACTTCATTACTATGGTTTTAGATTTTTGAAAGGTGGTGTTTGAGTACTTGAAGAAATTTGAAAGTTAAGGAATCAAGAAACCAACCTTGGGAAGAGGAAGAGGTGAGTATTTGAAGCATTTTGACATGTTTATTGAAATTGTTTGTTGAGTTTTGTAAATTTTAGATTTTACTCTGATTTTAGTATAATTTTGGAATGGACAATTTGGATAGTGTAATATGTAGGAATTGGTATCATATGGTGTCTTTATGTCATTAAAATTAGTTTGGAACCTTAGAAGGAAAATTAATGCATTTGGGGAATGTATGGGAATGTGATGACCAAAGCAAAACTTTTTGCTAGAATGAGATTTTGGTTGTTTTATGGTCTCCAATGGGTTCTTTATGAAAATTTGTGTGCAGAAAGGTAGTTTGTGGATTTTAGGAGCCATTGGACACTTTGGTGGAAAGTTTGGAAAATTCTATCAGTTACTATATTTTCGCTTTTGATAAGCCTCACTCGAGTGCACGGGGTCTTACTTGAGTGCAGCATCCGGTTTTCCCTTTTCCTTCAGTTTTCTATCGCACTTCTATGCCAGAATGCAAGAGAACATGTTCTCACTTATGAGTAATATGGGTTATCACTCAAGTGAACCTGGTATCACTCGAGTGCAAGAGTATCTTGCACTTTGAGGGCGCGTCTTGAGTTGTCACTCGCAGGCTATTTTTCAAGTGTGTGTCTTAACACCCGCAAGTGTTGTGACATCACTCGAGTGTTGGAGCTAGTACTCGAGTGTACTTCTCATTCTAGGGTTTTTGTTGCTCTCAGGTAGTTACTTCTTGTGCCTCACTTGGTAGGACTCGGGTGAACAAATGGCTACCACTCGAGTGTTATGGTAGGGACTCAAGTGCTGTGATCACTTTCTGCCTCTGTGGTTGCTCTCGGGCAAGCACTCACACACTCGTACTAGTGAGCTTTCATGCTTGAGTGAAAATCTCGTTATCACTCAAGTGAGGCCTTTTTCACTCGAGTGAATGAGTCAAAAATCAAAGTTTTGACTTCTAAAAAAAGGGAAATTTGGAGTAGTTCTTCCAACCCTTTAGGCATGTGTCTAGGCTTCTAGTAGCAACCAAAAAAGTTCAAATGATAACCAACCTTAAGTGTTATGAAGATAAGAATTTGGAATAAAGATAACCTATCGTCCTTGATTTTGGTTTATAGGGTTTTATATTTGGCCTGCTTGTGAGCCATTTGTGCCGTAATACGTTCGGAAAGAATAAGGTAGTGACTCTTTTCCTTATACTATATGTGATACATTGTATATTTGATTTATCATTGTTTGTGGGTCTATCACTTGCGGCCCATCGATGTTGACGGTGGGAGGACTGTGCCTTCAGGGAGGTGGAATCCGAGGGATGAGACTATGTGAAAGTCAAAAGGCTATATGTGAACGCCTAAAGGCTATTTGTGAAACCTTTACCCGCGGCCCATAGGTGTTGATGGTGGGAGGATCGTGCCTTCGGGGCGGTGGAATACGGTGGGTGAGATTATGTGATTATGTGCTTATGTGGTAGCCTACATGTTGTGTTTTTGTTGCGATGCTGCTTGATGATGCCATTGCATACTTTGTGATTACATGTTGTATGAGTGATTTGTTACTACTAAGATTCTTTGGAATCTCATTCTTTCCATTGACTAACCTTCAGACAGGGTAAGTGGCTCCAAGGATAAGCAGATGACTAAGGGCGGATAGGACTCCTTAGGGAGATTTTGATTTTGGTTGTTGGTTATCAATTTTGGATTGGGGATCACTGTATATTTTGTATATATTATTTTGGATACTGTTGTGTAATCCCCTAAATGGGAAATTGCAAACCCTTAGTATTTATATATGAAACCAGGGGGTTGCCGGGAATTTTGTTGTACACTTGATATATATGAATGTGATTTAACTGCACAGGGTAATTACATTCAAAATTTGAATATGAGACTAGGATAAGAGGAAATGTTGAAAGAATTTATGAAAACCCTACCGTAAGGAAGGGATGGTAAATGAGTTTTTATTATTATTGGTCTCTATTTCATTTCAATTACGCATTTTGAATCATAATTACGAAGGGGGTTACACTACACCTCTAAACAATAGCGCGTGATGTGACCAAACTTATGACACTTATAACACTACCAATATGGACCAGTATGAGCCCTCCTATACTTCAAGCAACGACTATTAATACTTGGGGCAGATATAGCTATCTCACGTGAGATTGCTGGCTTCTTTTAGTATGGCTCATATGACCCTATTTCTTCTGGAAATAACTTTGTCGAGATCCAATCTTTTGCCCTACTCCCAAAATGGAACCTAGGTGACTTGGCTACTCCACCTATGGTCTACTAAAAGTGGAGAACTTGTCCTGATTGTCCCAGGGTTTGATAGCCTCAATTTCATGCTTCATGCAAGCAGCTATCCTCAAGTTGGTGCAAGTGTTCATGAAACTCTTGATATCATGCATTGGCATATAAGGCTTTAAGTCTTGCCTAGCCTTTATAATCAGTTGATGCGATTTCCAGTTTGGGTCATCTTTCTGTTGCGAGTAGGTCACATATTTGGACAAGTCGATGAAATTATTAATAAACCTATCCTCATGCATGTCATCCTATTGAAGGGCATAGAATGCTATCTCCTTCTCATGTCTCAATGCTGGAGGGAAGTAATTAATGAAAAACTTAGTTTTAAACTCTCTTTAAGATGTCTTTAAATCATCCAAACTACCTGTGATCTCCCACCATCTTTGGGCATAATCCCTCAATAGAATAATGGCCACTTTGGCTTTCTGATACTTATTATAGACAATAGTTTGAAAGATTGTTTCCAAACCCTCAATCCAAGCCTCAGACTTTAGCGGATCCAAATCTCCATAAAAATTTTTAGAATTGTGACAATGGACATCTTTTCACACCTTATTGATAGCCAAGCTTCAGGACGGGGTTGTGATGATCCTTCACCCCCAATACTCTTTATAGGGCTTTCATGATCAGTTGAGCCACCTGGCTCATGTCTCTATGATGTCTCTATACTGGGTTCAGGTACCTTATAATCCTTTGGCATTGGGATACTTCCTTCCTCTCTTAACTTCTTTCAAAAATCCTCCTTAAACTGCTAAAACTTTGCATCCATAACAGTCATTAATATATCTTTACATCGATGCAAAAGAGTCTCATTCTCTTAAGACAACAGTGGCTTAGCAGCATTTGGAAGTGGATTAATAGCAGAAATAGTCTTTTATGTGTTCATCATTCTCCCTACTTAAGGGTGAAACCCACCATAACAAATGAGTATACAACTCAAAACAACACAAAAACACAAGGAGGGTATATGTGAAAAAGTATATTGCCACTATATCTAATACATCACAAATGGCAGAATCTAAGAATCTGATACCAAATTGTGAAATCCTTTCCTTAATTTTATAATACTAACTCATCTTTCAAACACTAACCATGGTAGAACTAAAGTTTAACAAACAATTCAAGATTTCACCATGATTTTAAAGAGTTTTCCATTTCAAATTAAAATCATCCATGATAGGAAAGATACAGTCTAAATAATTCCAGCAATCATGAATAACGCTTGGTCCTTGAGTTTCATGAAACTCAAAATATAACATTCACCAAAAGTTCAAGATAAAAAATCTAGTTTTGCATAGTATCAAAATCATAGTATGATAATCACAAGTTTTCCAAAATATGAGTTTGTGGATCCACATCTATTCGCTTGCAATCTTAAAGGCCTTAGTTGCCTACTAGCACACCAGCCAGTGACAATTGAATCAAAAATATGCAGTTAAATCAGAGTTTATAAAATATGGGCCCTTTGAGTGGCAATATACACCGATTCATTACATAATAAAACAAAAGAGGCTATACAGATATATGGAGAGATATCTATGCCTCAAGAGCTCTCCCCAACGTCCTTGTGCGGGAACTACCACCTGAAAAATGTTAAATCAACAGGGTGAGACAAAAGTCTCAGCAACCAGCTGTCCAACTCATTACAATGCTAATATGTGCTTATGAGGTGTCAAGTAGAACAATTTATATAACAAAGTATTAAAGATATAGATAAAAAAATTTTAATATCAAAAGTTCCATATCACAAATTTCTATATCACATATTATGTATAATAAATTTCATGTCACATTATATCACAAATTACTTTGCACAAATTTCATATCATAATTTCCAAGTTGCCTCCCATCAATCCAACTGAACTGCCTTATATCCACTGATTATACCCATGGGCTAAGTTATTATCCATGTCAATAATCACTCAAAAAGCCCTCCGTCACGTGATGATGGTCAGCTAAAATCTATAGAGTACATGCCCAGACCATGGTCTTTTACCCTCATTGAACTAGTGGGGTGTTGCAGCCCCTTGTTAAACTAGTGGGGCAGTCCCTCAACGAACTAATGGGATAATAGAAAGCCAACCATCATGTACCAATGGAGGCTATACCACGTGGCAAAACAAATTACTCTACCTCATCACAATAATTATCAATAAATAGCTTAATGGGAATTTCCTAAGATTTTCACATCCATTTAATGATATTCAAATCATCTTCATATACATGGCATAATGTCTCAATTCTCAGTTCATATATATAATATATATTACCATTCAAATCATAAGGTTCTACAAGGCGAGTTTATATCAAAATCCTCTTCAATATCATGATAACTTTCTCAACCACAATAAATATTTACCCATTGAAGTATGAAATAAATATCAATATGTCATTTTCAATCTCATAATCATTTTACGAAATACTCACAAATAACATACCAACACACATAACAAGTGGAAAGTGGTTACCTCTTGCTAAAGCAAATTATAACCATACTGCTCCTATTCCAAGAGCTTAAACATACGCAAAAATGAATCTACAACAATTAATTTACTTCACATTAATAACTCTCTAGCTTATTTGAACAATTACTTGCTTAACTTAATTCTATAAATTTAAAGTTTTGAATTAATTAATGAAAAATTCCAATTTCACACTAAAATCCCAATTATTTGTTTTTAACATTAAGTCAAATATTTTTCTTAACCCAATCAACTCGTTGAAGTCATGAATTATTATCAATTTCATTCCACTACATAAAATCCCCAATTTAAAGTTTAGGGCATAAAATGGCTAAATTCTAACTCTTCATTTTATCAAAAATCTAAATTGATTAAACCTTTAAGAATACCCTCAATAATCCAACTAAATTATTTAACCCCAATTCAATAGGTTAAAAATTCCAGTATATAATTATTTATAGATTGATTATATAGAAAATTCATTATAAAATCTTATATAAACTAAATAACATAAGTAAACCGATTAAAATTAACTAGTACTCATCATCTACATTCCTATAGTCATCTATTAATAAAACTCAAAACTTGTCCAAAATCCTAACCCTAAAATATTCTCTTATCCGTATGAAATTACTATTATAAGAAAGAAAAAATTATTTAGAACATTTTTCATGAAAGAAATTTTGTGATTAGAAGTGATTTTGAGTATCTTATGGATCCCTGAAGAACAATACTCCTATTAGCATCTCACCTTCTACCTTCCGGAAAATCACTTCACCCCTAGTAGAGTGATTATTTTGGGGGTGGGGGATATATATAATACTCCCTCCATCCTGTAGCTCCTAAAGGGGCAATATGGCCTCTTAAGGTGCCACACCCACACACACACACACATTAATTACTACCAATATGGCCTCTTAAGGTGCCACACCCACACACACACACACACATTAACTACTGCTACTACTACTACTACTACTACTACTACTATATGGCCTCTTAAGGTGCCACACTACTACTACTATATGGCCTCTTAAGGTGCCACACCCACACACACACACACATTAATTACTACCAATATGGCCTCTTAAGGTGCCACACCCACACACACACACATTAACTACTACTACTACTACATCCTGTAGCTCCTAAAGGGGCAATATGGCCTCTTAAGGTGCCACACCCACACACACACACACATTAATTACTACCAATATGGCCTCTTAAGGTGCCACACCCACACACACACACACACACACACACACATTAACTACTGCTACTACTACTACTACTATATGGCCTCTTAAGGTGCCACACTACTACTACTATATGGCCTCTTAAGGTGCCACACTACTACTACTATATGGCCTCTTAAAGTACCACACCCACACACACACACACATTAATTATTACCAATATGGCCTCTTAAGGTGCCACACCCATACACACACACATTAACTACTACTACTACTACTACTATTTTTTTTTTATCAATTTACAAGTTCCCTCACTCTTATAAATCACATAAATAACACCTTTTTATTTTAAAAATTACATGCTAAATCTATTTATCATAATTAATTCCCCCTTAATTGTAGTTAAATCCTAATACAAAAATTAGGATGTTACATGACTTCCTTTCTCCATTCTGCATTCTCCATTATTATTCACTTTATGCTCTGTAGTTAGGTTTTGACCTAAGTTGTGCTCATGTTTTTTTTCTTGAAAAATCTCTGATCGAAGGTTCCTTTTCTGTTACAGGAAATCATTAAAGATTTATAAAGATTTCACTATGTTGAGTATGTGGCAGATAGCTCCAAGCGGTATACGATTGCTATAGGCCATATGTATAACCTACAAGGGGATAACACGATTCACAACTTGCTTCTCCCTCAGAATCATGTTAGCCTAGCGAGCTAAAGGCTGAAATTGAACCAAGTTAGCTCTTCCAGTGTCCGCTATAAAATGCTTTTAGGAGGAACTGCGTGTTGTGTGCTTCAATTTGTTACTTGGCTTGACCACCTTGTTGTCATACCATTTATGACAAAAAAGATATAATATATATACACACATTAGATAGAGTTTCTGCTTTAGTCTTGCTTGTTGGATTTGATTGTATAATAGAATAGAAGCTCACACATCGAGTATAACAATGCAATTTGGGATGGATTAAGATATTCACGGCTTTATGGCTACGCTTAATAGAACTCCTAACTGTAAAGGACTCAAGGGGTATGTAGCATCAAGTAAGACTTAATAGAGAAGTATTGATAGATCTATAGAATGTCATATCCTTCCTAACGAGTGGGAGCAGATGGCATTAATAGAGAAGGAAGGATTAGATCTATAGAATGCCATATGCTTCCTAACGAGTAGGAGTAGATGGTGTACTGTAAATCTAACCCCCCCTTCTCTATTAAATCTTACTTGAAGCTGTATTCCCCTTAAGCCCTTTGAGTTGGGAGTTCTATTGAGCCTAGCCATAAAGCCAAGAATGTTTTGATCCATCCCAAATTGCATGGCTATACTCGATGTGTGAGCTTTTGTAATATACAAATTTGTGTACAATTTTGTTCTACATGTAAGGGCAAAAGGAGAATCCCCATTTATTAAAAAAAATTGCCTTAAAAGTTAAGGTTATTAAATGAAAACCGTTATATATTCATACACTACACATTACGGTTGTTTCATGAAACCCATTAGCATTTATAGCAAATAAATAATAGTTGTTATATAGCAACCGTTATGTATGCTAAACTTTTATATAACAGTTATTTTGAAAGGACTGTTATGTATGTTACAAAGTTTTATAAATATTGTTTACTTTAGACTATTAATTATTATGACAGCATTACGTACAGCATAGTCTCACCAAATCTCAATACATAATGGGTGTTATACTAAAATCGTTACAATAGATACAGAATAAATCACAATTTGGAACCTTAATGTATCTGCGGTGAGCTTTTATAGGGCCCGCATATATGATGGTTCGGAACTATTTTATATGGCAGATAATAACCGTCATATATCACGATTTCTATAGCAGTGTTTTTTGCCACTTTCCACCTACCCACTTCATGATATTAATGTCCCATAATTATAGGAAATTTTAATAGTCACCCAAAAAGGCTAAAATTAATGTAAGAAAAGAAAGTTTAGAGGAGCCACGGAGAAATGGTTATGAGTAAGGTGGGGGCATGGCGCTTGGCTTGGAAATAGCAATTTGGATTTTCAAAGAAGCAAACTTTATCTTGTGATCCTCAATTTTTAATAGACAACATCTATGTGGCAATAGTTTTGGTTATTCCTCCCTCAAATTCAAATACTTTACTTCTATAATATTTACAGATCATGATAATTGCGGCAGACTGGGGTTCGCATATTCTTATTCCATATTTCAAATATTTATGAATTATTTTACATTTTAAAAAAAAAAAAGAGGCGCAAGTGAGAATTGATAGGGCTAAGCAATGAGCAGGTTGGAAAACTCATGCCCTAGCTCGTAGCCTGCCCATATATTGTTACACAGGTACTAGCTAGTCTATACCCCATGCCACATTCCATTTAAATTCGTATTAAATGGGCTAGGACATAAACAGGTGGGCTAATCGGGTTATGAAGAACCCTTTTAAGTGTTTGCCCTTTTTTTAACATCATAACTATACATAAGAATCAATCCACTTCTTCTGGTTAAACAAAAGAAGGGTCTATCTCAAATGCTAAATCGGTTAATGACTGAGAATACATAGTTAAAAACTTAAAGGACATCTATCATAAAAATGTCTTTGAAACATAACTATTCAATATATTAGTTTTTCCCTTTTTGCATGCCAATATACCATTATTATCAGTACTAGCATACAAGTGTGAGTATTTTTTTCCACCAAAACTATCAGCTTCTACTCACCTCGCTTTCTATCCTGACTCCCAATACAGTGGTCAAAGCATTAAATCCCAAAACGTCTAAATATATAAGCAAATGATATTAGCTTAAAGCTCTAGCCCATTCATTTAATCAATAAACCCAACCAACCTAAGCCTAGCTAGTCTTCTAGCTAGCAATTGCAACATATCATGTAAAATCGGAAGCTCTCTTATTTAATTATTTAAGAATATATGCAGCACTAACAAGAAATCTCCTAAGACTTGAGCAGGCTTGTTGACTAGTTTAAAAAGAAATAAACACAACAATGCTAAAGCTAGAAATGAATAAATTTCTATTTAGAATAGGAATGGGATATTAGGATTTCTGATTTTATTAGAAAATAGTTAATAAAAAATCAATTTTTTAAAACTAACTTCATGGAATGCTTAAACAGTAGGGTTACCAGGTTGCAGGCAACTTGCTCAATCCTCATGGGTGATTCGGTCAAAAAAAATTCCTCATAGGTGATTCATGTGTGTTTGAGGAATAAAGGGAAAATAAGATAAATGTAAATATCAAATGAAAAATGAAATTTTGTTTAGGATAAATTGATAATTTAACTCCCATAGTTTAGGTGAGTTTTAATTTAAATTTTAAGCCATATGGTAGTTTACAATTGAAAAAGAAAATAATTGCTTATGCCTTTAGACATTAGCCTAGAGTATCTAGTTAGTTTTAGAGTACTAATCTTATCTTTAATGTACAACCTAATTGAAGAATTGATTTTGGTCTTAAATGTTTGACTTTAACTCTAAATTTGTGTTTTTCTTTTTGATAAGTATATAATTTATAATTAAATAGGTATATATTTTGGATATATTCATTGGATTTATTAATATTTTATACCTATTTAATTATCTTTTATATATTTTCCTCTCTTAAATCAAATATAAAATAATAAGAGATTTTTAATAGAAGATGTACTCATATCCGATTTTATTTGTTTACAGAAAATATTATTGTGAGAATCAGGAGGAGAAAAGTCAGAAATATGATATACACACACATATCTCACATTTGCGTGGATGCCCCATATTTTAAGATATGAGGCAGAGGAAGCACGAATTAAATAGTGTGTGTAAATATATATGTGTGTGTATATATATATATATTACAAGATATATTGCAAAGGGGATGTTATTGGATTATAAAAGATTGAAACATGAACCCACGTGATAAACCAATATAGTGGAAGAAAGAAAAGCAACTTGAAAGCATTGACAAAACGTGGGTCCTATGAGGAAAAGACAAAACGAATATATGAGCAGATTTTTTTTATCAACAATATATGAGTAGATTTGTGATAACATATCCCTTAAAATTTGGATAGATGTGTGGACCCCACAAGCAGAAAAGCAATCCCTAGAATATATCTATAAAAAGGGGAACGCAGAGATGCGCGCACACAGATCTGGGCTCGAGATAGAAGTGAACAGAAACAAGAGACGCGGAGCTAAAATCCAGAGAGCAATAGGAGATGAGGAGCTGAGGCGAGAAGCAGAGTCAGGAATTAGGGAGCTTGGGCTTGAAGATTCAAAGAGATTTGGAGCTTTAAACTTGGTTTTCCATTAATTTTCTTCTCTCCTTTTCTTAGTTTCTGATATGAACCGAATTATTATTTATGGTTTTGGTTTTGTGATGAACATGAGTAGCTAATTTTCTCGTTCTAGGATTTTCTTGAACCTATTTATGGATTGAATTATTTATTTACTCTCTTTTTGCAACGAATGAGTTTTTGTATTGATTTTATCTTGCTCTAAATGCCTGATCACCATTTAGTTGTCTTGTTCATTTAAAATTAATCTTGAGAAAGATAATTTATGTGTAGAACTTGGGTAAAATCATGTTAGACTTGAAGTTTAGGTATATTAAATGGATGGTTTGTTAGTATCATAGAGATATAGTTACTAACCTAGCATTGTCAGATTAAGATTGGTGTTTAAAGTCAGTCCTTATAAATTAATACAAGAGATTGATTAGTTTATTAGGATAAATATTTGGTTTTGACTCGAGAGAGCGTTATCGAATGTCTTTGAATCTTAGACAAATACATATTTCGTTTTATTGCTTATTGAGAGTAAATTAATTAGTTTATGAAATAAATAGGGGATAGATAATCCTAGGTTCCTCTTATCTTGAAGTTCTCGATTTAATTAATTAATTCTTAAGTATAAAATTTCTTTCAAAATATTCTCACTTAACCTGATTGATAATTTAATTAAGATAATTAATTCATTTTTGTTATAGTCCTCGTGGGAACGATCTTTTTATATTACTTGCGACCCGTATGCTTGCGGTAAAGCTAGACGGCTAACACTTTTGGACAAAACTTACATCCAATTCATTATATCCAGTCCAACCAGTTCTCCAATTAGAATATGCCACCTAGATTCATTAACACCTCACCATTTAACACCATTTCTATTCTTCATCTTGGGCATCTTTGTTTCTCTTATTTATTGAATTTGTGGACCTTGCCATCAGATCATGGCTATCCTTCTTCTCTTGCTTCTCTTTCAAATCAATCTGAGCTCTCCCTATAATCCACCTCCTTTCTTCTCTATTTTACAAGCTTGTAGCAACAAAGGACTATAAAAGAGGGGACAAGCTACTAGGGATGGTATTATACACCAAAACTTGAGTCGATGCATCTCCAGAGATTTAAGCAAACGAAGCTCAGCTACTCAAAAAATGGCACGTTAATGGTCAAAAAAGGGAAGTATCGTTTGATATCAAAAGAGAGTGAAGGACAACCCTTTGATTTGCTTTGATTTCATATATTGTGATTTGTGAATGGCAGAAAGAGAATCAATTGAGTAGAAATGTGTGAGGATGAACTGAAATGAACGTATGGGAACAAAGGAAGGATAGTTGAAGCACAAGAAGGATAACTAGAATTATTATTAATATGAGGATTTTTCTCTCTCTTGGGATTCGAGTCACTAGAGTTTTTGTCTCCGATGGGGAAGCCTTGCTACCAGAAAATGCCACTAGATAGAGAATTGGATGAAGGGAATCCATCGATAACAATAAAGAAATTAAAGAAAGAAGTTAAGGAGGATACCATAATGAGTGATAAGATGGAGGACGCTGAGGGTTGCAATGACACACAGGCAGAAGTAGCGGTAAACATAATCGACTCTGGGATGTTGCACCAAGCTTTATATAAAGACTCTTTCTTAGGTTTCAAAGGGAACGACTTTAATAGAGTAGCTCACAGTGGGTATGATATGGAGGATGATCCTTTATTCTCAGAGTTAAAGGAATAGGAGTGGTAGTTATTAGAGCCATCTGAAGAGGTCAAGAAACTAATAAACATCTACCCAGTTATGCCAGATACAGTAGAAGATGTTAATTAGGGTTGTAAGCTATGGAATAATGCTTTAATAATCATAGTATTAGGTGCATAGTTGAACTATTATAGATTGAGAGAGCATATATGTAAGATATGGGGTTTGGTGATTTTGACTTGAATGATCCACCAAACTACTATTATGAGGTGCGTTTTAAGGATGATGAAAGATGGGGAGCCAAGTATAAGAAAGTGTTCTTTGAAGGCCCTAGGGTCATCACCCAGCATAGTATTTTGGTGCAGCGGCGGCCACGGTACTTCGATCCTTTTCATAATCAGCTAGGTCGAATAGCAATGTGGGTTAGAATGCCATATACCCCTATCCAATATTACACAAAAAAGTATATGTGGCATCTGGGGAATATGATTGGGAAGATCTTAAAGGCTAACTCACATACCATAGCTAATGTTGAAAACAATAAAGTTAGGGTGAAGCAAGGACGCTTCGTCAAAATTTGTGTGGAGATCAATCTTCAAAAGAAGTTGGTCTCAAGAGTCATATGCTCATCAACTCTTTTCAATGTCGAGTATGAATGGTTAGGGCTTATCTACTTTGAGTGTGGATGATATGGTCACAGAAGAGAAAATTGTCCTTGGCGGATTTATCAGTAGCACGAGGCCAACTAGCCTAACTACTAGCAAACTCTTCGGCAGTGCTGATTAAGGCACCGGCAAACAAGTTTCCATCGGAGGAGGAGCCATTTGGACCTTGGATAGTGGTAAAAGGGTTGATTCATACACGTAGTGCAAAGCCTAACATGCACAGAGGTACACTTGATGGGTTGGTGCTAATGCAAAAGGAAGAAAAGGGTTAAGAATACCTATAAGTCAAAATTTGTAGCTTTTGCAAACTTGGAGAATGTGAATATGACGAACCCTAGTCTAACAATGGAGGTAGGGGAAGGGTTAGGTCATACTAATGATAATGGGAAGGCTATTGTGATATACGAGGATAAAAAGGAAAGGTAAAGGAAGAAAGCGACATTGCCTGGGGGAGCTGAAAAGGTAAATTTGAAATGGGAAGAAGTCAAAGACTTAGGGCTAAAATGGGCTTAGGAAAGAAAATAAAAAATTAGATTCAATAACAAGGCCCAACAATTCTCAGTATGGTAAGAAAGGTGGAAAAGATGTAGGGGATATCCACAAGGCTACAAAAAGGAAACATGCCAGAGAGTTTACGACCCATGAACACATTATGTGGTGAAAGGTGACTTGAATTCGGTAGAAGCCTAGATTATTTTAATGCCCACATAACAAAATAAAGAAGCGTCACTGCATTCAGGGTTGGGACCACAGGGTAATTAGTTTACTGAGGGCTCATCTCACCATGTAGACTCTGATAGTCAGCTTATAGAAAACAAAAACCGCGCTGATAAGAGATTGGGGGAAAGAGTATCGAAGGATGGGTGCATCTTGATCCAATACAATCTGACAGAGAATCGAGCTACCTGGGAGGAGGATGAGGTCATTAGCTTAGATATGGAAGCAGGGGAACCACTAGATATGTAAGTTTCAGTCCTATCTAAAACCCCTCTTTCTATCTAATATTAATGATTATCGCATCATGGAATCATTAAAGGTGCGGTAAATCATTCCCATAAATGTTGAAGGAAGTTTGAACAAGTATGAAATTAATATCATGGGCTTGTTGGAAACCAGGGTCAGTGGTGTTAGAGCAGAGAGGGTGGTTAGGAAATTGGGTTTCACTAATTAGATTAGAGTAGAAGCATCAGGTTTTACAGGTGTTATATGGCTCTCGAGGAATGAGCATGATGTTTCAGTTGAGTATAGTTGATCAACCATGCAATTGATCCATTGCAAAATTTCAGACCTGAAAATAGGAGGAGTTTTTTGCAACTTTTGTGTATGGGGACACCTCTAATGTGAGAAGAAGGGTACTATGGAATGATATTACGAAGATCTTAGAAAGCGTTTAAGGGGAGTGGATCGTACTAGGTGAATTTAATTCCTTTTAGGATGCAACTGATAAGGTTGGGGGTGTATCTCCTTAGAGCCGGGAAAACGGGCCGAGCCCGTCGGGCCAGCCCTTTTAGGCCCTGGCCCTTTAAGGGCCGGGCTTATAAATTGTAGCATCAAAAGGAAGTCGGGCCTAAAAGGGCCGGCCCTGTAGGGCCTCGGGCTTAAAAGGGCCGGCCCTGAAGGGCCCCGGGCCGGCCCTTTAGGCCTGTTTATTTTTTATTTTTCTTACTTGGAAAGGAACTATGTTACATTTTTGAATTACCTTATTGAATCTATACGTCACTCTGTTCTCATATTGTATAGAGTATGATTTTTGAGTATATTGTTTTGTCTAATTGAATCATATTGTGATTTTTGAGTATATTGTTTTGCCTATTTAGACTAAAATCATATTATATACTATTCTTCCTGATATAGTATGATTTTTGATGGACGTTGTGATTATTTGATTACTTGAACCTACTGCTCAAAGTGAAACACAATCAAATGTCCTTGAAATTGATGATAGTGGCGAAGAAGATGAAAATGATAGTCGTCATACTCATGTTGTTTAGAGGTTAGAGTATTTAGCTTCTTGCCTTCTTATACTTTGGCCTTTGTGTGAGTTATTTATGAACATGATTGTACCTTTGATTATACATTAGTAACTGTGTTTGTTTGTTGCAAGAGACGTGTTATTTAAACCTTAATGTTGACAACATTTATGTATTAAATTAGAACTTTAATTGTTATTATTTACTAATTATATCTCTTTAGGGAAAATATGCAGGAAAAATAGTTAAATATTATGAAAAGGATTTACCGGCCTTGCGGGCCGGCCCTGGCCCTGATGCTCTCGGGCCGGGCCTTGAAAAACTGTTATTTTCCTGACCCCGAGCCCTTTAGGGCCGGCCCTGTTAGGCCCTGGCCCGTCAAGGGCCGGCCCTGTTAGGCCCTGGCCCGTCAAGGGCCAGCCCTGTAGGGCCGGGCCGGCCCTGATTCCCAGCTCTATATCTCCTTCAAACAGTATAATGCATTCATTCCACTCCTATATAAACCTAAGTGGATTAATCGAGTTGCCCATAGTGGGAGACAAGTATACATAAGAATGAGAGGGAGTAAGAGAATGTTTAGACTGGGTGTTTTGCAACATGGATTGGGAACACAATCATCCTCACTTCAAAACTTTTTATCATTTTAGGTTTAAATCTTGCCATAGGGTAATAGTTGTCTCACAAAATCAAAATTGCAGAATGTTCTGGCCTTCAAAGGTGTTTAGATACCAAGTAGCATGGTGCCTTGAACCTGAATTTACGGAGATTGTGACCGCGGCTTGGGATGGGAAAAATTGGGTTGAGAGTTAGGAAGTGTGTAACACCATAACTTCAGAGCATTTAAAGCAGTTCAAAATGTGCAATGAAGTCAAACCGGAGACCAAAAATAGTTTTCAACCCATTTATGATCCTGACTTCAATACAAGGTTTGGTCCTGTATTTAAATGGGTTTTTAAAAAAAATTTTCAAAACATTTTTGTTGTGGTCTCATTTTCGTTTTTCAAATTTGTTTGACTCATTCGGTTATGTTTTCATTTGTTAATATTAGAGTGCTTACCAAAATTCTTAGTGGATATTCTGGTTAAGTTTGTTAACTAAAGGGTCCATATTGTATGGTTAACTTATTCTAGTTCATTTATTGTGTTTACGTTCTAGTCTTACTGTTACAGTGTACTTATACATATCATATATAGATCCTTAACAACTAGATAACCAACAGAAAATAAACTTTAAGTCTTCAACTCTATTCGTCCATAGTTACCTTCTTCCCATATGAACTACTTGCCTGTGTTACAGATTAGTTATCGGAAAGGGGTGAGATTCAAAAGAATCTCAATAGCAATAGATAACACTCATATAAAATACATACAGAGAAACATGACATTTCAACCATCACATACAAGACAATTCAGTATTAATTCAACATTCAGAAATGTGCTTATGCAGCAAACAATTCTATTCAAGAACTTACCGTCCCTTTCTACAGAGCTGGGTGTTCTACTGGGCCAAAGCCGTTCTCATCTGAATGCTGAACGGGCAATTCTGCCCAATTTATGTTCATAGTTCAAGTATTCATAATGGAAATAATATGCATGAAACAAGTTATATAGAATATGAGGGAAAAGTTACTACCTTAGCTTTTCTAGCCTTGTATTTTTCCTGGTTAGAGTGCTCAGGGCAGATATCAAATTTTATAATTAAAATTTACGGACGATGAGTTATTACTTAGTCTAATTCTTTTATAATTCAAACACTCAAGTTGGTTATCATTAGGGTTAATACACTAAGTCAAAGCAAGAGTCAATATGGTCAAACTATCCCAAAGTGATTAATTTTACCCTTGGAGTTCAAGGTAATTACATTATGCCATTACCTTTTTATTTTCGCATATTTACTAAAAGCTGACAAAATTTTCAACCAACTTTGAAAATTTATATCTTTTTGGAAATATATCCAATTGCAGTTATTCTAAAGGCTATGTGACACATATTAAGTCTAGTTTTAGGGAAAAAATTTCCCTTAGCCAATTGGACACACAACATTCCAGAATTATCATTTATATTGGACGCTATCACAGAAACATGCCAGTTTTACATGACCAACTTCAAAAATGCATAACTCATAATGTACAGTCTAGTTGACCTATATGACCTATCAGATTAAAACTTGATTAGTCTACTTTTATTTTGGAAAAGCTCATGATCATTGGACATTGTTCATTTACTCAAAAACACAATGAACAAACTGCCACATAGGAAACCCTCATTGGACAAAATTAGGGCAACAAGAACAAACCCCAAAAACTCAACCAAACAAGACAACACATATGTCAAAATAATGTTGTTGCCCACCTCTTGCTCTTTCTTGAGCTCTTTTCTTGATTCTCCAACTTTGGCACTTGCAAGATGACCCAAAACACCTCCTCTTCAAAAACAAAAGTCATAGAAATGAAGCTCTTAGAGAGGAGAACAATGTTTATGAAGAGTATTTGAGCTATAAAGGTGATTTACAAAGTGAAAATCAAATTAAATCACCTTACCTTCTTTGTTCTTCATTTCTTTTTTCTTTTTCCTCTCTTTTCTTTCTTTTTCTAGCCAAAACTTAAGGTGAATGAGGGAGTGAAATGGTTAATTCATTGGGCCTTATCAATATTTAGTCTTGGCCGAAATTTAATTCCAAGGGATCAAGAGAAGGTAAGGTGTCAAAATTCTATGGCATCTTGAAAAGCAACTTGGTTAATTAACCAAGTTATAGTTAGGTTAAATGGATTAATCTTTTCTCTCTCCTTCTTCCCTTATCTTGATCGAATTCCTCACTCAAAAAGGAGGAAATAATGTTAACTAAAAGCTCTTATGTGAAGGTGCTCAACCTTAACCAAAGTCTTCTTGCAAAAAGGGTTGGCACTTTGACCATATCCCTCTTTCTTCCTCTTCTACGCTTTTGGACGTTTTTGTGGTCATAAAGGGAGGGAGTTTATTTGCTTTTTCATCCTCATGATTACTTCTAACTTTTGAAGAGAAAATCCTAACCCTTCATTTTGCCTTCCAATTTTAACCTCAAGATCAAGTGGCAATTGTCTCTTTTGCCCTTGATTATGGCAATATTATTTTGTGTGCCATTAGTTGTTTTTTTATTACTTCTTTCTAGACACCATTTCCCTTTTCCTTTAGATCCGAGTTAGGTTTTATGTCATTCTGACACATCCTAAAGGGATCAAATACTTTTTTTTGACTAATTGGTACCAAATTTTATATTCTATTTTGAGTGCATTTTCTAAAAGTCATTCTATTTCTGATGCATTTCTAGGACTCTTACTAAACTAGACTTAGTAGCCTACTTTATTTAGGCTTATTCCCTAGCCACTAGTCCCAAAATTTAGGGTATTACAAAGTGTTTCAAGGAGCAGCTATAGAATGGAATAAACATGTAGTGGGCATCATTCCTAAAAAGAAGGGGGAGATTGTCAGAAGGTTGGAAGGGATTGACAAAGCTTGACAAAGTAATACCTGTAATGGATTGTTTAGGCTTGAAAAATCTCTCTGGGCTAAATATGTCAAACTTAGTAATCAAGAAGAGCTGTCATGGTTCCATAAATCCATATGTAAATGGCTCCAATACAGTGATAAAAATTCAAAATACTTCTATGTGTCTACTGTGATAAGATAGAAGAGAACTAGAATTGAGGCATTGAAGGACGAGAATGGTGATTGGGTGTATGATCAGGATAAAATAGGCAGAATGGCATATGAAATTTTCAAACAGCTATATACCAAGGATCCTAACATTGCTATTGCTGCTAATTGGCCCCAGAACTTTCCTCCATTAGATAAGGCTCAATTGGGCTAGCTTCATAAGGAGGTATCCAACACAACAATTAAAAACACAACTTTCGAGATAGGGGCATTCAAGGCTCCAGGTCTCAAAGGGCCCCAAGTGGACATTTTTCATTCTCAGTGGAATGTAGTGCGGTTTAAAATATGTTCCTGGGTCCAGGAGGTATTTCGAGAGCTGAGGAAAATGAAAGAGCTCAATCAAACAAGAATAGTTCTTTTGCTAAAGGTTAATCACTTGGAAAATTTAAAAGATTTCTGACCTATCTCACTTTGTAATGTTACCTACAAGATAATAAGTAAGGTGGTAGCAAATAGACTAAAGGGAATAATGGATTACCTGGTTTTACCTAATCAATATAGTTCCATAAGTGGTCGTTAGGGTTCCCAAAACATTATTATTACACAAGAAGCCATCCACACAGTGTGCACAAAAAGAAGAGGTAAAAGCTATGTTGCGGTTAAGGTTGATATGGAAAAAGCATATGATAGACTAAACTGGAAGTTCTTAGAGTGCACAATGGCAAGCTTGGGGCTAAGTAGCACGTTGGTGGATCTCATAATGGCCTGTATTTCCTTAACATCCATGAGAGTAGTTTGGAATGGGATACCTTCTAATTCTTTTACTTCATCTAGAGGGGAAAGACAAGGGGATCCCCTTAGTCCCTACCTTTTTGTGCTAGTAATGTAGAAGTTAAGCCAACTTATACAATTTGAAGTTGATAAAGGTAGATGGAAGTCAATGAAGCTGAGTTGTTGAGGCCGTAGTATCTCTCAGCTGTTCTTCACCAACGACTTAGTTTTCTTTTGTGAAGCATGTAATATCCCAATTTGTGATTAAGGGCTAATGACAATGGTATTGATTGTAATTTGTGTAATTAAATTTTTTTGGAGAAATGAGATGAGAATTTAGTATAAATGTGTGTGGTATTTAAGATCAAGGGTTGAGATGTTGACATGTGGCAATGTTATGGACCATAGGATGAGGCATAAGAGACAAAAACCACCTTTTTTCTCTCTCTTCTCTCTCCTATGCGTTTTTGAGCATGGGCAAGGGGGAAAAGTGGTACATCATCATCATCCTTTCTTCATCCCTTCCATCTCTCATTTTCTCTCTCTTCCTTCCCCATTTTCGCTAAGCTCAAGCTTGGAAAGAGAAAGGGAAACCTTTGATTTTGGGTGAGTAATGGTCCTCCTTTGCTCAAATCCTTTTCTCTAATGTTGTGCATCTCATTGAGAGCTTCATTATGGTGATTTTAGAATTTGGAACGGTGGTGGTTTGTGTGTTAGAGCGAAATCAAAAGTTGAGAATCAAGAAACTAGTCTTGGAAAGAGGAAGAGGTAAGAATTTGGAACTTTTTGACATATTTATTGTGGTCATTGGTTTAGCTTTGGGGATTTTGGATTTTTGCCCTGATTTTGGCTTAATTTTAAAATGTGAGAATTGGTTAGTGTTTAGTGTGAAAGAGGTGTCATAGTGTGTCTTTGAGCATTTGAAATTGATTTGGAATGTTGGTTTGGATTGGTTTGCAATATGGTGGTTTGATTGAGTTCTTGGTAAGACATGTGGTGGTCATTGTGTAACATGTCAATGGAGGTTGAATTGGGTTGTTTTGATAATTTCAATGGATTCCTTGTGCAAATTTATGTGGGAATGGTATTTGATATGAATTTGGGAACCATTGGAAGCATTGGTGCAAAATTGAAATGTTGTCCAATGAAAGTCTATTTTGGGCAGTCAGGTTGTGTGAACGTTTTGACTAGGCAAATGATGTCAGAAAATTATGAAACTTTCCAGTCTTAAAGTTCACATTCCAAGCTTCAAAATCGACATATAATTTGTGCCATTTCGTTTTGGGAACTGGGAGATATGACTGTCCAAATTTTGAGGTCGAAAATGGACTCTGTTTTGGGGTAGTGATGAGATTTGTGTGATTCTGTATTTTTGTGGTGATTTCCAGTAATGGCCAATATTTTTCCTAGGAAGAGAACTTTAATAGATTTCATTTGGCTTTGGGATCACCTCATTTCAATTTTTTTAGAATTAATTATGATTATTCAAAGTTGTCTTGGCTGCAGCACAAAAGTTTCTGTGTTCGTTTTGGCCGCAGCCAGAAATTCTTGGCTGCAGCCAAAACCCTTCTGTGTGCGTTTTGGCTGCAGCCAAAAACTTTCTGTGCACGTTTTGGCTGCAGCAAGAGGATTCTTGGCTACAGCCAACCCCCCATTTTCAGCATTTTGTGATTTTGCAAAGTAATTTCCAACCTAGTACTTACCAATCCTTTTAGATTCTCTTTGAGCTTGTTATAACCATTTAAGGGACTCATATGGAACCTATTTTAAGTGTTTGGAAATAAGAGGGGTAGGAAATTAATCCACCATTCTTGATTCTTTGTTTATAGGCTTTGACATTTGTCGTACCTGCAAGCCCACTGTGCCAAAGGACGTCAGAAAAGAACAAGGTAGTGACTCCTTCTTTATACCTTATGTGATACATTGTATGTGTGCTAAATCATTGATTTGTGATGGATTCGTATGCTGCAAGATTTGTGAAATTCTGAATGCACTGCTATACCAATAGTCCCTGAGTCGTTAACAACGGTTCGGGTAAGGGCTGTGCGCCTTCCCGGTGGTAAAAGGGGATGAGGTTAGGGTGTAATATTTGTGAATTTGTGGGCCGAAAGGCTATATATGAGCTGTAAGGTTATTTGTATGCACTGCCATACCAACAGTCCCTGAGTCGCTAATAACGGTTCGGGTTAGGACGGTGTGCCTTCCTGACGGTAAAAGGGGATGAGGGTGGAGTGTGATTTGTGTTGTTGCTGATTATGTGGTGATTTGTTTACATGCTATGTGATTACGTGTGGTATGAATGATTTGTTACTACTAGGATTCTTTAGAATCTCACTCTTTCCAAATAACTAACATTTCAGACAGGGCGAGTGGCTCCAAGGATAAGCGGCCAACCAGGAGCTGTTAGGGCTTGTAGGGACATTTATTTTGGTCTATGTTAGTTATCTGTTTTGGTTGGGATTACTGTATGTATATAGTGAATTCTTTTGGATATGTAATCCCCATTTGGGAAACCTTAAACCCATTTTATATATATGAACCCCGGGATTGCCGGGATTTTAGTTACGTACTTTGTTATTTGTGAATGTGATATATCTGCACAGGTAATTGTATTCAAAAGTGGATGTGAGACCAGATGAAATTGTGTTTCTGAACTATTTTTTTTTTGACACCCTATCTTAAAGATAAGGGATTTTAAATGTTATTTTGTCTTATTGGTCTCTATTTCACTTAAATTTTGTAATTCGGATATAATTACCGTGAGGGGGTTACAAAGCAGCTCAAGAACAAATGGAGGAACTTAAACAAATTATGCAACTTTTCTATGGAGTCTCAGGTCATATAATGAATCTTCGTAAATAAAAAATGTTTGTCTCCAGGAATGTACATGCTAGTAGAGTGTTAGGGTATAGCCAAGAGTTGGGTATTACTCTCACTTCAGACTTGGGGAAATATTTGGGAGTGCCTTTGCTACATAAAAGAATTGTGAAGGTTTCTTTCACCCCCATTGTTGAAAAGGTTCATAAGAAACTAACTAGTTGGAAGAGCAGACTTCTAACTATAGTGGTCAAGACAATGTTGATTAAATTAGTCCTTTCCTCAATCTCGGCATATCAAATGCAAACTCTACTTATTCTTAAAAGAGTATTGCAAGAAATTGAAAAACTAAGCTGTGATTTCTTCTGGAACCAACATGTTGACACAAGGAACTTGAATCTCATTTCATGGGACACCATTAAGGAGGAAAAAAGAAAAGGTGGGTTGGGGATTAAAGACCTACAATGCCAAAATAGAGCTTTTCTCATAAAATTATGCTGGGGAATACTTACTCAACCTAATACTCTTTGGGTTAAATGTCTAAGATGTAAATATGATTGTGGAGATGGGAAATATCCAAAAGTGGAGAAGAAAACTATGCAATCAATTGTTTGCCAAGGCATACTCTTAGTTTAGGAAGTGCAATGAAGGGTGTGGGTTGTAAATTCGGTGATGGGAATACCACCAATGCATGGTTGGAGAAATGGACGAGATTGGAGAGACCTTAACTAAATATGTGGATAAGAACTTCCATCTCTTGAACCTAGAGGATCCAGTCAACCAATTCATCATCCCTAGCGAGTCATGGGACATGAGTAAATGGAGTATCTTCCTCCCAAATTGGGTACTCCAAGAGATTAGATCAATACAGGCACCGCAGGGAACAACCAGGGATGGGCTTTATTGGCTTGCATCAGCTAATGGAAATTTCTTGGTGAAATCAGCCTACAAACTGGTGCACTAACAACCTAACCTTTAAAATGAATCTATGTGGTAGAAAATGGTGACTTGGAATCCCCTAAAGAGAAAAGTTCTTTATGTGGCAAGTTTACCATGAGAGAATCATAACAAACTCAATTAGAGCAAAACATGTGCCTTCTATTAATTCGGAGTGTCCTTTTGAGTGTCATAAAGAGGAGTCTATAATTCATACACTTCATGACTGTGAGGTTGCAAGGAGAGTATGGCAAGTTATAACTAACCCTTTATATATATATATATATATATATATATGCTTTCTTTAGTGGTAACTTGTAGGGCTGGATCAATTAGAACAGGCAAAATAATCCAATATCAAGATCATTTGGTAGGTGGAGCTGGAGGCATGTGTTTGGCCTAACTGTTGGACCATATGGAAGAATCGCTGCCGGAAATCATTTGAGGGTCCAAGTGACCATCCAAAGATGATGACGAGTTGGATAGCACCTTATGGAAGGAGTGGAAAATAGGAGATATAAACACTTAGTCTTCCAAGTTGAGGATAGAGTCAATAGCAAATGGACCCTGCCTTCTTCGGGATTCGTTCGTGTCGAGTTGATGCATTAGTGTTTCAACATGGGAACATTCTAGTAGGGGGTGTTGTTCGTGATGATCAAGGTGTATGGATGAGAGGTTTTCAGCAAAGTATGGGTTATGCATTATCTACAGAAGCAGAGGCACATGCAATTGGTATCGGGTTAAAGGTATTAAAACAATGGGTAAGTCAAATTATTCCCAGACTCTTTAGAGCCATTAATCTGTTGATGTGGGATAGTGGCTATGAACATCCACTATGGAATGAAATTTGTGAGCTAAGGACTCTTATAGCTATCGAATGGTACCTGGAGATCAATCATGTTCACAGAAAAGCTATAGCATGTGCAGATCTTATTGCCAAGCTAGCTCAGGAAGTTGTACCTGAGGTTTGTTATTTATAGGATCCACCATCTTACGTCCATGAGAAATTACTACTGGACCTTGTAGAATCACAATGGGGATCCCCCTCTCACGGTAGTTGAAGGAGGGGGTGTTTTTCTTACAAGCCTGATGTTTGTCTTGTTATATTAAAAAAAAGAAAGTGAATCAATTCATTACCACCGAAGCTCCTTAAGGTTAGCGGCAAATAGGTTTGTAATTCCTTGGGCATTGTGTGACTCATTAAAGGACAAGAGAGACGGTGTTAAATGGTGAGGTGTTTAATAAATCCATATGGCATATGCTGATTGGAGAAATGGTGGGACTGGATATAAGTTTTATCCTCTTCTTATATAGTTTATATTCCATCGGGTGAAGAGTTTTTATTCAAATCTTTAAGGGTAAATTCGACTTTCAGATTTTCCCACGACTGAAAATTGGTTCCCACCAAAACTAGTGGGAAGCTATCTTCTATGTATCATGGAAAATTTTCCACAGCAAGAAAATGTACTACAAAATGCATCTCACCTATGGAAAATCAGGATTTTCTCTTTTACTTCCATTTTCAGCAGGCCTTTACAGTTTAAATTCCATTGGACATAACTTTCCTAATTTACATCTAAATTGGACAAATAACATATTATTAGAAAGCTCCAAGTCTAGTTTCTAATAAGATAAGAGACTTATTAAAAAAAATATTTATATTTTGAAAGCTACAATCAAAATAAAGGAAACCATTCTTAAGGTACTGATAGTTTCGTTTAATTTTTAATTTGATACCTGTGTTTTTTAATTAAATCTTTTAATTTTACTCTTTTAGCACTTGCCCCAATGAATTTTGATTTGTTGGCATAGTTAGCCCTATAGAAGCTAATTGTGTTAACCGAGTAAAATTAAAGGATTTAATAAGAAAATAAAAACACACAAGTATCAAATTAAAAATTGAATGAAACTAAATCTGCAAGCTCCTAAAGTTGAGGATCGCTCAACAATTGAGAAAAAAACCTAAATGAAATAGAAAATATCTGAAGTTATTTAAATATCGGGCAACAAAATCTAGAGCAATTTAAATAAATATTTTTATTTATTTAAATTATATTTTTTTTCATTTTATTTTTCTATGAATCATTGGATGAATAATTGATTTTTTAAATATTTTTATTTTTAAATTAGAATATGAATTTGATTAATAGATACTCATGAAGTGATTTGGTCGTTTACATATTTTTCCTACTTATTTTACCATCATTTTCAACCTACCCTACCTAAATTTTTCATCAAATCATTTTTCATTTCAGTGTATATTTAATTTCAGTGTACACCAAACAAGTCAATGTCAAAAAATTTTCCTTTCATTGATTTCCATCACAATCACTTGTTCTGGCCAAATGGGTCCTGATTTCTGAGACTGAGAGCTACAAACTTTATAGCATTAGTGTTCAATATAATTTTAATACAGTTTCGCATAATAATAGGAAATGTTAATACTCACCGGCCCCATTCCATATTTCTAGCATACTTATTACTCCCTCCGGTTCTAATTATAAGATAAATTTGACTTTTTTGAAAAAATTAAGGAAGTCAATTAAATCACTTTAGAATATTTATATTTATATTTTTTTCTTCAAACTAATTAATTTGACTAATAAACTGATATATAATTTAAAGATACTAAAAATATAAATACTCTAAAATGATTTAATTGGCTTCCGTAATTTCTCCAAAAAAGTCAACTTTATCTTATAATTAGGACCGGAGGAGTATTAGTATTAAATATAATTATTTTAAGGATTTTTTTTTTTAATTTGGGATTAAGATTGGGCGTCAAAAATACTAGGCATTGAGTCGTAGCCGCCCTAATTTAGCCCCACTTTCTTGCATTAGTATTAAATATAATTTTAATATGATTTCCCATAATTATAGGAAATGTTAATGGTCACCGGCCCCACTCAATATTTATAGCATATATTTATTATTAGTATTAAATATAATTATCTTTATATATTTCTGGCAAAAATAATTATCTTTAGATTTTTTAATTTGGCGTTAAGCATTGGCGTAAAAAATACTACAATTATGGTCTGAACAGTTTCAAATATAACCTCAAGCCCAATGCATCAAAGTAGGAGAGTAAGTAGATCTAATTACCAAAACTTATTCATGCGTGGTGATAGAGTCAGCAATACGGGCAGCCTGCAACCTGTGTGGTGCGGGGAGCACAGGTTGGGAAATCACCAACCCTAATCCGTGTGTGTGGGATCACGAGTCAGCCCACAGCCCGCACAAATTTTTTTTAAGGTTTTCCATGAGTCATAGAGGAAAAGAAGGCCCTTATTTCCCGCTGCCAAACTGAGGTCCGTCTGAGAGATGATGAGACTGATTTGAGGGTCAAATCAGATGATTGATGAAGTCACAGACACAAATTAGCCCTACCAAACTGAGGTCCATTTGAGAGTGGGAACTAATGAGTCAAACTCAAATTGTTAACCAAAAAAGGAAAAAATATTCCGAGCCCAACTATCTAAGCCCAACTAGCTTATAAACCAAAGTCCAAACTCCAAACCCAAGGCAACCATGTCATATAAATTAAAATAAAAAATTGTGGGCCAACTCGCAAACCTGTGGGTCAACTTGCATTAACCCGCAGGTTGAGCGGTGCGAGTCTGTGCGGCTCGCATTTTTTCGGGCCAAAAAAACCCCAACCCTGTCAAAACCAGTGAGTTGCGAGTTGAACCTATGGGTTGGACTCGTTTTAGCAGCTCTATTGGTGGACTATGTCTTTGGATCCAATTTCATAGATAGGTTAGTTAGTTAAATATAATTGTCATTTTTATTTTTTTTCAATCATATTGAAATTACAGAAAGTTTCATAAAAAAATTATCAGGAACTTATGGATAAAAAATCTATACACTAAATAGAACAGAAAAGGGTATAATCCTGTCTCTGTTATCAATATAAAATGACTAAGAGTCCCGTTTGGTTCAACCCCATAGTATATATGCATTGGTAATCATGATTGCATTATTAAAAGAATAGTGATTAATTGCTCTTTAGCATATGATAATAGGGTTTACTATGGCAATGATAATTACCAAAAAAGTAGTAATCCTTATTCATATCTCCCTCTATAAATACTCATTATCACATCATTGCATGATTGAAAATATCCAATTTATCTTTTAGTCTCATTTATCTTTGTTTCACTTGACTCATTTCTCCTACCATGCCATGCCACAACCACCACCACCACCACCACTACCACCTCTTCTTTCTTCATCATTGCCGCCGCCACCTTCACCATTGCCATTATCACCGCCATGATAGATGCCGCCACCGCCACTACCTCCTCTCCTCCGTTGTCGCTATCACTACTTGCCATCGCCACCACTACCTCCTCCTCCATTGTTGTCACCATCTACCATTATCACCACTACCTTCTCCTCCTCCACCCCTGCCGTCGCCATACTACTGTTACTATCGCCTCTACCGCCATAACCATCTTCATCCGACAATCCTCGATAAGGTAGTGTGACAGTTATAATGAGCCAGCTGATAGCTCTTAACTCTTTTTTCTTCAAAGATTGGAAGGGTAAAACAGACTTCGCGTGATATTTTATTTTAAATAATTATTAAAAAATAACTCATTGCACCTTTCTAAAAATCAAATCAAACACTAGTTCTGTAATTAATATTATATTATATTACTATTACATTACATTGCACTGCACTACACTTCAAGGTACAATGGGTTCAAAGTGCAAGGAGATCAAACCAAATTGGCCCTAAATTATATAGAACCTTCTTATACTTTGATATAATTACATATAACTCTCTTGACATTTTAAAGTTTAAATTAAACCTTCCAGATATTTTTTTTAATTACTATAAACCCCTTGCCGTTTATTTATCATTATCTTATTTTAAAATAATTTGCCACATTAGATTATACAAGACCCCTAACATTCTACCTAGCATCTTACATGGCATCAAATGTAATATAATAGTTTGTGGTAGTTATATATTTTTTACATCTATAAGGGGTAAATTGTCATTTTGTAATTACTAAAATTATAACCCTTTTAAATTGTCATTTTGTCATTACAAAAATTATAACCCTTATAGATGTAAAAAAATATATAAAACTACCATAAACTATTATATTACACATGATGCCATGTGTCTTATATAATATGATGTGGCAAATTTTGTTAAAAAGATAATGGTGAATTAATGATAAGGGGTTCATAGTAAAAAAAAAAAAGATTATGCAGGTTTAATTTTAACCTTAAAACTTTAGGGGATATGAATGATTTGACATAATCTTAGTCGCCTTGGGGTCAAATACAAAATATTTACCATGAATTAGAGTATAATATAGTGCAAACAACTTGGGATCAAATTAATTAAAGAAAATGCATTTTAGCCCAAAAATTAAGATAAAATCCCCCCAATATATCAAAATATGGTACGATCAATGCATTGACCCAAAATTTAGAAACTTTTTGCATAATTTTAGCCATATAAAATATTGCTACTCCTTGGTATAAAAAATTATCCTATTTGGCATGTTTAGTACTTTTTTTGAAAATCTTGCAAAATATTTCTTTTTATAAGCTCACAAATGTTGTTGAACCATAAAGAAATAGCGTACAAAATTTTGCAAGCATAGGTTGAATATCGTCATGCAGTGCTTGACAAAACCATGGAACATGGTATAAACTAGTAACATATTGCCTCTGAAATCCAATGACTAAACTTAGGTCAAGTTACTTAGGTCCATTAGGGATATTGCTACGCCTAAACGATAATCAATTCTGAAACCTAAAAGGAATCCAAACTAATTTTAGCCATATAAAATATTGCTACACCTTGGTAAGGGATATTGCCTCTATAGTGCAAGTAGGTTTAATATTTAGAACTAGAGAAGTATATGGGAACATGTGGATTTTGATGGTAAGTCAAACCTAGGGAAATATGAAAACACTAGTATCAAATTGCTGTGATTTAAAAATGAGAACGGTAAGAATCTAATTGTTAAATCGATAAGAGAATAGTTAAATACTATTACCTCCAGTCCTAAATATAGGACAAAGTTTGTAGTGCAATTTGCACTACAAACTTTGTCCTATATTTAGGACCGGTGGGAGTACTTTTGTTTTTTTTTTCTTTGTGATGCATGGAAATCCATTCAACAATGGACATACCTAAATGATAATCAATTCCGAAACCTAAAAGGAATCCAAACCAACAAGCTTTCAAAAAGGAACAAGTTAAGAAAATATGTTGTAGAGATTCAATGTTATCTCCACAAAAAGGACATATCTTTGAGATATATATATATATATATATATATATATATATAAAGACAAAATGACATTAAGTAATTAAAGTTTTACAATGACTAAACTTAGGTCAAGTTACTTAGGTCTATTAGGCCCAAATAGCAAATAAAATTTTGAAAAAAATATAAAGTGAAAAAATTGTTTTTCGGCTTTAGTAGATGGCTCTACTAGGGTTTTGGCCTTTTCACCTCCTTGGTGGGGCTACTATCCCTCCGCATGGGGGTTTCTATATGTATCCTTGTGGCAGCTCCTTTGAACGTTTCTCTCTGGAGTGAGAGTATTTTTCCAACCTATAGATGATTGTGGGATATGGTGGGTAAAGCATGGGGCGAAGCTGATTTGGAGGCTAGGGAAATTGGCGGCGAAATGGAGAAGCAAGGAAGATCAGAGATTTTGGTAGCCTTTCTTAGGGGGGGTCATACTTGTGTGAAGACATCTACTGATGATCCCTGATGGGTGGCTCCAGGGAAGACTTCGAAGGATCAATTGATGGGTGGATGTTGAGGCTTTTCAGTTATGATGGGGAAAGCACAAGCAGTGGAGCAAAGGAGTTTAGAGGTGACAACGCTGCAAACCATGGCTCCTGAGGTTAGTAATTTATTCAAGTTTCAAAGCTTTTCTACTGATGTCGTTTTGGGATTGAATTTCAAGAATAGTAAGATAGCTTGCTTTGCTGTTGGTTTCTCTCTTGAGTACCACTGATTGTCTAGAAGAGTTGACATCAGTTGTGGCTTGCTTAATTTGGAGTTATTGGGAGAATATTTGTATTTCTACTTTAGTCAAAGCATATTATAAAGTCAATAATTGTTCTCCAAGTTGTCAATATCCTACTAGAACTAGTGTGGAAGGTTTTTAGGTTTGGAAGTGTAGGGATGGATGACCATAGCCCTAAAAACAGAACTTCTGAGTTATTTTCTAAGATTAGTTATGCTTGTTTGATGAATCTATATGTGGAAAGGAGTTAAGTTATTGTGTTGCTCAAACTTCTAAGGTATGGTTAATTGATAATTAATTGAGAATCATCAATTTGGACATGTTCAGTGTGTTTGTATACGCTGTTCATTCTTGGCTAAAACATGTGCCTGTTCAGTATGTTTAACACTATTGATCTTTGGGCTATACATGTGTCTGTTCAATGTGTATGGCATTGATGTTCTTCTTCGAGCTAGAGTTGTGATTCTCTGCTTTATTGTAATGCTAGTTGTGCTTTCTCTATTATTATGACGAGTGTTGTCCACCTTGAGTATACTATTGTTTTAGGGAATTTGGTCAGGAACCATGCTTACATGTGTTTCTATGGAAGCAGATTTGACAGTCCGGTGGATTGCTAAAACTTCATTGGAAGAGTATTGCCCTTTGGATTGGGTATTTTGACCTCCGTTACTGCTGCAAACCTTTTTGACATATGTTGTTGAAGAAATTTCAAATTTAGTCTCATGTTCTCGATGCATCGAAACACTTTTAAATACTTGTTTTTCTAGTTTGTTTGCTGATTTTGAAGTTTATTTTGTCATTTTATTTGTTCTGTTGTTTTTTCTTTCTGCTTATGAGACATTGTAACTCTCTTCGATTTTAATACTATCAGTTTCTTTGTTAGCAAAAAAAAAAAAAAAGAGCAAATAAGATTTTGACCCCTGGATTAGTTTAACACAAGCACTTTACTTCTGTTAAAACCACCGCTAGTGATTATTTTCTTCTTCACCACCACTTTCCCTGAAGATAATTATGCCATTCTCGACGAAACCAAGTTTTTATGTCACCCTTCTATTACTTCACCTTCATCTTCTTTTTCACCATCTAGATCACTTCCTTCCTCCTTTAGAAGAAGAAATTCCAGTTTGCTCTTCCCTAAAGCTCAATCCACCATCGCTCACTCTTCTTTCAATCCCTCTAATCCTTCTCCCTGCAATACCCTATTCACACCCCTCCTCGTCAATTCCGATCTTAGAAAACCCACCATTTACAAAATTCTTAGCAATCCCACTTCAAAATCCAAAATACTCATTTTGGAGTATTCCTTCCGCTCAACTGCTCTGCAACAAATGGGTACTTTGTATCGGACAGAAACCAAAGCCATGAGTGATCTCGTTGTGGCTCTCATGGTTGAAGACACCGCCGACAATGCACACTTGTTTTCCAAAGTTTTGCACCCGTCGGTTGTTGTTTGCATCTTCGCTTTTGCTTCTTCATCTTTGAGATTCGGCTCCATTATGCAGCATTGACCACTGTACCAAATTGAATATGACGGACGCTTACTGTGGTTTAACCTAGGTTAAGTTATCCTTATGTGTTAAACTAATCCAGGTGTCAAAATCTTATTTGCTACTTGGACTTAATGCACCTAACTAACTTGACCTAAATTTAATCCTATGCAAATCTTCCCTACCGAAGTACCGCTCATAACGATCCTTAAAATATTGAAGGAATAGATCTTCCCATTACCGTTTAGGTTTTAATTTAAAAAAAAAAAATCTTTCGAGGGAGGGATTAAGCAAACCAGTCAATGCCACGTAGATGCTTTCTTTGACTGTGCATGAGAATCACAAAAAAATATTTACTTATTTATTTAGATAAATTTTTAAAAATAATTTTTATAATTTATAAAATAAATATTTAAGAAAAATTTTATCTTAACCTATAAATAATAACTTCTAAAATTACAGTTTGGAAAACTATAGTTTGAGTGTTTCCCAACAACTCACTTGCTCGAAGGCTCAGCTCTCATTTCCAAGCCCAGCCGCCACGCTTCCACCTAATTCGAATCCCACCTTGTTCCTGCGCTCCCTCCCCCGGTTATTCCACCACCTACAATTACAGTGACCATAAACTCCACCTTTATATGAACCATAATTTACAATTCCCGAATCATGCTCAATAAGCAATAAGCACTCACTCATTAGATCAATTTCACCAGTCACTGATTGTCCAGTTTCAATGGCGGATTCCATCGACGGCAATGTTCTTGCGGCTAAATCCCTCGCAAAATTCGGTGTTCAGCACATGTTTGGCGTCGTGGGTATCCCAGTGACGTCACTTGCAAATCGCGCAGTCTCTCTAGGTATTCGATTTCTGTCTTTCCATAATGAGCAATCTGCTGGTTACGCTGCTTCTGCCTATGGCTACCTCACCGGTCAACCTGGGGTTTTGCTTACTGTATCGGGACCAGGTTGTGTTCACGGCCTCGCTGGTCTCTCTAACGCCATGGCTAATGCTTGGCCGATGATCTTGATCTCTGGTTCCTGTGATCAGAAGGATTTCGGTCGTGGCGATTTTCAAGAGCTTGATCAGATTACAGCCGTGAAACCCTTTTCAAAATTCTCAGTCAAGGCTAAGGATATAAGAGAAATTCCCAATTGCGTTGCTCAGGTTCTTGATTGGGCCGCTACTGGTCGACCTGGCGGCTGCTATTTGGACCTTCCCTCGGACGTGTTACATCAGAAGGTATCGGAGGCTGAAGCTGAGAATTTGTTGATTGAGGCTGAGAAGTCCAGAATTAAGGATGGAGAAGGTGTGGCGAGCCTTCAAATTTCGAAGATTGAAGAAGTGGCTTCACTGCTTAGGAATGCCCAGAGGCCTTTGATTGTGTGTGGAAAAGGAGCAGCATATGCTCGAGCTGAAGATTCTCTTAAGAAGCTAGTGGAGAGTACTGGAATCCCATTTCTGCCTACGCCAATGGGGAAAGGTTTATTATCAGATACTCATGAGCTTGCTGCTACTGCTGCTAGATCACTGGCTATTGGTAAATGTGATGTTGCTCTTGTAGTTGGGGCAAGATTGAATTGGTTGCTACACTTTGGTGAGCCACCTAAGTGGTCAAAGGATGTGAAGTTCATCTTGGTAGATATTAGTAAGGAGGAAATTGAGCTGAGAAAACCACATGTGGGTTTAGTTGGAGATGCCAAACAGATTCTGGAGAAGATAAATAAAGTGATTAAGGATGACCCTTTTTGTTTGGGCAAGTCTCATCCATGGGTTGAGGCCATATCAAATAAGGCTAAGGAGAATGTGTCCAAAATGGAGGCTCAGCTTGCGAAGGATGTCGTGCCTTTCAATTTCATGACGCCAATGAGAATTATAAGAGATGCCATTTTTGCAGTGGGGAGCCCTGCTCCAATAGTGGTTTCAGAAGGTGCAAACACTATGGATGTTGGTCGGTCTGTGTTGATTCAGACGGAGCCAAGGACCAGATTAGATGCAGGGACATGGGGAACAATGGGGGTTGGTCTGGGGTATTGCATTGCAGCTGCAGTGGCTTCTCCTGATCGGCTTGTAGTGGCTGTAGAAGGGGATTCTGGATTTGGATTCAGTGCGATTGAAGTTGAGGTATAAGAAAAAACTGACCCCTATTGTTATCTAGTAATCATGGTTTTCTGCCCTACATTTCAAATTGTGCGTTGTGTGATACTGTGTTTGTTTTGTCTTCTTGTTTGCATTGGAAGGTTAACTCTAAAAGTAAGGGCATATTATGCTATACTGTTTTTCCCTGATGATTTTGAGTGTAGTCCATCTGAGTTTGTTTTAAAGCAGCACATTTCTGGTAATTATTTTACCTATTGCCTACCATAAAAAATGCTGTATCCTTTGGCCATTCCTTTCACCAAAAAAGTCCTAATTCTCTTGAAAGTTTTGCATGTGACATTTGCATATGAATTGATTTAGAAATTACAGTGCTTGGTGTCTATGCCTCCGAGAAGGGATTTTACCTATGCCAAAAGAAAATTGAATGATTTCTCTACAATAATTGATAGTTGAACTAGTAAAATATATAAAAGTTTCATCTTTTTCGATATGCTATTGGATGATTGTTGCTGGAAAAGTGGATATATGAGGTTTGGCTACCTCACCTTCCTGATTTTATTGAGTTTTAGTCGCTTGCCCTGGGTGAACATATATGAGGTTTGGGCAAGTGGTTTAGCACCCATTTGAACAAACCAGAGATGAAAGTCTGTGTCCACTTCCCATGGGGCCATGGGAGGTGTGAAAATTGTGCAGGTATTATAGTCTTCCATCTACATTTGGTCTTACTTTTGCTGGTAATGTTGCTGACTTAAAAGTTATGAAATGGAGAAGAACTCAAAATGTTATGAGAAGCATACTTTACTTAGGATGATGTTGCTGACTTAACAGTCATTTTGACCCATTTGTTTTTCATCATGTGTTTCTTCTCCGTCTGGACATGGAAAGAACTTCTTTGGATATAGTATGACATGGGTAGAGGCACAACAATTTGATATGGTTGGTTGCAAGGGTTGTCCCTTGCTGTTCAAAGCATTTTTTTTCATTTTTGGTTGAACTGCTTTTGACAACTTTTAAATGAATTGGATGTTTATATTTGTTGGCATAATTTGCTCCAGCAATTCCCAAGGATGAGAGAAGATGACCTGTAGCAGCGTGAACGGCAATTAATTTGAAATTTTTTTTTTCTAGCTAGTGTGTAGCATCTTGAGGAGGTCTGTTTTATTTTGGTGTTGTCTTTTCCCAGGATCTTGATTTGCTTTTCCAGCCTAAATCTCTGGAAACTAAAATATATCAGTAGAGTATGAAATGCTCTTGCTGTTTCAAAGTGATCCAAATAAACGTCTTGCTTAAATAACTACGTAAAATTCATGTCTTTAAAGGCATTTGTTTTCATGTTTAGCTTTCTAAATATTAGTACAACATAATATATACTTTTTGTATAAGATTTTGATAACATCCTATGGCTTCAAATGTCTTTGAGCTTATATATTACTCACTTATTGAAGCACAAACACTCAAAAACAGCCATGATTGTCCACCATGTGTTTGACCTTGATGTATTATACACACAATATTTCAAATTAACACCTGAGCACTTAAGAATTTTTAGTGCTGCTATGTCTGTGTCACCACTCACCATGATTCATGTGTTGAATTAGAACAGAGTTTAGGGTTCTTTATATATATAATTTACTTTTATAAATTTAGAAGATTTGGATTGATATATTGTGTCTTTTGCTGTTTCAGACATTGGTTAGGTACCAGTTGCCTGTGGTTGTGATTGTTTTCAACAATGGTGGCGTGTATGGTGGTGACCGTCGGAATCCGGAAGAGATAGATGGACCATACAAGGACGATCCTGCACCAACTTCATTTGTCCCTAATGCAGGCTACCATATTTTGATTGAAGCTTTTGGGGGAAAAGGCTATACTGTGAAGACACCAGAAGAACTCAAGTCTGCTCTTTCAGAAAGTTTCTCTGCACGGAAACCGGTGGTTATAAACGTGATCATCGATCCTTTTGCCGGAGCAGAAAGTGGTAGGCTGGAACACAAGAACTGACTTCAATCTTGATTATTGCCTCTTTCTCTTTCTTCTTGCTCTGCGTACTTGATCGTCTTTTTCTGTTGTAAACATTTCATCAGAGAGATTATAAATAAAATCTTATGGTGGTCTCAGTAATGTCTATGAACTGATAAATTTCAACTAGATAGAAGATTGTTGTGAAATTTGCAGTTGTTGGAGTTCCAGAGCTGCATAATAACATGAGGGATAAACACGAATAATTTTTGCTGCTCATATACAAGCTGCAACTAACTACTCTTTCTTTTTTTTATTGATCAAGGATATTCTTAAACCACTTTGAATTTGAGACTAATTTCTTTCGAGATTTAGAGCGTACAGTGTTTTTTATTCTTTCAACAAATGCAGTTCTTAGAATTTAAACTTATGTTCTTCTCCTTACAGGGTGAGTGCAACTAATTACTCTTAATATAAGAGTTGGGTTTAAAAAAAACAAACCAAAGAAAGAGAGACAACACATCATAAAACCCATCAATCAGAGTATAACTAACCTTATCTATTGATGTTGCCTTGTCATATTTCACCTACATCACTTTTTTCAATGCTTTCAACATGTATTCAAATCCTTTTTTGGTTCGTACTACCAAATATCCTAGTAACCGACTACTCTAGTTCTAAGGTTCGTGGTTTCCCCTCTCAACACAAGTATCTTCTCTGGAACTTGAATTTGAGACCCAGAGGGATTTAGTGAATCTTACACCACTAGAACAACTATATGTTGGTCACCTACACCACATTTTCTTTCGTTGGTTTACTCTTAGGACTTGTTTGGAACACAGAAAGTAAGGGAGGGAGAGGGAGGATTCTAAAGTTCCCAAGGTGAAAACACGCCCAATAGGAACACCAAATTCAGATCCCGCCTTCTTCCATCCTCCCTTAAACATGGGATCCTCAGACCCTCCAACAATGAAAACTTCCCAGGAAGGCAACTTGCTTTGACGAAAATACCCCCTAAAAGTACAATCGTTCTTGCTTCTCGGTCTTTCTCTCTCGCTCTCTTTCTTTCTTGCTCTGTTTCTCTTTGGTTGGGGCATCTATTTTCTCTTTGGTGTTGTGAGAGGAAGATAATGATAATGGTGGTGGGTGAGTTAGGAAGGGAAGGTGACAATGGTGGGAGGAAGAAGAGGTAGAGATGCCGGAGAGAGAGAGAGAGGACGGTGAAGACGGTGGAGAGAGAGTGAAGGTAGTAAAGGAAGATGTTGGTGCTGAATGAAGAAGGGTGCGATGGGTCCAGTCTGTTTGTGGAATAGTTTCATTTTCATTGAAACCAGATAAGGAAGACGATGAACAGTACAACGAGGAAGATGATGAATAGTACTGACGAGGTTGAGTTCGCACTAGGCTATTGAGTTCGAAATGGGTTATTAAGTTTGAACTTGAACTTCTGTTGAAGTCAGGGGTATTTTAGGTTTTTCATGCAATCTTCCCACTTAAACCATTCCCTTTTCTTCCAACCAAACATCTCATCTTCCCTCAACCTAAGTTCCTTCCCATGTCTACTAAACAAGTCAATTTTTTAAAGTTCCCTCCCAATCTTCACTTCCTTTCCTTTCCCTTCTCAAATGTTCCTTGTACCAAATGGGCCCTTACTTTGCATTTTAGATTAATGTTGTTTATCTGTTTGTTAGTTTGTTTCTACTCGATCAGAGAAAACAAAAAACCCTATCAAATGAAAACTGATAAAATGAAAATTTCTGTTTATATTTTGCCCATATGTAAATTTCATTACACCCACTGCATACAAATCGAGGGCTGTTCAAGGGTACAGGGATGCCTTGGAATAGGAACTAATGCTTTCAACCCAAATAAATAATCATAATGCAACAATAGGAATGGAAGGAATAACAATTTTGGTATTTTTAGAGTCCCACTTGCCTATTTTCAATAATAAATAAATAAATCCATGGAGGTGTTTGGATTAGCTTATTTTCAATGATTTTTTACTTAAACCATAATTGAGTATTTTAGTTGTCCCCCCCCCCCAAACCATGATTTTCTCTCTGAAACCATGATTTTGGGAGCATCCAAACCAATGTTATCAGAACCAGACCATACCTGTCAGTTTGGGTTGGGAACCAGCCAACTAGTTGTCCAATCGGTCCAGTTTGGTAGGTTGGACCAGTTCACCCTTTTTTAAATTAAAAAAAAAAACCAATTCTTTTTTTTAATTTTATTCATAATTTCATATAAATAACCCGAAAATCTTCACTTCTTCACTGGTCTAGCCTTGGGTTAGCTCTAGTTTAACTCTGATCTGACCTACTGACCTTTAACCCAGTACCTCGACCAGTTCAATTGCTGATCCGGATTTAATAACCTTGATCCAAACACAAACGTACACGCAATGGAAAGGGATTGATAGTGATATGTGTTGGGGGAAGAGGGGTACTACTACCAGATACTCCCTCCAACTTATATATAAACAACTGAACAAATCACATGGAGAAAGATGTTGATTAAAACTAGTTAAAATCAATAAATGGGTAAGTGATGTAATTGTTTTTCTAAATATAATTTTATTTATAAAGATTATGAGTAAGAGAGAATGAGTGAGAGAAGAGACGAGAAAAAACAGGTAGGAAGAAGATATGAGAAAAATATATAATTAATTTGGGGTAAAAGTAAAAAACTGCATTAAATTTTTATACAAACACACACACACACACATATATATAAAAGGACCAATCCTAGATAGTGCTCGTTTGGAAGAGCTTATTTTTGTCCAAAACGTGCTTATAATTCGTGATTCATGGTATACGAGGTAAGTATGTGAGAGGAGTTTTTTCTCGGCTTTCGTAATAAGTGCGTTTTGACTGTTCAAAACGCTATCACAAACACACCCATAAGAGAATGTCACTTATAAATAAGCCCAAAAGAAGTACAATGGAAAGAAGAACCATGTTTGGTGCGAAATCTTGAAAGGATGGCGAAGAGAGGGGAGTCAACCCGACTTACTTCCTATAGCAAAGAAAATTTTAATGCAACTTTTCCTTCCCTTCAAAAAAGTAAAGATGTTGGAAGAAGAAAATCTCATATAAAGCTCTCTAAAATAAGAAAATTCTAAATCAGGTTAGTAAATTCAATAAATCTTTAATTAAGTTATCGATCCAATTTAAGATTTTAAAATATGAGTTAAATGACTTTATTACCCTCTCCTAGTCTTCCCTCTCCTCTTAAAAGGGTTTTAGTGGTTGTAACTTATTTTTTCAATAATTATATATACAACATCAATATATAATAAAATAAAATATGATTAGCTTAAATCAAAGAATTTTTGTGTCATGGAAGGATCATCAAGAATAATTCAGGCAAAAAGGAAAAAAATAAAAAGAAAAGTAGATTTTTATTTTTAACTAGATTTTTTTCCTGATGAAAAGAAAAGTAGACTATATTAATAAAAAAAAAATCTGACTAGTGTGTATATATCAAATTAAATATCAACTATTTTCATTAACAGCATTAAAAAAAGTTTCATCAATGTCAAAAACAAACTAGATATTATAATATATAAATAAAAATTTAATGAAGTTTGATTTTTTTTATTGACAAAAAAAAAAATTAAGTCTAGTTTTTCTAAAAATACAATTTCTTATTCACAATACTCAAATAAAAATATTTTAATTAATATTGGGTTAATGCTTTTCTTTTTATTTTTTTTTACTTGAATTATTCTTGCTGAATCTTCCCAATCAAAGGAATCATATTTTATTTTATTATATATTAATGTTAATATATATAGAAAAACTAAGATACAAAGCAATAAAACTCGTTTAAGAGGAAAGAGGACAAAGTAGACTATAAGAGTGTAATAAAGTCTTATCACCCATATTTTAAAATCCTAAATTCGGTTAATAACTTAATTAGAGATTTGTTGAGTTTAACAACTTGATTTAGAATTTTTCTATTTCAGGCAACTTTATATGGGATTTTCCCGAGTTTTTTCCCCGATAGGATAAGAAGAAAGTTTTACTTAAAGTATTTTTAAGTAATATTATTGTTATAAAATAATATTAAGATTTTAAATTGCTCTTAAGATGCCTTTTCCTGTTCTTGTTTTCCAATCAAACTAAATAAAATAATCCCCTCCCTCTCCTCCTTTCCATGATGAACCAAACATGGCTTTGATAGTTTGTAAGAGTGATAGGTTCACTGATGTCAGATACTCTCTTTGATCCTTAATATAAAATATATTTACCTAATTTAATTAGATTAAGGAAGTTTGTTAATATGAGATACATTTTCTAAAACATCATAATTATCTTCCTTAATTATCTCATTTCCTCCCCCTTAATTATTGTTAAGATAGCATTAATAGGAGTAAATTAAAAAAAGATTGACAAATATAAAAACTATATGTTATATATTTTTTTTAAAAAACATAATAATATATATCAAATCATCAAACAAGAAATCATAAATGGGATGGAGATTATCTGATGAGTAGAGGAGGGATGAAAGATGCCAGCTCCAATAGTTGGGCATGTGTGCCATCTCTCTCTCTAATAATATTCACATAAGTAATAAATAACTCAATTCATTCTCGTAAATTTATGTAATATACCAAATATTCACCTAATCATTCATATTTGCATGTTATGTTGGGTTTCATTCAAACGCATATAGGATCAAGTTTTAATTAATTATATGAAATTAGATGTTGCCATCATTCATTATTATATATAATAAAGTTAAAATAAAATATATGCAAAATGTATATTTTTAAAAAAAAAATCAATAAATTGATGAGCCTCCCGTGCAGCACACCGGGAGTCAATTTTTGATATTATTGGCATAACACTAACCTGAATCAATCAATTGCCTAGCGTCTCATACGCTGCAATAACGAACCACCATTTTTTTTTCAAAAAATAATAATATTATCGCTTCTGATATTTATTTCTTTATTATTATTGCCAATCGTATCTTATCTTGGAAATCTCGTAAAGGTTATAAAAACACAAATAATGTACCTTCAACCTGCGCCTTCATTTAAAAAAAAAAAAAAATATTGTTATTTTACTTGATATTATATATTTAATCATATCCTATCTCTTCAAAACCCAAATATCCAAAAATAATTTAGTCATGGGCGTGAAGGAGTTTGATATACAAAGCTGTCTCATTGTAAACACCACGAAAGAATACAATTTGTTAGGTGCCAAAAGGCAATTGGCACACGCACCTATGGAAAAGAAAGTCATCCAAAAATGTATAGAAAATTTCCCCATGAATCAATAGGAGTTGGGTCTAGCACACATAAGGGGCTAGTCCCTATGACAAATCAATGCTTGAATTTCTGTTGAAAGATGTGCTCATATTTATTACTTAATAGTATCTCAAATATTATTGCCTCCAATAAAAAATACCTATTTTTATATATAAAAAATATCATCCAGGGAGATGGAGAGGCAAATTAAAGAAAGGAGGAACAATAGATGACTTTTATTGACTTTTTAACAATGGATGAGCCCATTAAAATAATATTCTTTCCATACTCGCACCCCAACCAAACAACCTCAAGTTGTGGTCATAATCATCATGGGCATTGGCTTATCCTCTTGCGCATTTAAAGCAAGTATTTATAGAATACAAAGTCTTTGCTATAAGGTATAATCATATAATTGTGAGTTCAAGTCAAACGGGTAGGAGAGCCAGTCTCAAAATTAAAGAATATCATTAGTTCAAGTTTAAAGAACACCTCCTAATAATCAGAGCCCTCTGTAAATAACCTGGTACATTAGATCCATTGGTCAATGAAAATACCAATGCTATTGTGAGTGTGTGCTTGAGTAAGTATAGATGTAGTTGAAGTAAATGAGTGAGGATGAACATAGTCAATTTGTTATTGTTCGGTCCCCATACAAATGCCTAGTCCCTTTGGAACTTTGAAGATTTTGCCACTATGAAATCACCAATTAAGAGCCGCCTTGAGTTAGCATTAAAAATACACGTTCACGCAAGCCGGAAAAAAAAATTTCTGTCACATACTTAAATCGTATACAGTAAATCACGTTAGAAAAATAGCTTTTACTATCAATTCAAACAAGTACTAAATATAATCTTGAGGTATAAGTTTTACATTGATCTCAGGTACAATTCAATTACTTTTGGTTTCCATACACCTACCAGAGTAATAGCATACATGGTTTAATAAATAAAGATTAAATAATATCAGGATGTTGAATGTACCATAAATAAGATTAGGGGTGTTAGATGCAACTAAGAAATAACATCAGAATCTTGGATGCTACTTTTCCCTATATAAATATATATTTATATATTTGAATCTCAAAGTATGTATAAATGCCAGTGATATGGAGTATCTTCACCACTTGTGGAATCAACGAAGGGGTGAGGAAAAAGAGCTAGCTTGACACAAAGTTGCCTCTTTGTAGATACCAAAGGCAAAGCCATAAGTGATCAAAGTGTGATTGTATGTTTGGAAGGGAAAGCGTCCAAACAGATTCAAGTAATTGATCTCATTCATTCATTCATTCACATATGGTCATAATTAAAGGCACTGCAAAAAAAGACACTTTTAGCGACAACAATCAACGGCAACAACAAAAGCCGCCACAGAAAGTTTGACTTTTGGCGGCGACTCTTTGTGTCGCCGTTGAAAGATTCATCCTTTAGTGGCAACAAAGCTATCACCGCCAAAAGTGTGACCAAAGGCAACAACAAATTAAAGTCGTCACCTATGGTCATACCTTTGGCGGTGATATTGTAACCCCCTCACCGTAATTACATCGGAATTTCGAAATTTAAGTGAAATAGAGACCAATAAACTAAAACCAACGATTTATAATCCCTCAACTCAGGATTAGGTATTTCAAAAAAATCAATTCAAAATTTAAATAATCTTGGTCTCACATTCACGTGTGGATATAATTACTAGATAAATCAAAGTACATAATAAATATCAGAGTGTGGAAACTAGAATCCCGGCAAAACCTCGGGTTACTTACACATATATAACGTGGGTTTAAAGTTTCCCAACAATGGGGATTACATATCCAAAATATTTATTTACAACTCATATACACTGGGTAATCCCAAAACCAAAATAAAGATAACCAACAACCTCTAAGTTCCAGAGTAATCCTAACTACTCCTGGTTGTCAACTTTTCTTTCGAGCCACTCACCCTATCTGAAAAGGTTAGTCATTTGGAAAGAGTGAGATTCTAAAGAATCCCAGTAGTAACAACTTTTTCATACCACATGCAATCACATAATATGCAAACGAATCATCTCATATCAATAACACAAATCACACTCCACCCTCATCCCCTTTTACCATCGGGAAGGCACTCCGTCCTAACCCGAACCGTTGTTAGCGACTCAGGGACTATTGGCGTGGCAGTGCATACGAATAGCCTTGCGGCTCACATATAGCCTTTCGGCTTTCACAATTAGCCCGTCGGCCTTCACAAATAGCCTTTCGGCTCACAATTAGCCTTTTGGCCCACATAATCACATATATCACACCCTAACCTCATCCCCTTTTACAGCCGGGAAGGCACACAGCCCTTACCCGAACCGTTGTTAGCGACTCAGAGACTATTGGTATAGCGGTGCTTCACACAATTTTCACAAAACTTGCAGCATACGAAAACCATCTCATCACAATGATATAGTACACATACAATGTATCACAAAAGGTATAAAGAAAGAGTCACTACCTGTATCTTTCCTGACTGGCTCCGGTACCGTGGCCTCACGAGGGCGATAGATATCAAATCCTATATCAATTAGGGACAACCAATCAATCTCTTTTCCATATGTATATTTCAATAATACTCTAAGTTAGTTATTATTTAGGATTCTTTAGGTGGCTACTAGAGGCCTAAACATATGCCTAAAGGGTTGGAAGACATTACCCTAAAGACCCCTTTTTCGCAGGCAAAACACTGATTTTTGACAGCCTCACTCGAGCACAAAAGCTCTCACTCGAGCATTGGTACGGACAGCACTCGAGCACAAGAGAGTGAGAGACAGCGAGTGAACACCCGAGAGCACAAAGAAGCTTTCAGGAACCGGCTCACTCGAGCACACTGAACCTCACCCGAGTTAAGGCTAAATGCCTCACTCGAGCACCTGCGAGTGAAGTCCAGGAAGTAAGGACCCGAAAGCACACAAGCTCTCAAGGATCAGGATCACTCAAGCACAGCCATATGCACTCGAGTGAACACCACATGCCCGCGAGTGAGAAGGCACACTCGTGTACCTTACCCGCAAGTGTCAACCCGAGAGCAACCCTAACTCTGGATTGACTCCATCACTCGAGCAAGCCCAAGCTCACTCGAGCATGATCTTCCCTCACTCGAGAACGAAGAAGCGTCCTCAAGTTTCCTTCAAAGAACCCCAACTATCACTCAAGCAGAAAAGGGAAAATACTCACATCACTCGAGCATGATCATCCCGTGCTCGAGTGTTGTGCATCAGAGACAAAAAACGCAGCAAAAACCAGAAAACACCAGATGGTCAAAATTATGCCTAATGGTTCCCAAACTCCTCCCAAAGCTTATACACTCTTAACACTATCTAGGGAACATCTTGGCAACTCCAAAAACACTAAAAAAAACCATTTTGACCACAATCAAACACTAAGGTCTCCATGATACACAATATCCAAATTTCATTCAACTTAATTCCAACATTCCAGATTATATCCAACAATCAAACAACTCCATATTAAACCATTTCCAATATCAAACACAATGAAATTCCTAAAATCCACATTTGGCACAAACTAGTGCAAATTTCCAGATTCTACTAAACTTATCCAAAACTCACAAACAATACTTCAAAATGCACTAAATGCCTACCTCTTCACTTTGCCCAATCCAGAATCTTGATTTCTCAAACTTTCAAATTCGCCCAACTCGCAAATCACCACTTTTCAAGATTCTACAACTACCATAATGGAGCTCTCAATAAGACACACAACATTAGAGAAGAGGATTAGGGCAAAAGAGGATCATTTCTTACCAAAGATCAAAGCTTTGCTTTCTCTCTCCAAGCTTGTTCAGCGAAAATGGGGAAGGAAGAGAGAGAAAATGTGAGATGGAAAAGATGATGATGATGATTGCATTTTCCCCTTTCCCTCTTACACTCAACTGAAAAGAGAGAGAAGAGAGAGAGAAAAGTGCTATTTTGTCTTATGTGCCACATCTAATGGCTTACCAAATACTACTTGTCACTATCTTGTTCACTTTCTCCATGAGCTCACCAAAATCACAACACATAGGATTTCGACCCATCAATAATGAATCTCAACCCTTGATCTTAAATACCATATATATTTATTCCAAAATTCCCATCACATTAATTCCAAAAGTGCTTAATTACACTAATTACAATCATTTGCAACATCATTAGCCCTTAATTACAAATCAGGATATTACATATATATATAGTCGCTGCGTTTCGTCACACTTTTGACAGCAACTGTTATGTCGCCGCTAAATATTTTTGCCTTATCGGTGGCAACATATGCTTGTCGCTACTAAAACTATAGTTTAGGTAGTAACTTTTGTATGTCACGACTGAATGCTTAGCTACTTTTAGCGGCGACTTTCATGTGTCGTAGCTGAAAGTTTTCCAAATATTTTTATATTTTATTTTTTTTGAAAAAATGTATATTTATACAATAATTTTGTTCTTCAATATATATTTTGTTTTAAATAATTGGGGTGTTTCTATATATATTATTGTCTTAGTTAGAGATTTAGATATTTATGGTGTTGAGTGTGAGGGGAAGGGAGGAAGCTAATTAAACGAGGGGGTGTATGAGAGAGGGATATTGTATTTGTGGGTAAGAGAGATAATTAAAGAGATCATGTATATATTTATGGGAGGGATGTGAGTTTGCTAGGGAGAGTTGATGTTTAGTGAGGGGAAGTAATACGTAAAGTGTGTGTGTTAGAGATAATATGAGTGAGAGTATGATAAAGTGTTAATAATATTATAATTAAAGTAATGTGAGTATATTTAAGAGGAGATAATAACAATTTAGGATAATGTGTTAATTGGATAGAAAGAAGTTGGAGGTGATGATGAAATTAAGGGAGATAAAGTATGATAACTTATGTTCAATGTTTATATTGGAGAGAGAGGTGAGATATATACTAGTACAAAATTGCCTTTTTAGATAGCCACATTTAGACCAGTTATAGCGGATAAGGTCTAAAAAAGATGACTGATGACAATTTTGTAATTATAAAGAACTTGTAAGATCGGTTATTAAGATATATGGTCTAAAATAAATCATTTAAACTGGTTATTAAAATACAAGTCTAAAAAGATAAAAAATTTTGTAAGTTTTCATTTAGACAATTGATCTAAAAAAATTAAACAAAATTAAAAAAAAATCTAAAAGTTTTTAGACCGGTTTTCACTAATAACCAGTCTTAAAGATGAAATATTTTAGACCGGTTGTTCTTTAAATCGGTCTAAAATATTTTTTCCCTTTTTAAGAACGGTTATGATTGACAACCGATCTAAAAGGTTTCCCCAAATCCCCTCCCTCCTATGCCAAAATTGATGAATCCTACCCTAGCGATCTGAACCTTGCTTCTCTACTTGTCACGATTTCTCAGTGAGCTTTGTAGCTTGAACTCCTCCATCACGCCCCTCCATCATTACTGTCACCATTATTGTGTGCCGTCATCGCTGTTCTTTGATCTTCGTTACGCTCCTCGCCGCCACCTCTATTCTTCACCGTTACCACTCTCCTCTACTGTGACTTCCCTTTGTCAATGCCGTGAATTTGAGGACATCATTTTAAGCTCCGTCAACTCTACCATGACTTTGGCCGGAAGCTAACTTCTTGGTCTTCAATCGGGTTAGTGATTTTGTCTTTTTCTTTTGCTTGTGATTATTATTGATGCAGAGTAATGACTTTTGAAGTCCCTGTATTTTCTACTATTGTCTGGATGCTTTTCCAGTAACTTACATTGTTCACCAGTGCCACCAAAATTATGATAGATATCAATAATCTGTGACTAAATTCTTAAACTCCAAATTGCCTATTTAATAATATTATTATTTTTTTTAGGATAACATATATCATTTTTGTTGCAATAATCATACTCTAAAAGACTGAAACATTTCTATTTATGCACCACTAAATAACTTCACAAGGAGTATCCTCTTTAAATACGGTTAGCAATTATATATATGTATGGATTGTCTTAACATATATAGAGTGAAAATAAGTACATCACAAGCATATATTGACCGTTCAGATCATGGAAAATTTGTTCATTTCCCAATTATGTTGTTCTCTAAATGATCTGACTTGCGAGTGTACTGACCTCTCACTCTAGTGCATGTGTATTTTGTACTATCGACTTAAGTCTCTAGATAACACTTGCAGCATTTTCTTTAAGAGTGTGATTCTGCACTTGCGAGTGTTGAGGTGTTCACTTAAGTGCAAAGTTCCTTACTCGAGTGTATCAGTATATCTTCACTTCTAGACAGCCTTTTACTCAACGCTTGCACTAGTATTTGAGGAAGTGAGTTTTCTCACTCAAGAGTGTTTGGTTCTTCACTCAAGTGCAAAAGACTTCACTTGAGTGCACTTCCCATTTTAAGGTTCTTCCTTACTCTCAGACAAATACTTCCTGTAATACCCTAAATTTTGAGATTCAAGGCTAGAGAATAAGCCTGAGATTAGTGGATTGCTAAGCCCCGGTTTAGCAAGATTCCAAATTGTGATTAAGAGATAATGACTCCAAAAGCGACAGTGATTAGTGATAAATAAACCCTTTTGGAGATTATGGTGTGAGTTGGCACCCGATGTGATTCGTATGTGCTGTGAGCAGCGCCAAAACCTTGTATTTAAGCTCAAGTATGGATTAACATCTAAATTGACTTAAAATAGAGGGAAGGCGCATATTGTGGCTAAATGAAAAGATGTGAAGTGTTGGTGGTGATTCAATGAGAATTTTCGTAATCAGGGGCAAAACGGTAAAGTTACCGACCAATTGGTCAGTTACCGAAGAGGAAACTCATTGGTAACTTCAAGATCAATGGTTGAGATTGAATTGTGCAAGAGATCAAAGGGTAGAATTCCATGTGAGTGTGCTCATGTGAACTCATGAAAGGTGTGGCAAGATTGTGACAAGTGTCACAATGTGAACCATAGGATGTGGTCAAAGTGTCAAATTCATTTCCTCTTCCCTCTCCCTTTTTCAAAGTCGGTTATATGGCTAGGAGAGACTAAAATATGATATTTCATCATCTTTTCTCTCTCTTCTCAAGCTCAAAAACGTCCAAGCCATAGAAGAGGAAAGAGGAAGGAGAATCAATGTGAAGGTAAGCCATTTTAACCTTGTAGATGAATCCTATTGCTCAAAACCTCTTCTATAAAGTTGTTCATAGTGATGAGAGCTTCATCTCTATGGTTTTAGATTCTTGATTGGTGGTGTTTGATGGATTGAGGAAATTTGGAAAGATGGAGAATCAAAGAATTGGTTTGGGAAAGAGGAAGAGGTGAGCATTTGAAGCCTTTTGATCTAAGTTTTGTGATTTGTGGATGAGTTTAGTGAATTTCGAATTTTGCCCTGATTTTCTTGTGATTTTGGATTGGATGAATTGGGTTGTGTTTTATGTTGAAAATGGTGCCATGTTGTGGTATTTGGCCATTGGAATTGGTTTGAGAACTTGGAATGAAAAGAATGACAATGTGTGATTGTGTTGTGGTTTTGTGATGACATGTTATGATTATTGGTAAAACATGTCAATGTGATGTGAATTTGGTTGATTTGGTATTTCCAATGGATTCCTTGTGAAATTTTGTGTGAGAATGATGTTTGATATGAAAATTGGACCATTGGAAGCCAATTGTGCAAATTTGGGAATTCTGTCTTTTGGAAGTTCTGTCTGGGCAGTCTTGTTGTGTGGACTTTTTGACTGGGCAAATGAAGTCAGAAAATTATGAAACTTTCCAGTCTTAAATTTCACATCCCAAGCTTCAAAATGGACATAAATTTTGTGTCATTTCGCTTTCTGAGCTGGGAGTTTGAACTGTCCAAAGTTTGGCATCAAAACTGGACCCTGTTTTGGTACAATGTTAGGTTTTTGGTAAATCTGGACTTTTGTGGTGATTTCAAGTATAGGCCAATATTTTTCCTGTGTAGAGGACTTGAATAGCTTTCATTTGGCTTTAGGATCACCTCATTTTGAGTTTTTTGGAATTAGTTATGATTTTTGGAAGTTCAGCCAAGAAACTGGGTTTTCTGGGCCGCGGCCCGTGGATTCTGGGCCGCAGCCCAAATGTTTCTGAGCGTTTCTGGGCAGTTTTGGGCCGCAGCCCATGGATTTTTGGGCCGCGGCCTACCCCCAAAAATCATCATTTTGGAGTTTTAAAAGGTGATCTTTGGTCAAGTGTTTCTCAAGCCTTTAGGCATATGTTTAGGCTTTGATTAGCCACCTAAAGGTCATGAATGGTAACCAACTTTAAGTGATATGAAAGTAAGAGTTTGGAATAGAGAATAACCCTATGTCCTTGCTTTGATTATAGGGTTGATGATCGCCCTGGTTGTGGTTCAGTATTCATTCTGATAACGAGTAAGCGGAGCTGGAGCATACGTGGAAAGAGGGTAGGGAACATATCTCTTCTGCTTGTATTTGATATATGTGTTAGTGTGTTGGTGCATGTCTTAGCTTTGCATAATTATGTGTAATTTGAAGCTATGTTTCAATTTATGCTATGGCCATAGGTATATTGTTCGAAGCATTGAGCTTGCAAATTGTCATTGTGTTATCATGAGTTGTGTGATGCAAGCATGTCATGCATTAAACATCTATCATACATGCATATTGATATTGTTTACCTACTGAGATTCTCTCAAATCTCACCCTCCCCTACTAACCTTTCAGACAGGGTAGTAGATCAAGAATATAGCGAGCAGCTAAGGGCGATGAAGACTCCTTCGGGATTGAAGTTGGTAGTTGGTTATCATAGTGGGAATATATAGATTTGGATGTGTGTATAAGTATATGGATACGATCTTTGTAGATGTATTTAAGAGGATTTGTGTAATCCCCATATGAGGGCTTGTATGGGCTAATGTGCCCTATGATTGTTTAGCGAAGATATGAAACCCGGGGTTACCGTATGGGCTATTGTGCACTCTGATATTGGTATAAATGTGATTTATCTTCGCATAGTAATTGTATTCGAAAAGTGATTATAAGACCCAGTTTATAAATGATTTAGAAAGGTAATTGTGAAAACCCCGTCATGTGATGGGTTTGAAAAATGTAATTTTGTTTCTTATTGGTCTCTATTTCACTTTAATCGTGTATTTCGGATATAATTACGGCAGGGGGGTTACACTTCCTGTGCCACACTCGCAGAACTCAAGTGAGTTTTTAGCTCTCACTCGAGTGTTGAGTCAATGCTTTAGTGCAATAGTCATTTTCTATCTCTGACTTGTTCTTTCTATTAAGCATTTTGAAGAGTGTGCCCTCATGCTTGAGTGCAAACCTAGTCATCACTTGAGTACAATGCCTCTCACTCAAATGTTGCTGAAAAATCTCTGAATTTTGTAGCCTCTGTAAAACACTTTCAGACCAACACTTCCTGGACTCGAGTGCAAAACTAGTTCTCACTCGTGTGCGGTTGCTTCACTCGAGTGCATCAATTAAAATCTCAGCATCTTTCTCTTAACTTTGTGAAATGCATTTGATAACCATTTGAATCAATGTTTATACTTTCAAAACATGAGTTTCTTATCAAAATGCATAATCACCTATTATTATCATCAAAACTTGGATTCTAACATGAAGAAAAGTATTTTATTCACATTCTACAGAAATTTATGTGTCATATGGGAAAGAATTAGCTTCTTGACTGTTAATAAAACTTATGGTCTACAATTGATGTTGATGCAATGAACCTATGATCAGTGAGTAATTTTTCCCTTTTGTTTTGGGCATTCTGTAGCTTGAACTCCTCCATCGCGCCCCTCCCTGTTTCACACATTGCTCTTCCATCATTAATGTTGTCGTCATCATTGTTCAAAGCCTTTCTTCAAGAGTGCAAAGCACCCCATCAAACCAAACTAATCTTTGCTGTGTAGTTTTTGGTCTTTAAAGCCTTTCTTGGAGTGATTGAAGGGTAATTTAATTAGTCTTTGCCATTAATTAATTAAAGTGATGCCTAGCAAAATGATCTTTGCTATATAAATACATTATAATATACAATTTGCTATGTACTTGTTCATTATTATTGAGTAGTTAAACTAGGTACTTGATGAGTGTAATGATTGCATGCCCTCATCATACTACTGCCTTTTCCAGGGGAAAAATAAAAAAGAGAAAAGAAAAAGGTGTTAAAATATATGGATCGTAGTTGTATAAAGGCTAAACAAATTAGTATTGAATATCATAATGGGGTAAGGGGGTTTTTAGATTTTACTAAAAGAAATGCCAATGATGATAGTGTGATGTTTTATTGCCCTTATGTAGAATGTTTGAATGAGAAGCGACTAAGTGCTACAGATATATATACACATTTAATTTCTGAAGAATTTTGTAAGTGTTATATAGTATGGGTATAGCATGGTGAAGAATTAGAAATGCCAAGTGCATCTCAATAGGGGGAGTGGCCTTTGATGATGACATGGATATGGATTATTGGATAGAGGATATTATTTGTGATGTAGGAGAAAAGGCTTTTGAGCAATCACATGCATATGGTAATATCTACAGTGACACTGAGAAGCCACTGTACCCAAGGTGTAAAAAATACCAATTGTTGAAACCTGTATTGAAATTGATAAGCTTGAAAGCACAACATGGATGGAGCAACAAGAGTTTTTCAGAAATGCTTGAGGCCTTTAAAGACATGCTTCCAGATGATAATGTGTTGCTTTGTCGATACTATGACACTAAGAAAATACTGTATCCACTAGGGATGAAGTATAAAAAGATCCATGCATGCCCTAATAATTGCATATTGCATAGAAAAGAGCATAAAGAGAAGCAGCAATGTCTGATATATGAAACTCTGAGGTATAAATCAAATAAGGCCCCTGCAAAAGTATTGTGGTATCATCCAATCATACCAAGGTTCAAGCACTAGTTTGCTAATGAAATTGATGCCAAAAATTTGAGATGGCATGTGGATGAGAGGATTTCTGATGGAAAGCTTCGACATCCAGCTACTTCTTCTCAATAGAAGAAAATTGATCAATTATTTCCTAGCTTCGGTGAAGAATCTAGGAACCTTAGGCTTGGGCTTAGCACAGATGGCATTAATACTTATGGTAGCCTAAGTAGTATATACAGTTTATGGCCTGTTCTATTGTAATTTACAACTTATCTCCTTTGTTATGCATGAAACGAAAGTACATTATGTTGTCTATATTGATTTCAGGACCAAAACAACCCGGAAATGACATAGATGTTTAACTAAAACCCTTAATCGAATATTTGAAAGAGTTGTGGGATGTAGGTGTCGATGTTTTTTATGTGAACAAGAAGGAGATTTTTAAACTGTGAGCCATAATCTTTTGCACTATAAATGATTTCTCTGCATATGGAAACTTGTCAAGATATAGCGTTAAAAGCCACAAAGCATGTTCGATTTGTGAAGAAAGCACATACTACTATCAACTTCAACATGAAAGAAAGATCGTTTATCTTGGCCATAGGAGATTTCTTAGATGGAGCCACCCATATCGTAGATTAAAAAAAGCTTTTTTTGGTAGCCAAGAGTTTGAAAATGCTCTGGAGACATTGACTGGGGAGAAAGTTTATGAAAAGGTGAAAAATATCAATGCTATCTTTGGTAAGACTACAAAGAGTAGAAATGAGACAAATATATAGAAAAAAAGGTATGTCTTCTTCGATCTTCCATATTAGCCAATCTTGATGTAAGACATTGTATTGATTTCAAGCATGTGGAGAAAAATATATGTGATAGAATTGTTGGGACACTACTAAGCATATAAGGAAGTTCTACAGATAGCGTGAAGGCAAGATTATATTTGTAAGAAATGAGAATACGAGAAGACTTACATCTAAGGTCATATGGTAAAAGAAATTTTTTTCCTCCAGTTGCTCATATTTGTCATAGGATGAGAAAAGAATTTTTTGTGAGTGTTTACATGGCTTTAAAGTTTCCTCAGGGTATTCTTCAAATTTTAAGAAGCTTGTGTCGATGAAAGACTTGAAGTTAGTAGGTCTAAAATCTCATGACTGTCATGTCTTAAGGCAACAACTACTCCCTGTAGCTATTCAAAGTATTGTCAAATTTGATCTTCAATACATATTGACTAGACTTTGTTTGTTCTTCAATGCTATATTTGTAGTACAGTTATTGAGACAGAAAGATTGGATGAATAGGAAAATGAAGGATATATGATCTTATGCCTGCTTGAGAAGCTTTTTCTTCCTTCTTTTTTTGACATCATGTTACATCTAATTGTTCATCTAGTGAAGGAGATAAAGTTGTATGGCCTTATCTATTTTTGATAGATGTACCTAATTGAAAGAACGATCAAAATCCTAAAAGGGTATGTGATGAATCCTAACTTGCCTGAAGCATCTATTATTCAGAAATATGTTTTTGAAAAAGCTATGTAATTTTGTCATCATTATTTGTCAAATGTCGGACATATTGGGCTTCCTAAACATCATGATCAAGAAGGGGGTAGATACAGGCTAATAGTAAAGAGTATGGATCCTGATGAATTGCAACAAGTCCACTTGTACATTTTGAATAATATTGATGAAGTTCAAGATTACATGAATACTCATAAAGAAATTGTATGGAAAGAAAATAGTCGTATGACTGAACAAAGGTTAATTAGGAAGCATAACAAAGCTTTTGCACATTGGTACAAACAAAAGGTTCAGAAAGAAGAATGTGTTTCTAATACAATTAAATGGTTAGCATGTGGTCCTAAGGTTGATGTCATAAATTGGGCTTCATTTTTTTATCAATGGTTAAATCTTTTACACAAAATCCCTCGATGATAAGGGCACCATCCAGAACAGTGGTGTTGTGTTAGTGGCTGAAGCTATACACTTCTCTAGTTTGAAAGATAAGAATATTAAATTGGTTGCCATACCTTATTATGAGGTTATTGAAGAGATTTGAGTGGTTGATTATGTGAAAATTAAATTTCCCATTTTCAAATGTAAGTGGGTTGATATCAATAATGGTGTGAAGATCGATAGGTTAGGATTTACATTATTAGATCTGAATAGCAGAAGTTTTGGAGATAAACCTTTTATTATGGAAAATTAGGCAAAACAAGTGTTTTATATTATAGATTAAACAAATCAAATGTGGTCTATAACTCTCTAAGGAAAAAGGGTCGTTGATATTGATAAGGAAAGTCACTTAAATTATGACCTTCTTGAGACTCCTTCTTTTTCCAAGGGTCTACCAAAATTAAATGAAAAAGATGAAGCAGACGATGAACACGGCACAAGAAATGATTATCATGAGGAAATATGGGAGGATATCTCTTTTATGAAACTACTTTAGAAGTTGGCTAGCTAAAGTAATTATCATTATGATTTATATTCGAATAATGTATATATTTATTTTATAGATATAGTCTTTTCATGTTATAGCTTAAGGATTTATCTTTCTTTGTTGTCTTAATAGGAAAACGATGGATCTGAGGTGTCTTAGTATAGAGGATCCGGAGCCACCTAGTGCTCATCAGAGTGAGCTAGCTAGTGTTAATCAGAGCGAGCCTAGCAATGCTGCCAGTAACTAGTCTGTACGAAGGGGTAGACGTGGCACATGGTTAGAGACATTTCCCTCAGTCGTAGTGTTAGGCAAAAGATACCAATTGAGTTTGATAGATATTAGAAACCAATCGGGCCTAATGTAAGCCAATATAGAAGTTTTGCCAGCCTTTTTGCATGCAACAAGCCTAGCATCTTTATAGAGAAGTGGAGAAATGTCGATAAAAAGGTGAAGCAACATATTTAGGGAATTATCTAGGTATGCAATTCTCTTTTGCATGCAATAATTATCAAATTTTTCACAAATTTGTCGCTTACTCCTTCAATGCATGCATTACAACTCACTTACGATGTTCCTCAGAGTGAAATCCTTTACAATAAGATAATGAATCATTTTTATGAGCACTGGAGCAAGTTTAAGACAAATTTGGCTAACAATTACATTCATATTGAGGTGAAAGATGGTGAGCCTCGTCCCATTTCGTGCAGCAAGTATTCATATATTGATGAAGCGACTTGGCAAGAATTTGTTAAGCTTCGGACTACTCCAGAATATTTGGTTAGTTGACTTATTTTGTATTTTATTTACTTATCAATTGTCTTAATTGATTGTAACCTTTTTTTGTTTAATTTCTTATTTGCAAACAGAAAGGCAAAAAGCACAAAAGAGTGGTAGAAAGAATGATCGCCCTCATACAATGTCTCGTGGGGGTTATGCAAAGGCTGAAAAAGACTTGTTGGCGGTCAAACGGAAGAGATTGGAAGAAGTATCTCAATCTGATCCTTCTGTTCTTTCTCCACCATCTCTGATTTGTCGTGAAGAAAAATGGTTGTTTGCTCACTGAAAGAGGAGTGAGTCTTATATGAGTGAACAATCTCGTATAGTAGGTGAAAAAATTATAAGTATATATCGTCATTGTTATTAATTACATAAGAAACATATTTCATTACTTATGTTTGTTCTTTTGTATTATCTTATTGGAGGAACTTTACAAAAACAAGCTGCGGGATATTTTAGGTCAGAGGGCAGGAATGATATCCTGACTATTGCTACTAGAAAACATGAGAATTCAGGCCATGTCAGGGGAGTTAGAGGAGGGGTAGGCATAGGGGATTACTTTAGAGCCTCCTCACGCCATTCCTTAAGCATAGTGACTAGGGAGGAATTGGAGCATATGTTGGCTACTGCAAGAGTGGAAGCAAGAGCAGAGGCAGAAGTATCATTTAATGAACTAATAGAAACCTGGTTGAGAAGGATGAAAGAGGAAATGATGGTGTTTGTGAGCTCAAGACAAGATACCAGTGCTCCCCAGGTACAATCGCTTGTTCCTAATAAGCAGAGCACTAAAGGAAGTTGTTGTAATATTAGGCAGTCACCAAGGGTCCTGCAAGAGAAATTGCTGAGCCTATTGACATTTTTTTAGGATCTTTTGAGACGATTAGTTGTACAAGGGAGTGTGTATAACCTGGGATCAACTATCCACCACCAACAAATGAAAGATGATCAAGTTAGAGTGTCAATTGAATAGGTGATCATTGCAGATGCACCTGTCCCTTCCCTTTATGATGATTTAAAGATTGTGAGCGATGTCCTGGGTGCTTTTATCTTGTGGCCAAAACACCTTGTTTCTGTTTGAGTTGAAGAAACCCCGATCAAAGCCCCAACAAGTCCAGCTCCCTTCAATCAAGAAGTTTCATAGCCTCCATTAAATATCATACAACAAGTGATTTTGATGGCATATGATACATCTTTTCAAACAAAAGAATGGCTTACAGATTTATTTGTTGGCAAGTCAGGGGTGACATGCTTTCTTGAGAGGGATGATTTATGTCCCTGGTAGGTCCTAGACAAAATCTTAGATTGCGATTGCCAACTATTCTTAATGTAAGTATCTTCTTCAATTCGAAGTAAATATTTTAAAAATTTTTCCGTTTACCTTTGATTTGTGTTCTTACATTATTGTAGGTACATGAGTCGTAGGTTGGCTCCTCTGTCAAGAGTGATAAATTTGGATTCCTCTGCCAGTTCAAATCTAAGAGAAAGGGACTATTGCTGCTATCAGACATACATACTTATCAGAGAGGCTTAGTGAAACCGCAACTGAGTGTTTCTTGACTCCATATGTGCATAGGTAAGAAACAAATTTATATTTCATAATATATATATATATATATATATATATATATATATAATACTTTATGTTTGCTTAATATTCTTCTCTTTTTTTAGTGATCATTGGCAATTGATTCTTCTATGTAAGAATAGTTACACTGTTATCCTCTTGTGCTTCCTCCACTTCAAACCAATGAATGACTTGAAAATGACCATGAACTTATAAGTTTTCTTGCATTATTACCTTTTATGTGCAAATTTTATGGAATTTGTGTAAAATAAGTAACCTTTGTGATTTTGATGATAAGGCTATGCGAACATTTCTACACGCTGCTTGTGGTAAGCATGTTCGTGACTTAAAAATCCCTACATGGATCATGCCAAAGGTTTGTATATATTGGTTTGTTTTAAGAATGTATTTATAAGTCATGTTTTTATACTTGTTTTAATGATTTCATGTTCTTTTTCTGAGCCGTAGCCAATCACTGGGGTCCAACTTATGTGGTTTTTATGTTTTAAGACATATTTACAATATTATCACTCTAGTCATGACTGATTTTACTACTTTTATGGTATCACTTAAGAGGAAAATGTATATTTTAGAACTTTTGTATTACCTTTATTGTTTTTAAGTTACAAAGTTAATGTTTTTTCTGGCTTTAGTGTTATAGATAGTTGATCTTGCTGATCCCTTTCCTGAAGAGGATATTGATTTCATCCTCAGATGTTGTGCTAAATTCATCTAAGAGCTTTTACAAAAATAGTGAGTTTTTGAATCCAATGTTACATACATTGTACATTGTTCTCATACATATTGCTTATATTGTATGAATTATAAAGTGTTGTTGTAATTGTAATTACATGTTGTGTGCTGGATTACTGTGTTGATGTGTGCAATTCCATTGCAATGCAATTAAATGTTATGTGCGCTTATAAAGTATTGTCGTTTTCATATCTAACTGTGTTTATGTATTTATGTAGGACAATTTCTGGGATATGGGTGATACAGGTCAGATATTGATATAGCAGGCATGGGATTTGAAAGATTGAGCTCTTTACTTTTTCTTCCTTTTGTTTTTCTGTAAAACTGAGGAATTTTTTGTACATACTGAGGAATTTTCTGTTGTTGCTTGTATCAGTCCTTGAATTTTATTATTACCTTTGTCATTCAAAGTTTTGCATCTATTTCTGAGCAAATTCTTCTGTTTGGCCATTCCTTCATATTGCACATTGAAATTGATTCATAAGCTGAGTGTTAGGTGTAGACAGTTGTTGAGTGCATTTTTAAGTTCCTGGAATTTGATTTAAGCTTGTAGTTTGAATTTTCCACATTAAACTGATTGTCAACTCATGTTTATGAATTAATATTGCTGCAATTTGCAAATATCTAATTCTAACCAGTGGAAATTCATTATTGCTTATTTTGACTTGAACCTTCATATCTTGTAAGATTTGACAAATTGTTAGCTAAATCATTTAATATGTGGTTGAAAAATAAGTGTTCTACACTTGCCATTTGTTGGAAGTTGATTAAAAGTCACCTATACCTTCATTTGTGCTTGTTGTCGATCTTGCTATTGCCATTGCTTCTATGAAATCTATGTTACGTTGTTGCTCGATGGAATTTGGGATAGATGTTGTTAAAATGGCTTGCTGGGTAGAGTTAATATGTAAGATGATCGTTTTTTAAACAAAATATAACTTTTTAGACCGGTTGTAGCCACAACCGGTCTAAAAAGTCTTTTTTAACCGGTCTAAAAAGTCAATTTTCCACTAGTGATAATTTAATTTGGAGAGATAATGCAATATTAAAAGTATGTGTGAGAAATATAACTAAATATGAAGTTAACTTTTATATTTTTTTTATTTTAATACATTTAATTTTGTACTTAAATATTCATTATTTATATTAAATATTTATAAATGTTTTGTCGTTCATTTTCAGGTTCAATGAATTAGTTGAGTTGACTTGGTCAATAGCTTGTAAAGCTCAATGTTCCCTGCTCGAACTTTTGAGAGGTGCATATATTTTTTTTTGTTTTTTACATGAAATAAAAGAAGAAAAAAATCAATTAGAGGGATCGAAGCTAAGACCATTTGGGCCCATAGCTCCTCTTATGGCGATCATCTAATGGGGGTTCTACGATTCTAATTGGACAATTTAATTATATTTCAGTTGTTTAAAACATTCTGAATTTGTTTTTGCCCCAAAACCATTTGGAATCATTATGAACCCCTTTATTGTTTTCCCTCTTTCTTTTTCATTTTCCCTCTCAATCTTAGTATTCTATCGCAATAACAACTCCCAAATCCCTAAGGGCCCATTTGCTTCAAAGAAGATGTAAGAATAGAAAAGAAAATACAAAAAAAGAATGGAAAAGAAAGGAAAATATTTTGTCATTGACTCGTTCGGTTTGCAACGTCGACTTCTTCCTCCTCTGTCAACCTCTCTGCATCATCACCATCGTCGAAGAAGGGTAAGTTGGTCTTCTTCCATTTTGTGAGCTCGTCATAAATGGGTTCCCACCATTTTTTGTGGGAACCAATTTTCCCATGAATAAGGGAAGATGCCCTACCACCAGAAAACATTTTCCAGAGAAAATGGGAACCAAACAACTGCCGTCGAACAGAAAGTAGCTATTTTCCTTTCCCTTCCCTCCATTTGCGTCAAACCAAACGGGCTCTAAATGTTCATGGTCTCTACAGCCTCTTTGTCCTTCTCATCTCCTTCTACTCTGTTGAACATAGTGCTCAACGATATTGCTCTTCAAAAGCTCTGTGGCTCAACAGTACTGCTATTCTGAAGCTTGGGTTCCTTTTTTGATCTATTGTATGTAATCTTTCTCTCCTTCTTCACTCTTCTTTTGTACTCTTAGCATTGGGTTGTGATTGATTTGTTTGGCTCTAGTTACTCATATTTTGTTTACACCATCCCTTTACTTTGTTTGTCTTGTAGTAATTGGCATGAGGAAGGATTTTACCTTGGTTTTCGCTGAAGGGAATTAGTTGGCTAACACTATACTCAAGCTTTTCTTATTTAAATGCCATGGACTAGCAAAAACCAAAAAATTTTGCAACAATAGTTTTGGAATTAGAAATTTCTTTCTTTGACGTTTTTATACCCGATTCTTTTGTTTTCTTTATTTTCAGTTTTATGTACTGAATCATTTGGGTAATTGGGTTAGTCTTTTCTTTGACTTTCTGCGAGATAATCCTTAGGATCTGAGGACTTACAGGGGAGCAACAATGTCATTTGTAACAAAGAATAATACCTTCCCGTTTATGGCTACTGCTTTGTTGAGACCCTCCAACATATGGTCTATAGTAGCTCTATTATATGTTGGATTTACTTTCAAAAGAGGGAAGACATGAATACAATGAGCATATTAAATATGGGACCAAATAATAAGGTGGAAGAAAGCTTAACAAAATTTAACGGGAACATAAACTGAAACCATTAGTTTATAAGGTAGCTTACAATTTACAGTAGCTAATGATGAGGCCAAACTAGCCATTTTCTTAGCTTTTAAATGCCCCCTACATATAAATCTGAAATAAACAAAAGCACTCTCATATCTGTTAATGAAGGAATAATAACAAGGTTGAGAGTAGAAACGCGTACCGGGTCAAGTCGGATACGGGTATTAAAGCCCCACGCAATTATTAGACTACCAGAGTCTAATATGAATTTGCACAGTAGTGCACTAGAATAAGCAAGATGGTAGGTAAGAAGGGATTTCCAGAAAGCTCAATGGTAGAGGTGGTTTGCAATTGAAGAGGCACACCCTATTTATAGTGATTAGAGTGACCACTAATTAGGAAACGTGTGCGTCCTTTCTTTCCCTCCAAGATGGTAATTAAATTAATTGATTCTCAATTAATTCCTAATTATGGTGACTTGTTCCTTAATTCACAATCCCATAATTAATTACCAACTTATTTGCCAAGCCATAATTAATGCTAATTGATTTATTATTTGATAAGGCCACTTATTTCCTTAATCAAATAGTCTGACCCATCAAGGGCAAACTTGGACCTAAAGTCCAACATCTCCTACTCATACTTGATGGGCCACCCATCGTGTGACTACATCTTCTTCTTGTTTCATACTTGGTGTCTGCCGTGACCACTTGGGCACAACATCTTCAGAACCTTTGGTGCTTGTGATACTAGAAATCCATGATATTAGATCAACATCCAAGGACGCCTTTCATGAACCTGTAAATTGTTGCCTTGCATGCCCTAGGTCTTTCCATACACTCAACTCATTGCATATCTGATCCCTCTTGAGTCAGAGTTTCTTTTTTTTTTTGTTTTTAACCCATTGCCTACTATGCGTATGGTATCCACACTTAACAAGTTTTTCCTATAACCTGTAAGGGACATGTCACATATGCCACCGCAAAGAGTGTACTTCAAGATAAACATTCCTTTTTGACTAAAAACATCGATCTATCCTGACTTGGTCGCTTTCTTAGGTTTTAGCTATCTGATAGAATCGTGTGTAAACATTAAGCTTCGGCTAAAGTAGCTAGCCCCAAGTTAGGCTTTCATGATTCCTGCCTAAGTCCTGAGGGTATCGTGGAAGGATTTTTCCTTCCTGGGACTCACATTGTAGTGAACCAGGGATCTTTCAATTGCGTCCCACATTGCAGTCATTCTCTGAAACATATGTAATATGAATTGCATGCGACAGTGATTTTGTAATGGTGTACGTCTATTTTTTTCTTTATCTTTCATCATACAGACTTTAGTTTAAAAGCACACAGCATCGGAACCAAAACTTCCCTTTTACAATCATTCCCTTCTGCAACCTTATTTGTAAACGAGAGTCCTTTGCCTGGCTACAGGCTGATGATACATCCTTTGTAATCATACTGCGATCCATGATGTATGTATATACATGCAGATCTCATCTCAGTTCAACTGAGGCGACTCAAGCGTAAAGATCTTCCATTCCTATCTCATGGTGATCATTTGCTCGTCTTATCATCCCACGCCCTACAATACCTGGGAAGACAGTTGTTCGTATGAGTGAACCAACCTTCCTGACCTGTATGACATACAAAATTGCATACCTCACACATATGCATCAATATAAACACAATATATTTGGAAAACTAAAAATGCATCATTTTATTGCTTTGAAAATAACATTCAATACATTACATTTTACGCATGCCCAAAGCATTTACATGCTTAACAAAAGGGTTTCTTGCAATGGGCTTTATAAGGGGATCAACTAGCATCTTATGAGTGGAAAAGTATTGAATGGTCACTTGTTTCTTAGTGATCATGTCTCTTACAAAATGATATTTAATATTTGTGTGCTTTGTCCTACTATGGTCCTTAGCATAGGCTATTGTGGCTTGACTATCGTAATATACCAGAATAGGACCCTCCTTTCTACCTTTCATTCCTAGACATTCTAGAAATCTCTTAAGCCATACAGCTACTTGAACAACGGTAGAACAAGCTATGTATTCAGATTCCATGGATGACAGAGCCACATAGGTCAGTTTCTTGCTGCTCTAAGAAATTGCTCCATTGTTCAGGAGGTATGTATACCCTGAGGTGGAATTTCGTTCCTCTATATCTCCTGCCCAGTCGGTGTCAGAATATCCCACTAGATGCATATATCTACCTTGGTAACATAGCTCGTAATCCATGGTTCCCTTTAGGTACCTCATGATTCTCTTCACAGATTCCCAATGCTTGATTCCTGGGTTGGATTGAAAACGGCTCATAAGTCCGACTGCAAAGCATATGTCTGGTCTAGTACAGAGCATAACGTACATCAAGCTTCCAACTGTACTCGAGTATGGGACTCTTTGCATGCGCTTTATTTTGGATTCTTCCATAGGACACATGTCTGTGTTAAGGTGGTGTCCTTTAATCACAGGGGTATCCATAGGCTTGCAGTCTCTCATATTGAATTGTTCTAAGATCTTTGCTTTGTATGTCTTTTGTGACAAGGATAGCAATCTTTTTGAATGGTTCCTCTTTATCTTGACTCCCAAGATATAATCTGCTTCACCCATGTCTTTCATTTCAAAGATCAAGGATAACCAATCCTTGATTGTTTCAACTACCTTAAGACTCGTTCCGGCCAGAAGTATATCATCTACATAAAGAGACAAGATCATATAATCATCTCCAAACCACTTTGTGTAGACACAGTGGTCTTCTTCGATCATTTCGAAGTTGAATGAGGTTACTGCCTCTTGAAATCTTAGATACCACTGTCTAGATGATTGTTTTAGTTCGTAAATGGACTTTAGGAGTTTGCAAACCTTTTGTTCACTTCCTTTTTCTATAAAGCCCTCAGGCTTCTCCATATATATCTCTTCATCTAGTTTTCCATTAAGGAATGTGGTTTTTACATCCATTTGATGTAACTCCAAGTCCATGCTTGCCAGTATGGCGAGTATGAGTCGTATTGAGTTAAAACGCACTACTGGTGAGAAGGTATCTTCATAATCTATCCCTTCTCGCTGGGTGTACCCCTTAGCCACCAAGCATGCTTTAGGTTTGTCAATTGATCCATCTACCTTTCATTTATATTTGAAAACCCATTTGTTCCCAATTGCCTTTCAGGCTGGTGGTAGGTCAACCAATTCCCAAACCTAGTTAGCTTTCATGGAATTCATCTATTCTTCTAAGGCCTTTTGCCATTTTTCCTTAGCAGGTCCGATCAGCGCTTCTTTAACGCTTTTTGGATCTTCCTCATTATCTTCTGGATTAACAATGAGTACTTCCCCTTCAATGGAGAAGCGTCTTCTAGAGATCCTATCCCTTTGGCTTCTCCGAGGTGGGAGGTCTTCATGATTCTCTTCCTGTGACTGATCATCATTTCCATGTTATGAAAATGACTTATTTCTCCCACTCGAGTCAGTGATCTAAGGAGTGCCCTCAACTTACTCACCCTTATATAGAGTTTCAGTTTGGTTAAGGGTTCCTCTGCTAGGAAAATCTACTTCTAGGAACACTAGTCTCTTGACTCCACCTTAGTTATTGAGCCGTCCTCATTTTCACCAATGAAGACATATCCTTTTGATTGCTCAGAGTATCTTATAAAGATGCATTTCTTGCCTCTAGGTCCCAACTTTCCATGTTTATGAGACGAGTTGTGTATATAGGCAGCCGATCCCTATGGTCGTAAGACACTTAGGTCGGGCTTACGTCCTGTCCATAGCTCATAAGGCGTAGAAGTGACTGATTTAGAAGGCACTCGGTTAAGTATAAATGTCACAATCAACAATGCGTCGCCCCAATACAAAATTGGTAGTTCATCTTGTGACATCATTGACCTAACCATATCTAGAAGAGTTCCATTCCTTCTCTCGGCCACCCCATTTGGTTGAGGAGTGCTAGGGATGGTCAGCTGTCTAACAATCCCCTTTTATTCACAGAGCGTCTTGAACTGTTCTAAGAGGTACTCTCGACCCCTATCAGTTCTCAAGGCTTTAACCTTACAGTTTAGTTGATTCTCAACTAGATTAAGGTACTTCCTAAAGCATTCTAAAGCTTTAGACTTGTGAGAGATCAAGTATACATGTCCATATCACAAAAAATCATCGATAAATGTAATCAAGTACCACACTTTATGTCGTGCCCTCACACTCATAGGTCCCCAGATAGCTGAGTGTACTAGTATAAGAGGATGTTCTGCTCTAGTTGCTTTTCTGAAGGGTTTCCTTATGCTTTTTCCAGTAAGGCAATGCTCACATAAAGACATTTCCTTTTTTGACACTTCTCCTAGTAATCCTTCATTTGCTAGTTTGATCATACATTTTTGAATAATATGTCCTAATCTGGCATGTCATGTATCATAATTATCATTAGATGAAATCGCATAACAATGACTAGCATTAAAATCATAATTCATTAAAACAAAGAAACCATCCGAAATACAACCAAATCTGAAATAATCGGTCCCATTTGAAATGTCAACAACTTGATCATGAAAGTTAACATTAAAACTGAATTTAACTAAAGAAATAACAAACACAAGGTTTCGTAGGATCTCCGGAGCATAAAGGACATCTTGCAAAATTAGGGTTCGCCCGCCTTGTAAAGTGAGTTTACAGGTACCGATCCCTTTGACTTCTACCATCTCATTATTCCCAATGTAAAGCTATCTACTTCTAGCTGGTAGTCTGCAAAACTTCATGAAGTTCCCACGATCTCTGCTCACATGGTCTATGGCTCCTAAGTCTACAACCCAGATTAGCCTCAACTATAAAGGCAGTACTACAAACAAAAGAAAAATGAGAAGGGTTATCATATAGTACCTTCTTCTTCTTCTTAGGGAAATCTTTTGCAAAATGGCCTTTCTTTTCGTAGAGTAGCACTTGACCTTGGAAAGGTCTCGCTTCTTTGCAGGTTTCTTGTTCTTCTTGAAGGAATTCTTATCCTTTTTTGCCCCTAGGTTCCCCTTCTTCTTTTGGGGTCCCTTGCCTTTATTGGGCATCTGCTTCTGGGATGAAGCTCCTTTTTCTTCAGTTAAGAGTGCTTGACCATTAGTCTTTGCACCGTACATATGGTCATCCTCCAATTGGATGTGACGGGCAACGTCAGCAAAAGTCTTGATAGTATTGTTGTGAGTTATAGTGTATTTCATGTGATCCCAACTTGCAAGGAGTGAACTCCAAACAACTTGCACTTGTTGTGCTTTAGAAAGGGTTCCTCCTGCCTCGATAAGTTCCCTTATCATATTCTGCATTTTCCTCAAATGCTACCTTATGGTAGTGTTTGGACTAAGCTTATAATTGTCAAGTTTAACGGTAGTTCTCCTGAGCCTCGCATCAGCAGTACCGTCAAACTCCTCTTTCAATGCTGTCCACATGGCAGAGGCAGTGACATGTCTTTCAAATTGACATATCACATCGTCGGTCATTGCCGTAAGCATTGTGATCAGAGCGATGGTATCCTTTCTTTTCCAGGTTGCAAAAGTGTCATATTCCCTTCATGATGCATTAGTATCGGGTTGCTGAAGCACAATGGTCAAGACATCCATGACATCTAGTTCCTCCAAGACATACGAGATCTTACGGCGCCATATGCCAAAGTTCTCACCATGCAGCTTGTCTCCTCTAACGAGATCAGCAACAAAAGTCTTGCTTGTCATTTGAGCCATTTTTTCTGTCACATAGACATGCATTTTCATTAGGTATGCAATTTCATTTTGAGATACTATCTCTTATTTAAGTAAGAAGAGAAATTAATGGAATGAGAGTTTGCTAGCTTTGTGTTCAGGAATCAACTAGGTTGACCCCCATCCCACTTTACCACTCATTTTTCTTAATTTTTGTTCTTATTTAAACATATCACCATAATTGAATTTTTCAAGAAAACATAATTCCAGAAAAAGAAACATGCTCCCAGTCAAATAAGGCATCATAAGCAAGTAGAATAAATAATCCAAAAACAATTTAGTCATTAAGCAATAATCCATGAAAGGTTCATTTAAGTTGCAATGAAAACAAATTCAAAACAAGCAAACTATAACATGGATAATCAAATTTTAATAAGAGGGTACATCAATGCCAAAATCTAGAAAGGTTCTCTTAGCCTTAGCTCTATGAGCTCCTATATCTATATTGTTTAAGCCTCTCTTGAAAACGTCTTTCCAAAATCCTAGGCCATAGAAATGACCCTTCTTTGTCACTTGCTCACGATATTCCACCATAGCTCTTGCATAGAACTCAGCGTCACTGGCATTACTGACTTGTCTAGCATATCCACAAATAACCCCATAGACGCTTTTGATTTGAACATATTCATCAACATCTTTTTCAGTAAGAGATTTGATTAGAACACTAGTTCTTGGTCTATCGACCTCTTCCTCTTCAAACTCATCAACTATGAACTTCGCTTTATCTTCTTGCTCCACCTCGTCAGGTGTGTTGGAGTCTTGTAGTGTAAAGGGGGACCTTTCTTGTTGGTACTCCTAACTCCACTTGAGGTCTTTACCTCTTTTTCATCATCAGAAGATAGAAAATATTCAAGGGGGTCCCATCAAAGGAATGGTCAATCTCAAAACTTGCCATATCTAACCAATAATTGTTTATCACAAAGAAAAACAATTTTCATAATTTATTTTAAATAGTTTAGGGTCAAAAACCCTAAAAAACATATATAAAATATTTTGAATAATTTCCAAAAATAGACAAACAACATACCTATATGAAGATCATGAATTTACAAATTTTTAGGGCCAAAGACATCTCAAAAATACCCCTACACGTGCCCCTACACGCCCCCAGAAGCCTGCTAGGAGAAAAATTCATGAAAAATAAGGAAAAATGGGAAGTTTCACTCTCAGGTGTGGCGCATTACGTCCACAGGCTACCTTGAGGACAACCTTTTGAGACGGTGTCAATGTCATTTAACTTGTCTGGCGCACTGAGTCTAATGATATCCTAACTTGGCCCATATGGCCTAGGGGTGGGTCCCACATGCCACAAAGGCGTACTGCCTCAACAATTTTTTTTTGAAATAATAAAATAATTTTTTTTTTTGGAATCGGGTTAGGCCAGTTCAATCAGGTTAAACTAGCCCACTATCCTTTAGGTCAGGTTTTGGGTCAATTGACCCGAAATGTTGCGTTTCACTTGATTGAAACGCAGCGCCCCTACTAGCCGAAACGATGTCATTTTGAATAGTGTAAAACAGCATTGTTTCACTTAGTAAAATGACTTATTTAGGGGTTCTAGCCAAAACGACGCCTTTTTGGCCCCCTCCCCTTTCTTTAACCTCCAGCCGGGTCGATATGACCCGGCCAAAGCTCAAGCAGGTCTACCACGACCCACCATTTTCTTTTCCCTTTTTCTCCCTCTTCTGACCTCTGTTTCAAGCGATTCCGGTTCTGTTGGAATCATCTCCTTAAGTGCTTCACGTTCGTCACCTCTCTTCACACAGAGGCTCACATTTTTGAAGACCCAATTCTCGAAGCTCATCGGTGACCGTCGGATTCACACATAAAACATGGTCTAGCTCTTTCTTCTTATGTTTTATGATCTCATACACTTAGTTATATGTTCAAGTTGTCATTTTTTGGAGTCACACAGTTTCTAGAGACAAACAATGAATTTTCAGAGGAAGAACGAGAAGAGAGAGAGATAACATATGCAATCTTGATCTTTCAAAATAAATAGACATGCTTCAAGGAAATAGGATCATGCTTATGAATACAAATGAAAAAAAAGCAGCGCATAGAATACAAGCATGTGAACCAGAAATAGAAACTAAAAAAAAAATTGCAACAATGGAGAGAGACATGAAGAGTGTGGCATAGGTTCATATATACATGTGCATGCATCAACAATAACACTGAGATCTTATGGTACACGTTTCACATACATACACTTATATATTAAAAACATGGCAGAGCACACATCACATACAGCCATAAGATCAAGTAGACTCTGGCACTAATGAAGGAATAATAACAAGATTGAGAGTAGAAACGCGTACCGGGTCAAGTCGGATCCGGGTATTAAAGCCCCACACAATTATTAGACTACCAGAGTTTAATATGAATTTGCACAGTATTGCACCAGAACAAGCAAGATGGTAGGTAATAAGGGATTGCCAGAAAGCTCAATGGTAGGGGTGGTTTGCAATTGAAGAAGCACACCCTATTTATAGTGATTAGAGTGACCACTAATTAGGAAACGTGTGCACCCTTTCTTGCCCTCCAAGACGGTAATTAAATTAATTGATTCTCAATTAATTTCCTAATTATGGTGACTTGTTTCTTAATTCACAATCCCATAATTAATTACTGACTTATTTGCCAAGCCATAATTAATGCTAATTGATTTATTATTTGATAAGGCCACTTATGTCCTTAATCAAATAATGCAGTTCATCAAGGGCGGATTTGGCCCTAAAGTCCAACAGTTAGGCTCTAGGTTTTGGGTCTAATTATACAAGTCTTGCTTTAATTCACTAATTGTACATTTTTTTAATTTGGCATTTTACATGGTTTGAATATTTCTTTGCTAGTGCATAATGCCAGTAGTTGAACAATATGAGGGTGATAGAGGATTATATATATATATATATATTCATGAGATTAGTTGAAGTTGGGATTATATGTATGTGTATATGGGGCATCATGTTTCTTTAATTATATGCTGACTTGAAAACTTGATAAATTTGTGGGACCCCTTTTTCATTTTTTTACTTAAAATATGGGCATGTTGTTGTTGGGATATGTCTCTTTTATGTGCGTTCAAACTCATCAAATTTGACAATATACTCTAGATTTAGAGTGGGTTTGGGTTTTCTCTCTTGGGATACATGTGTTTTTCTTACCTAAGTTTCTGATGGAGGAGCAACACCACCGTAAGATTCTGCCTGATAGACCTTCAAACATTCTCATATGTGGAAGCAAGAAAAAGGCTAAAAACACTGAGATCTTGCAATCAGCAAATGACATCACAATGGCTGAAACTCCAGAGGAGGATGCTGTCGAAGAAGGGAAAACCATAATGGATCATGATGGATGTAAAAACTTGGGTTGTAAAACGTCCACTCCAACCCCCTTTATATCGAGATTTATTACTTGGTTTTAATGGCGTCGGTAATGGTAATGGAGACATGGATAAAGATGATCTTGTGTCAGATGTATTAAATAGATATTGGGATTTACCTGAGTTAATAGCAGAAGTGAAAGAAATGATGAAGCAAAATCCTGTGGTTCCTGTCACGGCTAATGAGTATAGTGAGTGGTGTAAGCCATGGAATGCGGCATTAATTATCACAATGCTAGGTAGAAGACAGAATGTATATTCATTGAAGGATCAACTCAGCCACCTCTGGAATACTCCTAATTTCAAACTAACTGATCTTCCTAATAATTATTTTATGGTTCATTTTCCACCAAAGGAGGGATAGGTTCATATATACTAGAGAGTGTTATATGACGGGCTAAGGGTCATTCAAGGACATAGTGTACTAGTACATTCGATAGACACCAACCTTTGATCCATTTGATAATCCATTGGGAAGAATAGTCACTTAGGTCAGAGTCCCTAATATTCCGATGCAATGCTACAATAAAGAATTCATCACTAGGCTTGGGAATAGAATCGAACGAACTCTAAAGGCTAATATGGTGACTCAGTCAGATTCAACACAAGTTTTTTCTAAAGTGGAGAGAGGGAATTACGCAAGAATATGTATAGAATTAGACTTACAGAAGCGACTGGTTCCAAGAGTCATTGATGTACATATGCCTTATTATGTAGAGTATGAGAGCATTAATCTCATCTGTTTTGCATGTGGAAGGTACGAGCATCGATAAGAGAATTGTTCTTGAACGTATACAGCAGTGTGTACAGCAAGCTCTGTAACTGAAGCCACTCTGAAGGTGATGGCACAATTGTCGCCAGAGAAAGCCTCTCCATCGTCTGGTGAACAGTTTGGAGAGTGGATGATAGCAGGAAGAACAAGAAAATCTCAGCTCCCAAGAAAAACTTTCTAAATTGATGTCAAAGGTGAATAAGGGAAGAACAACACTTATGTCAAGAAGGCCTATAATAGCTACAAGAGCTCAAGATTCAATGTGATAGCTGATCTAGTTGAAAAAGGGGATATTGTACCAGAGGATAAATAAATTCATACAAGTTTAAGGGCTCGGTATGTTAAATCTAAAGAGGTACGTTGCCAATCTGAAGAGGGGTTGGAAGTCAAATCAGATATGAAAGGAGGGAAATCTAATTTAATAAAGGAGGGCACAAAAAAAGAGGTACAGAAAGTAATGAAGATGGACAAATTAAAAGGAAAAGAAAGTATTAAAGATAGTAGGGCTGGATCCTTAAGTAAAGCCCATTATATGCAGAAAAATGAAAAAGTGGGGAAGGCAAATTCATAAAGTAAAGCCCCAGTGGGCCAGAGGGAACATGTAATTGAACTTGAAAGAGACACAGATGCGAGACTGAAGGGAGCTACAGTAGCGATTGATAACACGCACAAGGAAGAAGACTTGAACGGGATTGAGTCAATGGAGGACTCTATCAACCTCCAAGCATAATCTTTGCAGGAGATGCAAATGGTTGTCTCAAAGGAGGTTTGACACTATCAGGTGATATAATGAACACTGAGGTGGCAAAGATGGGGTCTACAAAGCTAGCCGAAAATAACACATGGGATAAAGATAATCCAAATAAGCAGTAAGTATTCTCTCTCAGACTTTTCATTTAATTCCAATAATTGTTGCATCATGGAATTATAGAGGTGCGGGGAGTAGACAATTTTCTAGGATTACTCAAGATATTATCAAGACTAATAGAATTGATGTACTGTGTCTTATGGAAACGCGGATCAGTAGTAGTAAAGCTAATAAAGTGGTGAGTTAATTGGGGTTTAGTAATTGGATCCAATTGAAAGCCTCTGATTTTGCAGGTGGTATTTTGATATTATGGGAGGAAAATGATATGGAGGTGGAATATATTTCCTCTACCACTCAATTTATTCCCTGTAAATTAATAGATAAACATACCAATGACACTTATGTGGTTACTTTTGTTTATGAAGAAACTACTGCAATAAAAAGAACTGATCTATGGGAAAGCATTAGATTATTAGCTCAGCATACAAATGAAGCCTGGTTAGTGTTAGGTGACTTTAACACTTTCTTAGACTCCTCTGACAAGTTGGGTGCATCCTTCCCGAACTTTACAGCCATGCAACAATTTTTTGACTGTATCAAGGAAACTAAATTAATAGACATTGCTGTTATGGATGAAAGATATACCTGGGAAAAGCAGGGGGTAAAGGAAAGACTAGACTGGGTGTTTGGTAATGTACAATAGGAATTAACACATCCACAGTGCAAGGTCTTTCATAAGCTGAAATACAAATCTAATCACAAGGTTGTTGTTGTAGTTGATTATGGTCAACAATATAATACACCTCCAACTAGAAAATTTAGATACCAATCTGTATGGGCGCTGGAAGATAGCTTTAATGAGGTGGTATATAAGTCCTAGGCTGAAAAAGAATGGTGTGAGGGAGTGATTTAATTTGAACAAGAGGTAATACAATGGAGTAATAATGTCCTGGGTAGCATTCCAACAAGAAAACGCCATATCCTGAAGAGACTAGAAGGTATAGATAGAGCAAGGGCTAATAACATATTAACTGGTCTCTATAAACTTGAGCAAAAATTATGGAAAGAATATAGTAAACTTGAGGCCTAACAGGAATTGATATGGCATCAAAAATCAAGATGTCAATGGCTTGAATGGGGAGACAAGAACACACGTTTCTTTTATGCCTCTACTATAATCCAAAGAAAGAAGCAACGTGTAAAAGCATTAAAGGACCCTTCTGGGAACTAGATCTCTAACCAAGAAGATTCAAGGAAGCTTGCGGGAGAATTTTTTCAGGGACTATACACCAAAGATACACAGGTTTAAGATCTTTCGGAATGGATTACCGATTTCCTGGCCTTGTCTTCTAATGAGTTGACTATGTTGCATAGAGAGGTGACTCCCATTGAAATAAAGAATGTGGCCTTTCTGATGAGTGCATTTAAAGCCCTTGGACCAGATGGTTTGCAGGCCCATTTCTTTCAATCCCAATGGGACTGAATTGGGAGAAAAGTGTGTGATCTTATTAGGAAAGCATGGCATAACCTGAATAAGATCAAGGAAATTAATCATACCCACATAATTCTCATACCGAAAGTAGAGAATCCAACATCAGTAACGGAGTTCAGACCTACATCATTGTGCAACGTCATATTCAAAATCATTACCAAGGTCATTGTGACTCGCTTTAAAAGGCTTATGAAGAAATTAGTTCGACCTCAACAGTGCAGTTTTATTGAAGGGCGACAAAGTGGGGATAATATCATCATTGCACAAGAAGCCATCCATACTATGAAAAGGAAGACTAGTAAATTTGTATTTGTAGCAGTTAAAGTAGATATGGAAAATGTGTATGATAGGTTAGATTGGGATTTCCTTTAAAATACCTTGGGTGTCCTGGGTCTACAAGACAATATGGTAAACCTTATTATGGAATGTACGTTACCAGTCTCAATGCAAGTGCTTTAGAATGGAATTGAATCTCAAAGATTTTTCCCTACACGAGCTATTCGCCAAGGAAATCCTTGAGTCCTTACCTTTTTGTCTTATGTATAGAAAGGCTAGGACAATTAATAAATAAAATAGTGGAGGAAAAGAAATGGAAGGGACTCAAACTAAGCAAACGGAGCCCTACCATTTCCCACTTATTTTTTGCTGATTACCTCCTGTTATTTGGGGAAGCATCCAATGAGTAGGTCGACCTTATGAAGCATGTTATGGGCTCTTTCTGTGTGAAGTATCTGGACATAAAATAAGTTTGGAAAAATCCAAAGCTTTCTTTTCTAAGAAAGTATATTTCAATAGGGCTCTTCAACTGAGTCAGAGAATGGGAATTGGACTGACTAGAGATTTAGGAAAATACTTAGGAGTACCTCTGTTACATAAGCGAGTTTCTAAAATCACATATTTTCCCCTTATCCAGAAGGTGTAAAAATGGTTGGCAGGATGGAAGGGACATTTTCTCATAATGGCAGGAAGAACAACATTGATTAAATCAATACTAGCAGCCATCCTAAGTTACCACATGCAAATAATGCTTATACCCACTATTGTGTTAAGAAAGCTGGACAAGATTAGTAGAAGCTTCTTGTGGAATCAAGGACAAGAAGGAAGAAAAATGCACTTAATAGCATGGAATAGGATTCAGGCAAGCAAGGAGTTTGGGGGTTTAGGTATTAAAGATCTGATCAGTCACAACAAAGCTTTTATAATGAAACTTTGTTGGGGACTAATCATGAAACCAGAGGCTTTTTGAGTATAATGTTTGAAGAAGAAATATGGAGATGAGGAAGGGTTAATCCCACTTGTTTGTCCAAAAAATGTATCATGTGTCTGGCGTAGTATTATGAAGGTCTAGGCTGTTTTCTATAATGGAGTGGGAAAGAGAATTAAAGATGGCAATTCAAGCTACTTCTGGTGGGATCTTTGGTCTTCAATCAATGAGCCATTGATTAATTTTTTTTTATAGGAATTTTCATTTGCTAAGTCCATGTAGTAATGTGCATTCTTTCACCTTTGCAAATAGCCAGTGGGATACTAAAAAACTTTATTAGTTCTTACCTCCCTGGATAGTTAATATCATTACCAAAGTCTCACCACCTCAGGGTAATGAATCTGATGTGTTTTGCTGGAGATATACCTCTGATGGAAATTTCATTGTTCGTGCTGCATATAAAATGCTAATGACGCAACAGGAAGGTTAAGATTCTGTCTGGTGGAAAACAATGTGGAAATTGCCAATTCCTCAGAAAATCAAATTCTTCTAATGGAAAATGTTCCTTGAGAGACTTCCGACAAACTCACTCAGAGCTCAGAAAGGATTAGTGAGTAGTGGGAACTGTCCTTATGAGTGTAATAGAGAGGAAAACATCCTTCACATACTTCAAGATTGTGAGGTTTCCCGGAATATATGGGTTGAGATTATTCATCCTAACCATTTATTTTGTTTTCTTCCGTATGACTTGCATGTTTGCCTCAGGAAAAACATGCACCAGAATTTTGGAGTTGCAAAAGTGCAAAAATGGCCATGGACTATAGTTTTTGCTATTATATGCTGGAGGTTGTGGACAAACCGATGCAAAGGAATCATGGAAGGGGTCTATGGTACTACAAGGGAAATTATTCATGGTGTATTATATCAGCTAATAGAGTCAACTACATAGGGGAAATTCAAGCATCAAATTTTTAAATATAATATGGCAGAAGACGACAAATGGAAACCACCACCAGAAGAATATGTGCGTTTGGATACCATTGGGTCAGTCAATTCTCAGCGTATGGGAGCTTGTGGAGGACTAGCCAGGGATTCATATGGAAATTGGGTGATGGGATTTCAAAAGAAATTGGGATTTGTAACACCATCAAATGCTGAATTATTAGCTCTGATAACAGGTCTTTAATTGTGTCAACAACAAGGTTTGACTAAAATTATTGTATGTATTGATTTGCTAGATATTTTCAATCTGATTATTAGATAAGGGGGAATGAATCACCTATTACAGTCCAAAATTATCCAGGCCAGAGAATTATTATTCTTAGAGTAGGAGTTGGAGTTATGGTGCATGCCTAGAGAAGCCATCAGATGCGCATATTATCTTTCTAAGGAAGCTCACTATATGCTGGAAGAATTTCAACTACTGATTACGCCCCTACCTGGGTGTGAATATCTTTTAGGTGAGGATCTTCGGCAGAATTCTTAGCTGACTACGGTTGTTCACTAGTGATGTAATCCTCAAGCTATGACTTGCCATGTAAAAGAAAAAAAAAGTCATCAAATTTGTTGACAACTCTTGTTTTACAACTTCTCCCTTGTTTTGAATCTTCTTCTTTCATTCCATTAAAAATCTTTCAACCAGAGTTTTACATATAAATTCATATGTTGTTAGAATTTTATACAAGTCTTACTAGAATTTTATGCTTACATATAAATTCATATGTTGTTAGAATATCATGTTGTACTTCTTTTATGTCTATTTGCTTTCTTGTTTGTTGTCTAAGTTTTTCTTTCCTATTTTCTTATTGAAATAAGCATTGATCTAAAATTTCATGAAATAGTATGGACAAAAGTTGGTTAGACATTAAAGATGGAGGGAGCCTAACATACATTAGAGGCATAGATGGTTTTCTAGAATGGGCATTTACTCGGAATGGAGGGACAAACAGAATATGTTGTCCTTGTAAAAAACGTATGAATGTTATATTCAAAGTGAGAGCAAATGTTAGAGTACGCATATTAAGTAAAGGTTTTTGGGATAGTTACAAGGTCTGGAATTTGCATAGGGAAATTTCTAGAGCTAAAAGTGAGTGTGAGACTTCAAGTAGAGTGGCAAAAAATGATACTAACGAGGAAGAAAACCTTATAAGGATGGTATGTGATGCTTGTGGAGTTCCTTTTATGGATGATGCATATGGAGTTCCTTCTATGGATAATGCAAACATTGGATTAAATGAGAGTGAAGATCCTAATGTCCAAGCCAAAAGGTTTTTTGACTTGTTAAAAGATGCAGAGATAGAACTTTATCCAGGTTGTGGCTTATCGAAATTGTCTTTCATTGTACAGTTGCTTTAATTGAAGTGCCTTAACCATTGGAGCAATAAATCCATGGATTTATTATTGGCCTTATGGAAAGAAAGTCTCCCAGAGGGGGCTTTGGTCCTAAACTCATTTTATGAAGCAAAGAAGATAATTCGTGATTTGGGTTTAGATTATAAAAAAATTGATCCTTGTGAGAATGATTGCATATTGTATTAGGGAAAGCATGCAAATGCAAAATCAAGTCCTAAGTGCAAGATGCCAAGATGGAAGTTGAACAAGCAGAAAGGGAAAAAGGTTCCTCACATAGTGTTGAGACATTTTCCAATAAAACCTAGATTGCAATAGCTTTATATGGCAAGAGAGATAGCTAAATATATGAGGTGGCACAAGGAGAAATGCACTAATGATGATGTAATAAGACATCTAGTTGATTCTCTTGCTTTGAACACTTTAACAATACCCTACCTTCTCTGTTGATCTAAGAAGTGTTAGACTGGGTTTGGCAAGTGATGGATTTCAACCTTTTAGGAATATGAGTTCTAATCATAGCATATGGCCTGTTGTCTTGGTGCCATATAACTTGCCACCATGGCTTTGCATGAAGAGCCCATACTTTATGATGACACTTTTTATTCCTGGTCCAAAGTGTCCATGTGATGAAATAGATGTTTACTTGCAACCAATGATTGAGGAGCTTAAGCAGTTGTGGGAAGTAGGGGTGCAGACATATGATGCACACTCTCAATCAAACTTTAACATGCTTGCTACATTGTTATGGACAATAAACAACTTTCCTGCTTATGGAAACCTTTCAGGGTGGTCAACCAAAGGCAAGCTTGCATGCCCATGTTGCCATGAAGACACATATTGCATTTCGTTAAGGAGCAAGTTATCTTACATGGGTCATAGGCGTTTTCTTCCACAAAATCACCCTTGGTGTAACGATACAAAATCATTTGATGGGAAAGAAGAACATAGGGCTCTACCAATTCCATTAATTAGAGATGATGCACTTTTGCAACTAGAACAATTGGGTAATGTGTCATTTGGAAAAGGTTAAAAACGAAAGCGTCATACAGATATAATGCTTATAATTGGAGGAAAAGAAGCATTTTTTTTTCAATTTCCTTATTGGAAAAATTTGCTAATATGACATAACCTTGATGTAATGCATATAGAAAGAAATGTTTTTGATAATATTTTGTTGACAGTGATGGATTTGGTTGGAAAGACAAAAGACACAATGAAAAGTAGGTATGATTTAGTAAACTTGGGCATTAGGAGTAATATGCGCCCAATTAAAGTTGGTAATAATGTTACTAAACCTCGTGCTTCTTACACATTGTCTCCCCAAAAGAAAGAAGTCCCTCACAAATTCTTAGCTAACTTAAAGGAGACTAATGCCTTTCCATCTAATATTTCAAAGTGTGTCAATATTCAAGAATGAAAAATATTTGGTTTGAAGTGCCATGATCACCATGTCATATTAGAGGAAATATTTCTAATTGCAATTCATGGGCCATTACCCTCCAAAGTGTCGAACCAATAATAGAAATGGGAAGAGTTTTTAAGAATATTTGTTCAAAGAGCTTAACATGTGCAGAACTTGATAAACTTCAAAGTCATATAGCATCAACCTTGTGCAAGTTAGAGACTATCTTCCCACCTACCTTCTTTAATGTCATAGTTCACTTGCCAAAACACTTAGCCGAGGAGGCAAAAATGGGTAGTCCAGTTCAATATCATTGGATGTACCCCATAGAAAGGTAACATGCCAAGAAATTTGTAATTATATTTTAAGTTTATCATTCAAAACCATTTAAAGCTGATCAATTTTTTTGTATTAGGTATTTACGATCACTCAAATCATGTGTTCGCAATAAGGCTCAACCTGAAGGATCAATTGCAAAAGGATATTTAGCAAATGAAAGTCTTATTTTTTGCTCACAATATTTGAAAGTCTTTCCTACGAAATTTAATATTCCATATAAGAACGATGACACCAATGCTGATATCTATTATAAGTTTTCAATATTTAAGAAAAGTGGTAAACCTTGCGGTCATTTTGAGACAACCTCTCTTCCCTATGAAGAGCATTTTCAAGCAAGGATGTATGTGCTCCAAAACTGTGAAGAAGCTTGGCCATTTATAAAGTATGTTCACCTTACTTGAATGTATATTTGTAATAATTTATATTTATCTCATTTGTGTAAAAAACTTAGAGAGAATATAAGACCAAGCTTGAAGCCCAAGGATTGAGTAGCAAAGCCATTATAAGGAGCTTCCTGATTGGCTTTGTTCATGAGTAAGTTATTAAATTTTAAACCTTGACGTTTATATTAATTATAATAGTATTTCATATTTAAGAAATGGTTCTTATATGTAGGTGATGGCGTTACCATACAAGGCCACGTAAGTCCTAAACTGGAGAGTTTATCAATTGGTTCATTGAAAGTAGTCAATCATTATTCCATGTTCATACGTAATGGATTTCACTTCCACACAAAAGATTAGGCTTTAGGACAAAAAACTCAAAACAGTGTAGTCATGGTTAAGGGTGATGACACCAATGCTGATAAAGAATATTATGGTGTGTAAGAGCATATTTATGAGTTGTGTTACATTGGGAATACAAAAATATACTTGTTTAAGTGTCATTAGTGGGACATGGGTCACCATGGCAACGGATATAAGGTTGACAAGTACAGGTTCACAAGTATCAACACTCAATATACATTACAAACCAATGAATAATTCATTATAGCATCTCAAGCAGAGCAAGTTTTCTATTTGGATGACATTGTTCAGCCTGCTTGGCTTGTTGTTGTTAAAACAAACCCATGTGACTTGTTTAATATGCCAATTGATAATGATAAAGATGTTAATGAGGTCAATGTTACTATTGTTGATGGAGATGCTTATCAACAATTGGTGATTGAATTAAATATTTATAACATAAGTCTTGAACAGCCTGATATTGTCATTAACTTAGGTAGGGATGATCTACAGCCACCGACTTTTATTCAAGCAGAAGAGCCATCACAAAAAAGTAACCACAATACCATTAAAAGTGGATTTATTGATGATAGTGAAATTCATTCACCGTCTCTTGAAGATAGTAAGGAAACGGATGTGCTTAATGAGCATGATAGTGATACTGAAGTAGAAAGAGGAATAGAAGATGAAGTAAAAGAGAGTGGATCACAAATTATTGATACTAGTAATAGTGTCACATAAGATTCAGTTGAATGCAATTAGTGTCTCTATGGATGGTAGCTTTTACTAATATGTTGATTAAGTCTTACTTAAATGCTTTTTAGGCTTTAGTGCTTGCTGGAAAATAAGCTAAATATTGTACATTTTTTTGCAGGACATGTCAGGCTTTAAGGGGTGACGAGGTGGGAGAGTTTCTTCACTCTTCAGAGAGCATGACAACACAAGTAGTGCAAGTACTTCCTCTATACCTCAAACAGAGCAGACACAACGAACTAATTCACCTCAACCACTACAATTAAAACTTATGGAACAACCCATCTATTCTCCTCCTACTCAAAATAGTAGTGTAGGTAAATGTCCTTTGACTTTATATGATGCAAATAACTTTTTTTTCAATTGTATAATACAAATAACTAATATATTTCACATGTAATATTAATTGTCATAATTCTTTTATATGAATGATAGGATCTTCTCATATATTCAATCATGGTAGAGGAGTTTACAAGTCGCATAAAGTGATGTTGAGAACCAAATTTTCAAAGATTAAAGTTCAACTTTCTAATGACATGACAAGAGCAATAGGACCAGAAGCAAGAAACCTAGCTAACTACTGTGGTTTGATTATTAGGAAAACGGTATCTTTGCAAAATTATATTGATTGGAAGGGTGTGTTAGAAGAGTATGGTAATGAGAACAAACAAAGACATAAGTACTAGTAATGAAAACATTAAATGAAGTAAAGGACAAATTTGAACTTGAGAGTGCGGGAGATGAAGAAAAGTTTGATGAGTTTTTAACCTTTACCTTCCAAAATGCCTTTAGAAATTGGAAGACCAAGTTGCATGGCCATTAGCAGAAATATGACACTGATGAAGAAAAGTTAGCTAATCCACCTTTAAATGTAAGTTATGAAGATTGGGAGTGGTTATTGACATACTTTAAGTCTGAAAAATTCAAGGTACGTTACTAACCTTTCAAATGGGTGTTATTATTTCATTCATTAAATTATTATTAATGGCCTAATTGTTTTGTAGAAAAAAAAAGTACAAGAAACAAACAAAACCAAGGGAAACAGGTAACAAAACATACTTGTGGTCCTATATCATTTGCTAAACTGGACCACCCTGCAATAAGTGTAATCCCTCCACTTAACATTAATTTATGCTTTGCATCATTGGTTATCTTTAGATATGCTATTGTCTGTATTTGTATGTTTTGATTAGTAAAAAGACCCCACAAATAGGCAGCTTGCACCGTCTGATGTAGTTTAGCATATAACACATACTAGAACTAATGCAGATGGACAACCAGTGTGGGTCGATTCGCAATCTGAGCAAATTTACATACGTTTTATATTCTTATCTTTCTTGTTCAGTTAATGATTTTATTTTTATTTTATTACTTTTATGCTTTTAATTGTAGGTTCGTCTCAAGGAACTCTGTGAGCAACAAGAATTAGAGAGTGATGCTCATATGACCTCTAACGAGATATTAATGGCTATTTTTGGAGAGAGGTCAGGATATATTAGAGAGAAAGGGTATGAAGAACATCCCCCAAGGAAGAGAGCTCACACCCAATCTAGCCAAAATTCACTTGAGCATGTACGCACTGAATTGCAACAAGAGTTCTATAAAAGAATTCAAGAGGAGTGAGAAAAGATGGAAGCAAATCTTGCATCGAAGTGTGCAAAGATGGAAGAAGAGCGTGCAGCAGATAGTGCAAGGATGGAAAAAGAACAAGCACAATTTGAACAAAGAATGCAAGCTCAACTCAATGCCTTCATGCAAATGTTCCAATCAAATGCTCCTATATCTACATCTACCACTCTTGGTGTCCCACAAACTGGTCCTTCAACATAATTTACTTGTTCCATTATAAAAGTTTATGATGTTAAATTGTTTGTGAGATTGAAATTAACATTTAAAAATAGTGTGGATTTTATTACTTAATGTATTATGGTTCTATTTTAATTTCCTTTCTCAGTATTTTTATCATTATGTGCACCAAATATAAGAGTTTTAAAGTAATAAAATTTTAAAAAAAATTTGGTGTCGCCGCAAAAAACCAGGAAAGAGTATCAGTGGTGACAAGAATTTTTTTGTAGAAAATAAGAATCAACAGCAAAAATTGTCGCCACAGAAAGAGTCATCAGCAGCGACGCCTGTGTTGCCGTTGAATCTTACTTTTAGCAGCAACAGAAGTCCCTGCCAATTACCTAGTATCAACGGTGACACTGAAGTGAACATTCAGCGGCAACATAGTATCGTTGCTGAAGGTGAACATTTAGCGGCAATTCATAAAAGTCTCCGCCTATACTTTCAGCCATAGTCACATTGCCAACGACTTGGTGGCGACAAAGTTTCGCCGCTGAAAACTTTCAGGAGCAACTTTTGTACTTTCAGTGGCGACAAAGTCTTTTTTTTTTTTGTAATGAGGGTTTCTCAAGTGAGACCAATCACCAGACATATGGATGGATCAAGAACCATGACCATCACCACGGGAACAAAGGGGAATGATCAAAAGAAGAAAAGATGGATAAAGGAAATGCAGAAAGGAGGGAGGATCGCCGCTCCAATGGTGGCGGCGGCGGCGGCGCAATATATGGTGCAAGTGGTGTCGGTTATAATGGTGGGTCACTTGCGCCAACTCTCTCTTGCTAGTATTGTCATTGCCACCTCTCTCACCAATGTCACACTGGCTTTAGTCTCTTAGTAAGTTCTTCATCCTCTTTCTCCTCTGTATATCACCATGAATTATTTCCACAAATTTCATTACTTTTCATCTTTAGGTTTTTAGTTTGTGTGTGCTGGTCTAAGTTTGTTTTCAAGCACTAAAGAATATTTCTTTTATCGACCACATGCTAGTTTTTCCCTTAATTATTTTTGGGAAGAGAGCTTCTTTTTTTTTTGTTTCCAACTTGCATACTGTTTTTTTCCCTTTTTGTTGCCAAAAATTTAATCACGCTCAATTGAGAGCTCTCCACCGACTAAAGTCAGTATGGTAACTTCAAATTGGTAATAACTAGATTCCCGAACTTTTAAATTTTTTAAAGGGAAAATCCCTCTAAAATACATTGGAAATAGGGAAATCCCTATTCAGTGCATTGAAATTGAAAAATCCGGATCAGTCCACTGTCAGTACGGATGAACAGTACAAGTGGCACCAAAAGACGATTTTGCCCTTCTGCCCTCATTCTCACCACTTCAGAAATAACAACACGCGGTTCTAAATTAACAATTCCGGATTCTTGATTAACAACTCCGTATTCTTGATTAACAACTCTAGTTTCGTCTTTTTTTTTCACAATAACAACACCGATCTTGTTATTAACAACTCTAAATTCTTGATTAACAACTTCGCTTTATTCTTCCACATATTCGCATCTCAAAAATATAGTATTGTTAATATAAAATATGATGTTGTTAATAAAGGAAGAGGTGTTGTTATTGGCCCTGAAACTTAAATTACGAAGTTGTGAAACAAGAAATGAGAGTTGTTAATGTAGAATATAGTGTTATTAATAACAAGACCGGTGTTGTTATTGTGAAAGTAAAAAGATGAAACTAGAGTTGTTAATCAAGAATATGGAGTTGTTAATAAAAAAAGAGGTGTTGTTATTGGCCTTGAAACTTAAATTATGAAGTTGTGAAATAAGAAAGGGGAGTTGTTAATCAAGAATCCGAAGTTGTTAATTAAGAACCGCGTGTTGTTATTTCTGAAGTGGCGAGAATGAGGGCTGAAGGGCAAAATCGTCTTTTGGCGCCACCCGCACTATTCATCCATACTGACAATGGACTGATCTGGATTTTTCAATTTCAATGCACTAAATAGGGATTTCCCTATTTTTAATGTATTTTAGAGGGATTTTCCCTTTTTTAAAACTCCAGTAATTTCTCTAATATATGTTTCATTGAGATAGTCTTTACAATTAAATGAAGTTTGCAATATATAATCAGCATTTAATTTACATGAGATAAACAAGAGCTCGCATTATTGTTAGCCTATTTATAATCTGTGGATCTGCCTCACGTCTCATTTTCTTACATATTGCTTACTTCATGCTAATTATTTTGCCAAGACGATAAATAGGCTAAGTAGATTTTTCTTAAACGATGAATATTCTATAAATTATTTGTTTAGCTTGGTGAGGTCATATATAAATAAGTTTACATACAGAATCTAACACGCACACGCTATATAGTAGTCTCTGTAACATAACTCACACAAACACAGATGTATGCATAAGACAACCACATGCACACACATAACAGTTATATATATATACACACACACACATCATGAGGTTAGACAAAAAATTTATTTTTGGTCATTTAATTTTACATGAAAATTTATTACTATCGCTTAATTTTATAAAATATATTTTTAGTCCTGTGACTCTAACATCATTAATTTTATTAACAAAAAATAACTAATATTAAAATTTTAAATGTTGACAATATTCTCAAATGCAGACATTTTGGGTTTAATTTTTCAAAAGGAAAAATTAATATTTTAATACACATAGTTTTGACTCAGTTATAATTCAGTTCATACACTTTGACTTAGTACAACTTAGTACTTATAGTTTTGACTCGACTATAACTCAGTTCCTAAAATTTGACTTATTGCAACGCAGTTCCTATAGTTTTAACCACTTTATAATTTGGCCTCTAACCTTTATTATATATATGATTTTATTTTCTAAAACATACTTTTATATTCTTATATATACTCAAGTTAATTTACTTCTATATTTAACAATTAATCACAGGCTTAATTGAGGTTTTTTTTTTTGGAAAATCACAATAAAGTCCCAATTAAAAAAAATATCAGAAAAGTCTCACAACTTATTAATGACAAATGAAAGAGCTATTATTTGACAAGTTATAAGACTTTTTTATATTTTTTTTTTTTAATTAGGACCTTAGTGCCATTTTCCCTTTATATATATATATATATATATATGTATATATATGAATGTGGAACAGTCAGGAATGGCAGGTGGATTGGAAACCCTATGTGGCCAAGCTTATGAAGCAGAACAGTATCACAAACTTGGGATCTACACTTACACTGCAATTATGTCTCTTTCTCTAGTTTGTGTTCCAATCTCACTTTTTCGTTGGAGTTTCCTCCACAAAATACTCCCACTTTTAGGGCAAGACCCAATAATCTCTCTTCAAGCTAGAACGTACTCTTTGTGGCTCATACCTGCACTGGTTGCTTCTGCAATTCTCAAGCCTCGTTCTAGATATTTCCAGACTCAAAGTTTGATCTTTCCCTTGCTTTTAAGCTCCTCTCTTGCCTTGTGCTTCCATGTAGCTATGTGTTGGAGTTTGGTTTTCAAGTTGGAGTTAGGGCTTGCTGGCTCTGCGATTTTGTTTAGTGTTTGTGCTTAGTTGAACGTGATTTGGTTGGAATTGTACATGAGGTATTCTTCTGCATGTGAGAAGACTCGGATCAGTTTTACTATGCAGGGTTTTATTGGTATACCTGAGTTCTTTAAGTTTGCTGCTCCTTCTGCGGTTATGGTTTGGTATGCATCCTTCTCTCTTTAAATTTTTTCATCTTTTTCTAATTTTCATCATATTAAAACCTAATTCGGGTCAGCGGGGTAGACTAGTGAATTGGTTGACCAATCTCTTGACTGGTTCGGTCCAGAGTTTTAAACGATTGAGTTGAATTTTATATCTTTACCCCCTTGATGAGCCTAAAATGACGTAGTTTTGAGTTTAAAATTACAGCAGTACATTAGATTTATGCTCCGGTGCCTTTATTTTGTTGGGTTATGGGTTATCTATACATGAATAATACTTCATTTACATGTGGATTGATGTCTTTTTATTATATCTTATTCTTAACATAAAATCTAGTTTGTTGGATTAGATGTGATTTAAACACAATTGCATTTACTTGTAATTAATGCTTTTCATTTAAATATTACTTATTTCAGCGTTATGACGTGTGCGAATATTTGTGTATGTTTTAATTAAATCATATTATTTTAATTACGGTTGGGGTGAACCCAATTCAACCACAATTAGACCTTTGAAACTTGAACCACTACTTCTACCGGCATTAGTCTAATCCGATTTTCTGTACCTCATCACTTATTTTTACTTGTGAACATTGTGGTCATATTTTTCATATTTGATTTTAAAACCTGAAATTTTGTGTAGTCTGAAGTGGTGGGCATGCGAGTTATTTGTATTCTTGGCTGGACTGTTTCCAAACCCAAAGTTGGAGACATCTGTCTTATCTATATGGTAAGCATTTTAACTTGCAACGTTTTGTCTTATTCATTGCAAAATCTTACACTCTTTACACACACACACACACACATACATATATATATATATATTGGATTTCATTTGTGATATCTCGTTGTTAACATAATTTCCTTTAATTTTTGTGTGATCAGCCTTACAATCTCAACTTTGCACTTTACCATACCATATGGGATTGGAGCTGCTTCTAGGTTTGTTCCTTGCTTAATGTGCTTTTCTTATCCGGATCTTGAATCTGGAATTTTAATTTGAAGTATTTTAGAAAGGTAAAGTTAGAGGGATATATATAATATCACGTACTCCTCTGGACCTACATGTATGTATGAGATTGATAACTCATGTATAGTTGATAACTCATTTATAGATATTAAGAAAATTAGTTAAATTAGTTATCTGTCAGAAATATTAAGTTCTAATCATTTGCATTAGAAACTCTCTGAATATGTGCAATTAATAGGGATAATTTTGAAGAGTAAATTACAAGTTTAGGAGACAAAAGTGTTTTAGGATGTTACATCTAAAACCAAAACAAACCTTTCCACTAGCCCTTACGTTTATGATAGGAGAAGTAAGACAAGGGGTGTGTTTGGCGTCAATGATTTGGAGAGGAGATGGAAAATTTTTATAATGAGAAGGATTTAAGGAAATACACTATAAAAAAAAACACTAAATTTCCGATAGAATTTGCCACGAAATTCAAAGTTTCAGACATAATTTCCGATAGAATTTGTGAAGGAATGAATTCCATCGTTGATAATAGCGTGACAAATCAAGTTCCAATGGAATTCATATTCCATCGGAAATTGGAATTTCTGACGGAATTAATTCCGTCGCAAATTTCCAACGGAATTCCATTGAAAATTTGCGACGGAATTGCAAATTTCCTTGCAAACTTATTTTTTATTTTTTAAATTTTAAAAAATCACGTGGCAACTCTGGCCAGCCGGCGCCCAGATCTGCCACGTATTGCAGCTTACCTCCGTCACATGTCGCAACCTCTTTTTTCCTGAAAATACAACTCAACTTGCTTTCCTTTGGTTCGAACCCATGACCTTATCCGTACGCATGCAATACCTTACCGGATGGACTCAACTGCTTTGGTGTTTTATTATTACACAATTATATATATATAATCTTATTATATATAATAAATTATTTATAAATATATATTTGTTTCTTATATATAAATGTAATAATAATATAAAATAATTTTATATATTCTTATAATGTTTAATATAAATTAACTTCAAATTAAAAAATTTTACATCTTAAATAAATTTTATATGACAATATTTTTGTCTAATTTCTAAAATTAATTTTTTATTAAAATTAATTAATAACTAATAAATAATTACTAACTAATAATTTTTATTAATATTAATTAATAACTCATAAATTTTATTTTTTATAAATAAATTTTTATATGACCATTTTACTTCTACAGAGACCAAAACCTTCGATTGGAAACTTGAGGAGTCAAAAACAAAATAAGAAAAAACTTGAGGGATGAAAGATGATATCAATCATAATTTTTAAATATTTATATGACTAATAATATCATAATTTTAATTTTTATAAAGATATTTTTTAAAATTAAATTGAATTAAAAAATTATAATTTTTTAATTTTTTCGACGGAATGCAAATTACCACGGAAATTTCCATCAGAAATTCCGTGGCAAATTTTGCCATGGAATTATTTTGTTAGAAACTCTGTGGCAAAAAATTTTGCCACGGAATTTACAACGGAATATTTTCCATGGCTAATTTAACAAGGAAAAAATTCTGTCGGAAACTTTTTTGACGGATTTCCGTCAGAATTTGCCACAGAAACGAATTCCATGGCAAATTCCATCGGAAATTTAATGTTTTTTGTAGTGATAGGAGAACTGGGGTTGCAAAATTTTAATAAAGAGATGTAAGATAAAAGAGTAAGAAAAGCTAATTAAAAACTTTTAACCACAATTCTCTCATTTTTTAAATCCAAGAACAACAACATAATCTTTATCCCACTAGGTAGGGTCGGCTACATGGATCACAAGGTGTCATTGTGCTCTGTTGAAAACCATATCTTTAGATACATTATTAATCAAAAGATCTCTTTCTATGACCTCATTGAGCATTCATTTCGGCCTTCCTCAACCTCATTTTACAGGACTCCATACACTTGATCAATCCTCCTTATCAGAGCATTCAATGGCCTTCGTTGAACAAGTCCAAACCACCTCAAATGATTTTCTACCATTTTTCCTTCAATAGCGGCCACTCCAACTCGTTCACGTATACGACTATTACAAATCTTATCTTTTCTTGTATGACCACATATCCATCTCAACATCCTCATCTCGGCTACCCCCATTCTGTGTTCATGTTGTCCCTTTAAAGCCCAACACTCACTACCATATACCATTGCTAGTCTTATAGCAATGCGATAGAACTGCTCTTTTACTTTATTAAGTATTTTCTGATCACACATAACTCCAGTAGCTTTTCTCCATTTAAACCATCCTGCTTGAACTATGTGATTGACATCTCCATTTACCATCTTGTTGTATGATTGATCGCAAATATCTAAATTTTTTCACTTGCGGAATGATTTGTCCTCCCAATTTAACTTCCACTTCACTTCGACCTTGTTTCTTATCATAATTACAATGCATATATTCATTTTTGCTCCTACTCAAACGAAAGCCCTTCAATTCCAAAGTCTATCTCCATATCTCAAGTTTAGCATTAATTTTCTCCTAGATTCAGCCAACAGAACTATATCATCTGCAAAACCATGTATTTAGGGATCTATTCTTTTATACACTCAGTTAGAATATCTACCACTAGGTTAAACAAATAAAGGCTCAAAGTTGATCCCTGATGTAAACCAATCCTTATACGAAAGTCCTTTGTAACACCTCTAAGCATTCTAACATTAGTTGTAACCCCCTCATACATGTCTTGAATGGCTTTGATATATACAATCCACACCCATTTCTTTTCCAAGGCTTTCCAAATTACATCTCTTGGCACGCGGTCATACGATTTTTCCAAATCAATTAAAACCATATGCAAATCTCTTCCTTTGCTCTTATCCTTTTCCATTAGCCCCTTAATAAATAAATCACTTCTGTCATGGACCTTCCTGTCATGAATCCAAATTGGTTTTTAGCAACATCAGTCTCCAATATCAACTTGTGTTCAATCACCTTTTCCCACAATTTCATTGTACGACTCATAAGCTTAATTCCTCTATAGTTTACACAATTCTGAATATCCATTTTATTCTTATAAATGGGGATCAAAGTACTTTTCTCCACTCAATCAACATTTTCTTGGATCGTAAAATTTCATTAAATAATTTTGTGAGGCACAACACACCCTCTTCACCCAAACATTTCCAAACTTCAATAAGAATACCATCAAGTCCAACAGCTTTACCATTTTCCATTTTCTTAAGAGCTTCCTTAATCTCGCCAACTCAAATCCTGTGGTAAAAGGACAAATTGATATCACTTTCTCGAGTTGTCAAATCTTCCCAATCAGAAGGCAACCCTCCCCCTCTATCAATGAACAACTTATAAAACTAAAAGTAAGCTTCCCACCTATTCTTAATATCTCTATCAGTAACCAAAACTATGTCTTCTTCATCCTTTATACACCTCACTTAGTCCAAGTCTCTTGATTTTCTCTCCATGTTATTTGTGATCTTGTAAATCTTACGCTCTCCTACCTTTGTCTCTAATACCTTTGTCCCTAACTTTTTACAAAACTCCTCATATGCTTTATTACGAGCTTCACTCACTGCCTTCTAAGTCTCCTTTTTAGCCAAACAATACCTTTCCCAATTTTCAACATTATTCAAAGTGTATGGCTTTTAAAACAATATTTCTTATGCTTGACTTTCTCTTGAACAGTCTCATTTTTTAAATCCAATGTAAGAAAATGTTTCCTCCACTTACTTTCTCTTCCCTCCCCTCCTATCAAAGAAGCCCATAAGGAAGATCAATTCTTGGCGTTTGGCTCCTCTCCCTTTCCTCCCCTTTACCAAAAACTACACCATTTTGGGTATTAAAGAGCGAGGTTGGCCTATTTTTTTCTCTTTTCAAAGATAACATTCAACGCTCTAAAGTATTTTTTAAGTGGCACCCAATACGTGAAAGTAATTTTTGAGGCACTAATCACCCTCAAATATTTTTTTCAATTGTAACTATTGTCTAGTAACCTGCACTTTAAAGTATTTTTTTCAATAACAACCAGTATCATAAATTAAATTTTTAGTTCACTTAGCACCTTAAATAATTTTTTCAATAACACCAAGTATCCTAAAATAATTGTCTTTACATCTGATCCCCTGAAATATTTTTTTTATCAACACTCTACATCTTAAGTTTAAACTACTCATAGCAATTAGAAAAATATTTTAATGTGTTGGATGCACACAAAAAATCATTTTAGAATACTAGGCGTCACTGAAAAATACTTCAAGGCTCAAAATATTTTTTTTGGAACAAAAATGGGCCCAACCTCACTTTTTTTACACCTAAAATGGTGTTGTTTTGGGTAAAGGAGAGAAAAGGGATGGAAAAGTAAGGGAGAGGAGCCGGACACCAATTCTTGAGGGTATAGAGTGGAGAGAGAAAGGGGTTTAGGTGATTTATGGTATACGAGATAGGTATATGAGGGGAGTTTTGTCTCACGCTATCTGAACTTCTAAGTAGTGAATCTACTAGAATGATTAAGCCCCACATTGAATGATGGAAAGATAAATTAAACTTATATAATATTGAAACAAGTCCTATCAAATTGATTTTGAGTATACTAATAAAAATAGAAAGACAAACCTAACCAATTCAAGATATCTTACCATATATATCTCTCTCTCAAACTTAACCATAACGTATTTCAGAGATATCTACTCTTCAACTCAAATATCACACATGCTAAACTCTATTTTTGATCTGACTATATTTTGTTTAATGTGATGATATGTGTGTGTGTGTGTACAGCACAAGAGTGGCGAACGAGGTAGGGGCAGGGAACATAGAAGGAACAAAAGGAGCAGTAGGAGTATGGATGATAGTGGGAATAACAGGGGGATGTGTTGTGAGTGCAACTCTTTCACTACAAAAAAGTACTAAATTTCTGACGGAATTTGCCACGGAATTGAGAGTTTTCGACGAAATTTCCGACGGATTTCCATTCCGTCGCTAATAACAGCATGACAAACCAATTTTTGACGGAATTCAGATTCCGTTGCAAATTTCTGATGAAATTAATTTCGTCGCAAATTGCGAGGGAATTTCCGACGGAATTGAATTCCGTCACAATTTCTGATGGAATTAATTCCGTTGAATTTCCCTCGCAATTTCCAACGGAATTAATTCAGTTGGAAACTTATTTTTTATTTTTAAATTTTAAAAAGCCAAGTGGCAACTCCAGTGGCCGCCACTTCATCGCCGGCGGCGGCGCGTGACAGCTCTAGCTACCTCCACCTCGTCGCCAACACCCAGATCCACCACTTGTCACAACCTCCCTCCGCCACATGTCACAACCTCTTTTTTTTTGGGAAATACAACTCAACTTGGTCTCCTTTGGTTCAAACCCACAACGTTATCCGTACGAGTGCGATACCTTACCGGATGAGCTCAACTGCTTTGGCGTTCTATTATTACACAATTATATATATATATATATATATATATATATATATAATCTTATTATACGCAATCAATTATTTATAAATATATATTTGTTTCTTATATATAAATGTAATAATAAAATAAAATAAATTTATATATTCTTATAATTTTTAATATAAATTTACTTCAAATTAAAAAATTTTACATCTTAAATAAATTTCATATGACTATATTTTGTCTACTTTCTAAAATTAATTTTTTTATTCACATTAATTAATAACTAATAAATAATTATTAACTAATATTTTTTTACTAATATTAATTAAACACTAATAAAATTTATTTTTTATAAACAAATTTTTATATGACCATTTTGCCCCTACAGAAACCAAATCCTATGATTGAAAATTAAAAATATTTTAGAAATTAGAAAATAATAATTTAAAATAAATTTTAAAAAAATTAAAAATATTAATTAATATCTAATAAATTTTTTAAAAATAATTTCTTTAAAATTAAATTTAATTAAATAATAATAATTTTGAAATGTTGCCACAGAATTTCCTATGGCAATTGAATTTCGTCGAAAATTTCCAATGGAGTTTTGCGACGGAATTAGTTTGTCGGAAATTCCGTGGCAAAAATGGAATTTGTTAGAGCAAGTGTTTCACCCAAGAGGGGGGTGAATTGGGTGACACTAAAATTTCGTTGCAAATATGAAATCTTGATGGTGAATACAAAGCAGTAAAGAGTAAGGAGAAATATCACCGAAGTGTACACCGAGAGTTATACTGATTTGGCCACAACCACTTTGACCTACGTCCAGTCCTCAGAGCTTCTCTGAGAGTTTCACTATAACTTCTAAGATTCAGTGGGTTCTTGGCACCTCAGTACAAGCAAGTTCCTTCGCCTAGACACTCGCTCCCCCTTACAAGTTGTAATCCTATCCCAACTTAAGGTTCCACAACCTTAAGTTACCTCAATAACAAATATTGAATTTGAATGAAATATCTCTCTCACAGAGTGAATAAGAATCACTGAAGTATAGAATTACAAGTATGTGTAAAACATATTAGTGAACTTGATAATACGTTCGTGTGTGTGTTCTTGTGGTTCTTCTCTGTTTGGATGTTCCCATATATATGTGTGTGTGTGTGTGTGTGTGTGTGTGTGTGTGTGTGTTGGTAATGACCGTTGGAACATTTTCTTCTCATCCGTTAGAGTGTGCGCAACCATTGTTGACTTTTCCAGTATTTGAAAAATATCCGTTTGTGGTAGGTGACGGTAGGTAACGTTTGAACCTTGCATTTGACTTTCCTTATTTGGTAAGATCTATTCATTGTTTATCTGTGAATATGCTAAGAATACTAATATAATGAAGGGTTAAACACATAGGAAACAAATCAAAGAACGTTGGAATGATTTCTCAAATTCTGAACTTGCATACTCGAGTATTCATTAAAGTTTACTCAAGTACTTACTCGAGTAACATCGTGAAAGTAATGATAAACTGCAAGTTAATAAATGAACATTACATTACTCGGGTAGTGCATGGAGTAAACAAATTTACAAACCTTGGAAATACCTATTTACTCGGATACTTACTCGGGTATGGCACACTTTTCTTCATAGGTTACTCGAGTAGCAACTCGAGTAAACTCTCAAATAAACTTTAGGTTACTCGATGCTTCACTCCAGTAATGTTGGCAGGATTTCAAGGCTGAGAGCACTTAAAGTTTGATTACCTTGTTACTCGAGTACTTACTCGAGTAAACATAAATTTTCTGCATAGCTTACTCAGGTAGTGACTTGAAGTTTTCTTCTGAGTACTCGGGTAATGACTTGAAGTGAAGTGTGATAAAAGCATATCATGTTATTCGAGTATTACCTTCAGGTTTTGCTTACCACTGTGAGTTACTCGAGTAGCTCCTCGAGTAACATTGGCAGGATAGGAAATGCCGAGAGCAACATATTTCTTGAAACAAGGGACTCGAGTACATACTCGAGTATCGTTGGCAGGCCGAGAGTAACTGGAAGTGTTTTACATGGTTACTCGAGTAACATTGGCAGGCCGAGAGCAACTCCAAGTGATTTACCTGGTTACTCGAGTAGCCACTCGAGTAATGTTGGCAAGTCGAGAGCAACTGGAAGTCATTTACCTTATTACTCGAGTGCTTACTCGAGTAACGTTGGCAGGTTTCTTGAAGGTTGGCTCTGATTACTTCAAGTTTTTGTCCATTACTCGAGTACTTACTCGAGTAACCCTTTAGAAAACTTGCCAGTAATGAAGTTTCTCAGCTTTTTCTCTTGGCCTTTCTTAATTACTCCAATGCTTATTTCATGTGATGACTTGCCCTGTTATTACTTTGTTCAAACTTATTTGTTTATCAAATCTTTTTCATACCATCCTTTGTTATCATCAAAACATGAGAGATCTAATAGAATTTGCCACGGAAAAAATCCGTCGGAAAATTTTTCAACGGAATTTCATATGGAAATTTTTTCAATAGCAAATTCTATCGAAAATTTCATGTTTTTTTGTAGTATATTAGGACTGAGACACATATTGGGTTATGCCTTTAACTCCGATCATGACCTTGTTCACTACATTGCTTCCATCAGTCCTCTCTTATGCCTCTCCATCTTCTTCGACTCCCTCCAAGCTATTCTCTCAGGTTAACAATACCCACCCCTCACTCTCCTATTAATATAACAAAATTCATATCACACGATACTTTATATGGTTACTATGTCTCGTCTTTAATATAAGAGTCAGTTGACTAATTTGGATAGATTAAGGAAATTAGTTATATTAGTTATTTGCAACAAATATAAGTTTTTTTCATAAAATATATACCATCTTTCATCACAACTACCATTGGATAGAAACTCTTTAATGTGTGCAATCAGTAAGGGTACTTTGAGGAAAACATTATAAATTTAAGAGACAAAATGGATTGAGTTATTATATTTAAAACTAAATCAAATCCCCTGCCAGCTCTTATATTAAATACTAGAGGTAGAATGAATTAATGCAACCAATTTTTTATATTCATACAATGCCTCATGCATGAGATGAGTTGTGTATCTAATTTTTTTCACAAGTTACGTTGTTTATAAGCGCTTAGCCTTGAATAGCACAACTCAACTTAATTAAGCTACATGCAATATATAAAAATAAAGAGTTTATATACAATAAAAATTATAATAAATAAATCATATCATTCACTGAGTCTTACATAACATATAATTCATTTTGTCAAATTCTATTTCCCTTACCGTTCACTTAGCTTCCCTCTATTTCTTTATTTACATCATTGAGATTTAATATCCTTTGAAAAGTTTTAAGAGATAATATATAGAATACTTTAATAAAAGTATAATGATATAAACTATATAGATCAAATTTATTATTTAAAGTTTTTTTTATTTAATATTATAATAATATTTTTATATGATATTAAATTTCAACCATCAAAGTTGATCTAACAATGTAAATAAAGAAGTGGAGAGAAGTAAACCGTAAGAGAAACAGAAAGGCCCCTTCCCGTACTCGTGCATATAATGTAAAAAGCTTTTATCACTTCACTCATAAGTCAAGCATAGTTTATGGAAATGGGAAAAAAGGGGGGGAAAAAAGAATAATTGAAGATTCTATAAGATTTGGAGACAACTAATAAAAGAAATTTAAAGATTAATAAGAAGATTTATAAATATTTTATTTTGATTTTGATTTTTTTTGTTACTCCATATTTTTATTTCTTATCATAAATTGTTATCTGTGAGAATATTTGTATTTAATTTTACGGCTTTTAGTATATTTTACTATGGTAAGGGTTGATGTTATAAATAAATAGTCGTTCACACATCTTATTTTATAGATCTTTGAATGAAATAGAATTAAATATTGAATTTTCTTCCCCCCTCCCCTGAGTTTTTTCTTCTCTCTTTGCCTGTTATTCTTCCTTCTCTCCCCCTCCCCCATTCTACATCAATAGATAGCTCTTAGAATTTGTGCAATAATAAGAAAATATGTCCCGGGTACAATAAAACTGAAATATATCTTTATATTTAAGAAAAATTGTAACAAGCTGTAGTATTTAAAAATGATGAGGAATGTAATTAACAGGAGTGGCAAGAGGAAGTGGGTGGCAAAATGTGGGAGCATATGTGAACATTGGAGCATTCTATGTAATAGTAGTTCCTGTGGGAGCTTCACTGGCCTTCCTTGCTCATTGGAAATCAAAGGGCCTTTGGATTGGTCTTCTCTCAGGCTCTCTTCTCCAATCTTTTCTTCTTTCTCTCATGATTGCTCTCACTAAATGGTCTACTCAGGTTCCTTTAATTTCCTTCCACACTCTTCTTTTTCTATATATATAAACACTTGTTCGGTTCTTATTATAAGATATATTTGGAGAGTTGATATTTACCCTAACTATAAGACCTAATTATCATATTTGTCAACTTTTTCTTAATTTACGTCTATTGATACTCTCTCAACAATAATTAAAGAAGAGAGTATGAATGATGGAATTAAGGAAGATGACTAAGGTGTTTTAGAAAATATATACCATATTAGTTAACCTAAGCAACTTCCTTATTCTAATTAAATTAGGTAAATATATATTATATTAAAAACCGAAGAAAGTATTCTCTATATTCTGAGAAATATTTAACATCGAAAAGAGGAAAAATGGAGTCTTTGTCAAAACTACTTTGAGAGTCTTTAAAATTAAAGTAGGAGTCTTTCAATATATATATATATTGCCCAGAAAGAAAATACGTATTAGTTTTAACAGATGACCCACATAATCATTTGCCAATAAAATTAAACTAGCCGCATATGAATACATTTTTTTTATATGTGAAATTAACAGGGATATATTTAGTTTGAAGGGAAAAAAATATAAATTTGATAGATAAAAGAGATTGGAATATTATATTTATAACCAAGGAAAACTTCTCTGTTAGCTACTATATTTAAGAGTTGATTGAGTATATGTGCTTACTCTTCTTGTGAATGCAAATGGATTTGAATTCTCTTCAAGCACACATGAAAACGAATTGTTGGATTCTCTCCACCGCCCTTACCCTCTACCACTTTTCATCTCAACTGTTATAGTATTTAATTTTGAATCGTCTAGATTTAATATTTAATAAAATAATTTTAAATATATTTCATTTGTAATGTTAAAATATCATAGTTAAAGTGGAGGGAAAGGGAAGTGAAAAAAATCCAAGTCGTATAAATATCGGATAAATTGGTGGGTCTCACATATTAGATGGGGTCATTGGGCCCAGCAAAATCTCTCTCTTCACCTGTTTTCCCTCTAATTTTTAGAGAGAATTCAGACAAACCTTGATTATGGTGTTAATTATTAATAGTGTGTGTGTGTGTGTGTTTGCAGGCAAAGAGGACAAGGCAAAGCATATTTGATTTAGGATCTCCGGATGCAAATGACTCAGTGAACCAACACTAATAATTATGAGTAAATACTGCCATGACCTTGACATCTCAACTGTGGTTGGCGATCTGTTCTTTAATTATTTTTTCAACTTATATATATATATATCAAATGATACGAGACAAGAAAATTAGATTTTTTTTTTTTTAATTGTTTTATAGAGATTTCAATTAAAGGCAATCTCAAAATAAACATAGGCAAGGTCCTACTTGATTTGGTTCATGCATCTGATTTATTCTCTCAGGATATATTTCAACAAATAAGAAAGAAATGAGCAAAAAGGCAACAAATTTAATTTATTTAATATATATTAAAGTTTTTATTATTTAATTTCGTTCATATTTTTATTGAAATTTTCAAGTAATTATATGAAAGAAATTTAATTATTTCAATTTTTATATAGAACATTTTCTATATGAAAATTGATTATTGTGCGTTGGCAGGACCCTATGCTTGGAAATGATTTAGAGGTTGATATAATTGGGCTGGGCCAAGTGGACACATGGGGCTCGAATTTTATACACGGACACGGTCTCAAGAAAACCGTAAATGTCCCTCTAAAAATAAAGGGTTGGGTTTAACAAGAAGGACTATTTTTTCACATCATAACGAATCAATATTCAAGTTTTCTTTGAGAGATATGCCCATATTTAGCATTTGAAAATGCCTAAACAAAATTATCTCTAATAAAAAGATATTCGTGCCTATAAAAGAAATGTCCCTTTATAAAACAATTCATAACCAGTTAAATGACCCCACTACAAAAATAATCATTATTCATTATTAAATTATAAAAATTTAAAAAAAATTGAAATTCAAAACTAATATGTATCATAAAAATGTATGATGAATTTCGTCTTCATGAACTTGGCTCCAAATTGGACTAGATTCAAACAAAAGAGAACTGAAAACAAGATGAATAATAGTTATAAATTGGACTAGATTCAAACAACAGAAAATTGAAAACAAGATGAACAATGGCTCTAAATTAGACTAGATTCAAACAAAAGAGAATTGAAAATAAAATGAATACTTTTTTAATTAAAAATTTGAGAATTAGATTCCTTGAGCTCATCGCAAATATGCCAAGAAATAATTATAATATGGATCTTGGTCCTCTCAGAATCCCCCTTCCTCTGATTTTTATCTCACTTCAATTAGAAAATGGAAAGTTTAGATTTAATATTTATGTAGTAACATATTATCATAATATTATAAAAATATATATGTAAATTTGTTGACATTTGATTTGGCCGTTCATACATGTAGTCTATTAAAAATAAAAATAAAAACTTAATTTATAAAATATTGTAATAATAATTTTATAAAATATGTAATCTAAACTATCCATTTTTAAACTAAAAGTTGAGATAAGATTCTTACAATAACAAGAAAAGAAGACAAATGATTCTTTTTTTGATACTACTTCCGGTTTTTAATATAAGACATAGTTACCTAATTTTGATTAGATTAAAGAAGTTAGTTAAGTTAGTTAATATGATATATATTTTTTAAAATACTCTAGTCATCTTCTTTAATTCCCTCTTTCCCTTTCTTCCTTGAATATTGTTGAGGGATCATCAATATGAGTAAATTAGGAAAATTTTGACTATATAAAAAAAATGTCTTATATTTAAGACTAAGGTCAATACCTCAAATATATCTTATTTTAAGGATATGAGGGAGTAACAAGAGAGAAAGGATTGTGAAGGGTTCACTTGACTACTTCCATGAAAATACTCCCGTTTGAGTTAGTGTTAGAGAAGCAAGTTCATATAAATCGCGATAAAACTTTTCTCACATAATTATCTTTTATGCTATTAATCGGGTAGGAAAAGAAGTTTTTACTAGAAACCTAAACCGTCACACAACAAATGAACGAATGTGAAATAGTGTTTATTTAGGTTAGTGGTAAAGAATTGATTAAAAAAAAACAAAGACAATTTTATTCCAACAAAAAAAATATAAAAAAAAAAGTAATAGAGTTTCATTAACTAGGAAAGTACACTAGAAAACCTAGAAACTTAAGACGTTTAAAAACATAAACAACATCAAATAAAAAAAATGATTTTCTACTTTGCAAAGTAAATATATCAGAAATTTAGAATAGCACTTCATCTCATCAAAATGAGGTTTTATGCACAGCCTGTAATATTCCACCTTTTGGAATTATACTCTTTGGTTCAATGAGTGTCACATGTCAATAACGTAACTGTCTGCGCTTCGTACATTTAAATCGAACAACAACCCTCCATTTATTCCACTGAATGCAATTACCTACTACTGTCTTTGTCCTATGGAATTTTTTCAAAATAAAAAACTATTTTTTCTTAAAAAAAATAATGAGAATAATTTTGTTAGGATAAGGATTTTTTTCCCCTCTACAATGACAAGGCCACCATTATCACTCCAAAAAAAAAAAGAACGACATTAAAGTTTAAGTGCCCGTTTGGATTAATGGAGGAGAAATGATTTTTTTTACCATCTGACTTTTAGAAAAGTAAGGTAGGATTAAAAATGAAAATATAAATATAATTTGTGTTTGGATTAGCGGCGACAGAAGAGACTTTTTTTCTAATCTTGAACCTGTTTGGATTAGAGTTTGAAAAGCCCGTTTAGATGCAAAATGACTGAAATGGGCATGGATGCTACTACCTTCGGTCCTAATTATAAGAAAAATTTGACTTTTTTTTTGGAGAAATTAAGGAAGCTAAATAAATTACATAATCATATCATATGTTATGTATCCTTATATTATATATTAATTTATTAGTCAAACTAATTAGTTTGAAAAAAATATATAAATATTAATACTCTAAAGTAATTTAATTAGCTTCCTTAATTTCTCCAAAAAAGTCAACTTTGTCTTATAATTAGAATTTGAGGGAGTATTGAATACTACATATATATATATATATATATATATATATATATATATTATTAGAAGTGCAGGTGGAGGCAGGAAAAACAACGCAAAGGAGCTTCACAAAAAAAGCCACGATAATGATATAAGCATAGTGGAAATTAAAACTTTACCAAACGGTGCATTTTTGTCCGAAGAACATTTTTTTAAGGAAAACGTGCGGTGAGCCATAGCAACCACTTTATCAAACAGGCCATAACAATGGCAAGCCTCTGTGCCCAAATGGAAAGTTCATGATGAAAGATCCCAACATCAATAACACAGCACGTGAATTCTGCGAGTTTGTCGACGTATTGGTTAGCTTCTCTGAAAACATGATTTAACATGATAGTCAATCTCGGATAATAATGAGGTTTATAATTTTCTTGATATAACTAATAAGTGGATGATTAATTCTAATTAAGCTTATTCTTTTTTGTTTTAATGAGAATGATTATTTCAATTGAGTTGCAATGAATATTAGTAATAGGATAAGGATGGAATTCTGTCATGGTTTTTTGTTTCTATAATTTTATAAAGGCTTGATTTGAGCATAAAATTGTTAACTTAGTTAATGTATTAAGTATAAGAACCAAAATTAAAATTCGTTAAAAATATATAAACTAAAATCAAAATTTTTAAAAAATATAGGGACAAAAAACCAAAACTCATAGGGATCATAACAAAAACTCATTAAAAATATAAATAAAAAGTGCCACTTTTTTTTGGTTAAATATGTGATAGAGAACATAGAAATCCATTTTGAGTGGCACTACAAAAAGAATGGTATTTCGTAGTGGAGCATTTGTAGCGGTTACTTTAAACCGCTACAAATATTAATATTTGTAGTTGTTTTAACATAAACCGCTACAATATTGTAGCAGCAACCTACATGTCAAGTGGCGCGACTGATTAGTAACGTTATTTGTAGTGGTTAATAGAAAAAAAAGCTACAAATATGGCGTGAGTTTCCCGCCAAAATTTATTTTGGTTAGTTTATAGTGGTTACAACAAATAAACCGCTATAAAGTTCGTGCCATTTGGCGCCACCAAGCCGCGCCAATAGTGTATCGGTTTTTTGTGGCAGTTACTATGAATTGGACCGCTACAAAATGCCAAAGATCGCCTATTTGTAGTGGTTATGTTTGCAGAACTACTACAGAACTTCAAAGGTCATCACATTTATTGTGGTTATGCTTTCATAATCGCTACATAACTTCAAAGATCATCAAAAAATTAGCGGTTATTTTATAACCGCTACAAAGTTTTGCTGCACTAGCTTTTTTGTAATGGTTGATGTAGCAGTTTTTTAAATAACCGCTATAAAATCCACAACTATAAAAGCGCCGCGGCCCCCTCCTTTCTCCCATTTGGCCATTTTGTTTTCTAAAGTTTCTCTGAGAGTTTTCCTTCAGATCTGAGCATTCTGATGTCTGTCGAAGAGTTTTCTCTCTAGCATTTCTCATTATCACTTGAGATGGCTTTAGGGATAGACAAGGGGAAGGAGACCAAGGTCCCCGACCAGACTGATTCTGAGGGGTAGCAGCAGCAAAGAAGGGGGCAGTGGTAGGGGGCACCACGGAGGAAGGGCGACCGTGCCATTTCAGCCCATCTCCCCACAGCAACCATAGGAGTTGACCCTACTACAGCCACCGCAGACAATCTCACAGGAGATGACCACACCAGAGGTGCCTGATTTGGGAGAAGGAGATATCAGTGTCTATGACTATGACGCAAACGAGGACTTCCATGGTCTATGTCTATGACTAACGCAAAAACACTAATAAGTAATTGTTTCATAAAATGGCAGGAGCGGAAGCAATAGTCATAGGCTGAGCTATGAGAGACCCAGGCCGAGGAGTCACAAGGGTTAATGGACCCCATGGTTCCTTTAAAGGCAGATCTGGGTCAAGTTGAGCATCCCGGACACGTGCGGGGATGGGGATAGGCGCCAGACCTAGCATGGTCTACGGCAGGAGCGCCGCCTCTGAGGCAAGCAGCTCTAGAGCACAGACATCCGAGGTCAGATGTCCGAGGGATGAGTCTGTTAAGGAGCTACGCTTAGATTTGGCTAGGATACAGGCTGTAATGGTTCAATAGCAGCAGCCTGATTTCTACTATGCTCAGCATGCGCAGTGGTGCGATATCACAAACTTCATGCTCGAGCGGTCGTGGAGTCACCTGTTCCCAAATGAGCAGCATCCACAAGTTCCCCTATCTCTCGATTCATCATCCAGCATCCTCTTCCTCCTCTTGTTGATGATAATAGTGCTGTTAACTCTGCCCAGCGCCCCGATCCAACAACACCTGAGGGAGGACCAGATGATCAGCCTCCTGCTAGTTAGTTTAGAATATATATATATATATATATATTTTAAAACATTTGTAAATAAACCTAGATATTTTATTTTCAGAACTTAAATTTTTATTGCGTTTACAATAGTTATGTTTATATTTTTAGAGCTTTGTTAAATTTGTGTTGCATTTACAACAGTCTTATTTATATTTTTAAGACTAACCACAAAAAAAATAATCATATATATTTGTAGTGCTTTTATTATAAAACCGATACAAATATTTAAAAAAATATTTTCTACCATATTTATAGCGATTAATATTAAATGAAAAACAACCGCTACAAATATTCAACATTTGAATTTTGAAATGCCCCCTACTCTATTCTTAATTTGTAGCGGTTTACAAACATAACCGCTACAAATCGATAAACAATTTTTTTAAAAAAATTGTCCAACGTTCATTAATATTTCTATCTTATAACTGCTACAAAGTCAAAATATTTGAAATTTGAAATTCTTTTACCGCCTAAAATTTGTAGCGGTTAAGATTTGTAACCGCTACAAATATATATTAGTAGCGGTTTTGTTTTAAAACCACTACAAGGTTAAAATAAATTCTTCTAATTGATTCCAATGAGTCGTAAATTGGTAGCAATTTTACTCATATAATCGCTACAAATTTGTAACATGGTAGCAGTTATTGTAGCGGTTTCTGAACCACTACAAAATATTAAACTTTGGAAAATCATAATATAAGCTCCTAGGCATTCGTAATTCTCTATTCACTCATCTTCTTCACTATACTTTCTTCACTCTCACTAGTCGCTATGCATAAGTCATGGATCAGGTTGTCACGCAATTCTCCAGAATATTTGTACAGGTTAAACAATTTCTTGGATTTCGTATTCACTCACGCTAGCTGTAACAGCAAGATCGTCTGTCCGTGTTGGAGATGCAAGTTCAAGAAGTGGCATGCACGACATGTTATTAAGGAACATTTGCTTTTAAAGCCTTTCCTAGAAGACTATACGTTCTGGGCAATTCATGGTGAGAAGGCAGGTATGAGATATGATGACGCTCTTCCTCGAAGTTCACAAGTAGGAGTTCAACTAGATAAAGATGATCCTGTTAATGATGCTGTGCGTGATGCATTTGGTGCTCATAACGACAACTTCAATGAAGAAGTGCAAGGCTCAGAGCCTGTGTTCATGCTGAATGAAGCCGCTCGGGATTTTTTCAGCTTGATGGATGAAGTAGATCATCCTTTATATTCAAGTTTGTCAAAAATATTCTAAATTATCTTTCTTGATCAAGTTGTATCATAGCAAGTGCTTGTGTGGAATCACAGATAAGTGAATGTCGATGTTGCTGGAATTATTACAAGATGCATTCCCTGACGTAGAGATTCCCACAATGTTCTACGAGACCAAGAAGATTATTAACAGATTGGGCTTGAACTTAAAAAAATCGATGCATGCCCCAATGATTGTATGTTGTATTGGGGAGACGATGACAACAAGGAGACTTGTAAGCGATGTCACATATCAAGGTACAAGACAATTAGGAAGAGAAAGAAGCTGAAGAAGAAACCTATAAAGATTCTCAGATACTTCCCCTTGAAGCCGCGCTTACAAAGCTTGTTTATGTCGTCTAAAACGGTGAAGCACATGAGGTTGATAAGAATGAAGATGGTAAATTATGACATCCTCAGGATGCAGATGATTAGAAAACGTTCGACAAAGACTTCCCATCTTTCATTGCTAACCCCTAAAATGTTAGACTTGCTTTGGTGACCGACTCTTTCGGTCTATATGGGAATCTTAACACACGTTACAATATTTGGTCAATAGTCTTAGTTCCCTACAATTTGCCCCCTGGATGTGTATGAAACAAAGCTCCTTCATTTTGTCTATGATCATTCCAGGCAAAAAGGCACTGGATAATGACATTGATGTGTATATGTAACCGCTTATTGCGGAATTGCTTGACCTGTGGAATGTCGACATCGAGAATATGATGCCTATGGATGATTGACCCCTGAATTGTTCAACTTGCATGGAACCTTGATGTGGACGATTAGTGACTTTTCTGACCTTAGAACATTATCCAGGTGGAATATGCATACTGGCTCAGCTTGTCCAACTTGCAATTTTGACTCTGACACAGTGCGCCTTTCCCACAGTCGGAAGTGGTGCTTTATGAGGCATTGGAGGTTTCTCGATGGAAGGCATAAGTTTAGATAGCAACAAAATCGCTTCAATGGGAAACCAGAAACAAGAGGGCCACCTTAGACTTTATCTAGCGCAGACATCTTACAGTAGCTTGAGGATGTTGAATTCAAGTTTGGAAAAAGTGATGATGCAGCACAAGCAGGTAGAAAGAGGGGCAAGGCTTCTGCGCCTCAGCTATGGAGGAAGATAAGCATTTCTTTACTCTTCCATATTGGAATTCTAATTTACTTTGCCACAATCTTGATGTCATGCACCTTGAAAAAAATGTATGCGATAATGTCCTATATATGCTTCTTAATAAACCGGGAAAGTCAAAAGATCATCTTTAAGCGAGGAAAGATTTATGTGCCATGGGAGTTCGTAAAGACACATGGCTAGATAAACATAACAAATTTCAGCCGGCAAAGTTTACCCTCACAAAACCTAACAAGGAAATCTTCCTCGCGACGTTGAAGAAAATAAAAGTTCCATATAGGTATTCAAGCAACGTTTCACGATGTATTGACATGCAGGCTTGAAAGGTTGCTGCCTGAAGAGTCATGACTTATATGTGCTTATGCAACAGTTACTTTCGTTGGCCATAAAGAATGCACTTCTTCCAGATGTTTCAATCATTTTGGTGGAGCTTTGTTCTTTCTTTCAAAAGTTGTGTTCCAAGGTTTTGATCGTTGAGGAGCTCGATCAACTTCAGTTCAAAATTATTCTTACACTTTGTCATTTAGAGATGATCTTTCCTCCATTCTTTTGCACTATGATGGTTCACTTTACAATACACCTTATTCATGAAATAAAGCTCGTTGGCCCAATTCAATATTGATGGATGTATCCTATTGAGATGTACGTATTTTATATATGTGTATCATTAATAGTTCTTATGTTTGTTAGTCATCTTTTTGAGCATTTTGTATCATTTTGCCCTTCTTCACTTTGTAGGTTTCTTGGCAAAATGAAAAATCTTATGTAAGGAATAAGGCTTGGCCAAAAGGTTCTTAACTGAAGGTTATATAGGGGATGGGGTCCTGTATTTCTATTCGATGTACTTTGATGACATTGAGACCGCCTTCAACCGACTATCTCATGTAGATGATTATCCTGAACCTATGCCAATATTAGGAGAATTTATCGCTCATGTTGGTAAACCAGTTAGAGGAAATAAGAACTTCAAACTAATAGCAACTGAGAAGTTGCAAGCACATAGACATGTCTTGATTAATTGCACTCAAGTTGAACCTTTCATACAGTAAGAATTGTACACTCACATGATATTCTATATCTTTCGTAAGAATTGTACACTCACACGGTAAAATGACCTTGGTATTTATGGCAACTTTAGGACAAGGAGTTATGCGAGTAGCAATGATGCCAACATGCAGTTCGAAGGCGTTCCTTACAATGGAAACCTTCTTGATGTCGTCAAACTTAAATACCAAGCTCATTTTACCGTGACGATGTCCACGTGTTTGTGGGAAAATACCACTACTTTTCGAGGGCTGACAACTGATGACTGATGTAACACCTCAAATCACAGCAGCCAAATACTTAACTAAAGTATTTCAAACATCGTCAATAAGGATGTTCAACATCCAAGCCATTAAAATACAAATCAGTTTAAATAAATCCCACGTCTCAATATTAAATCAAATCCTCAAAATATTTCAACAAAACAAAATAAAATGGGGAAATCTTAGGGTCATGGCAATAAAAATGACATAACATGAGCTCTTGGAGCACAAAAGAGCCTCCAAGGTTCACTCCATAGGTGCCTTCCCTTGCCCCTTACTAGAACAATCACCTGAAAATATTAATATATAGGGATGAGATTCCACGTCTCAGTAACTACTGAAAGTTTCTACTGTACACAAGCAAATCTCATATGATAAAAAGGAACTGATTACATATATATTCATATATACCATAATTCTCATACAAGACAAAAACAAGTTTAATCACCAATATATCAATCTGTATTTTCATCACAACATCTAATATACAATTATGCAATATGCAATATGTAAGATGCAACCTCCCTTATATCACTGTCCATCCTTATTCCGCTGACTGGAGCCATAGGCTAACATATAGTCCAACAGAAACCCATACCTTTAACTGGATTGTCCCAAGCTCATCAGTTCTTAAGATACATCCGGCTAAATGTGTAGAGCTTAAGTCTGGACTATGGCTCCCCTCCTTAAAAGAATACAACTAAGGAGGTGTCACATGTCCCAAAGCTCTAATGAAATCCCAGCCAAAGGAAAATATGGAAGAAGGGGCCCTGACAAGTACCATCCACTGTGCACCGAGTGATGGCATATCATGTGGTAAAATATCTCAACAAACAAATTCCTCCTCACTCCAACCCATCACAGATGCAACCACCATGACAGTGATAAATATTGTTAGAACCGGCTGACACCCAAGAGGGGGTGAATTGGGTGTAAGATAAAAATGTTAAGAACTTTGAAAATCTTTTTGCATCATAAAGGAAGCAATAAATATAAAAGTAATGAATCATAAATCAACAATTTATATATGCTGGAAATATAAGAGTTTAAGGAAGAAAGTGTGCAAACTGTGATTTATCCTGGTTCGGTCCAATCTGTGATGGCCTACGTCCAATCCCCAGGCTCCTCCTGAGATTTTCAAATCCACTATCTTCTTGTTTAATCCAGGCACAAGATAAGCATTTACAACCCACAAGTTTAGCTGGGCACTTGCGAAGCCGTTTACAAATCTCTCACTGAGTTACTCCCCCTTACACACCGTAAGGTTACAACCGAGTTACTCTCCTTACACACCCCGTAAGGATACAACTTTGATGATGAAAGATTACAGCCAATCTTCTCTCTCAGAAGTGAATAGATGAATACTGAAGCACAATGAAAATAATCTCTCTCTCAAATACACATGATATAGAAAATGGATAAGAACATAGAGTAGTTAGGTTGGAGTAGATGATTCATAATCTTTGCATGTTTCTCGTTGGTGTTGCTCTTTGTTGAATGTTCCCATATTTATAGATGAGTTGAGATAGCCATTAGAAGCATTTCAACCTGTCCGTTAGAGTGGCTTAGCTTTGTTTGACTGTTATTCATTTTTGAAAACTAGCCGTTGTGAATGTTGACGCTCCGCTTCCGTAAATTCAGTTTTTCTCTCTTCACATCATCTCTTCATTGCATTCCTGGAGAAATACATTAAATACTAATACAATGAGGTGTAAGAATGATTGGAAGCAAGAAGAGTGAGTTTCATGATTCATCCCATGATTTTCGAAAGCTTCAGAATGTTGATGGTATTTCTGGTAAGCATTACTCGAGTGGTCACTCGAGTAAGCCTTGGTCATTACTCGAGCAGTGCATGGAGTAAACAAAATTACAAACCTTGGAAATACATGTTTACTCGAGTACTCACTCGAGTAACGTTGGCAAGCCGAGAGCAACTGGAAGTAATTTCCCTTATTACTCGAGTACTTACTCGAGTAACGTTGGCAGGTCGAGAGCAACTGGAAGAGATTTCCCTGGTTACTCGAGTGCTTACTCGAGTAACGTTGGCAGGCCGAGAGCAACTGGAAGTGATTATTCCGATTACTCGAGTAGTCCTTCGAGTAAATTCCAAATAACTCGGCAAATTACTCGAGTAAGCCCTTCAAGTGAATTCTTGATTTTGATTTGAAACATGGAAAATTATATATCATTGGAAAGCTCTCATCGTTTACAATCCAACACAACAAGAATCAGCTCCAAACTTGTTGTGTACAGAAAGTTATGATCCAAAGAGTATCTACTGTTCTTAGAAAATCTCTACCATCATGAGAAGCAACTTCCATATGGCATAGCTATTAGAATATAACATCAAATATGTCAAATTAATTATCCATGAAAATCTATTTGAGTCTTCTTTCATATGGCACCAGTTTCGTCTCAATCCGATATGTATTTTGAGAGTTATGTCCAAAATACCGAAGCTATCCTGGAATATGACGGTGATTCATGTGTCAACTTCAACAGATCATATCTCCCTCATCTGAACTTCTTTTAATGTGATCTTGGTGTCCATAGTTCGTGTTGGGACTCTAGTTTCATATGTCATTGGTTTCAGATCAATCCGACGTGTGGTTAGAGAGATATGCCTAAAATACCGAACCTCTGTCCTGATGCACGAAAAACAGAGCATAATAAAAATGCAGATTACTCGAGTGGTTACTGGAGTGATCATGTCCATCACTTGAGTAATGCCTTCCAAAACATGGCAAAGAGCCAAAACCCAAAGGAACACCTTGGGGAAGCTCCATAACTTCCATATAAGTTATCTTGGCTTTGAATTGACCCATTCCAACCTCCATATGATCAAAGAAACCTTCGGTATCACTTCTAACAGCTTGGATCTTGATATTCTCATGTGATCTTGCAAGTTCTTCTTTCTTTAATCTCTTTCTTCTTCTTTCTTTAATCTCTTTCATCTTGTTTTGCCACTTGATGATCATTCTTCATAACCCAACTAGATATCTTCTCGAATTGATTATCGTTCTTCATAAACCAACTAGATATCTTCTTGAATATCTTCAATCTTCTTATTTATTTGTTTTGACCAATCTTTCTTCTTGATATTTCATTAGTTCTTGCAATGCCTTCTTTCTTCAATCCCTTGCCTCTTGATTTTCTTCTTGATGATCATTCTCCATATATGAGGCATTATAACATCAACCCACAATTAGGTTGATGACTAATCTACAAGATATACAATATTAAATATGGTAGTTAGTCAATGTAGAAGATAAGTATATTATACAAACTTTTTGTTCATATTTGACATCTATATTTGACATCATCAAAACTATTCATATCTAACAAATATAATATCATTAAAAGAAAAAGTACAATAATTCATGCTTCCATTCATATCAAATATCATCACATATTCAAACATGCTAAAAAAGAAATAATAATCCAATAATACATTAATTATCATTAAATTATTAATTATTCAAGTAAAATGGGTTATAAAGAAATTTACTTGTAACACTATTTATTTGAGAATTAACAATACATACACAGATAATTTAGTCCATTTTTCTTTCAAAAAAAATAGTCATTCACAATTATACACAATTCACAAGTATATGAAAGAATATTCAGAGTTACCTGATATTCCCTACCTCACAGGTAACACAAGAGTTAATCCAAAGCTCTCAATGAGAGTCTACAAAGTCACACATATAAATATCTATTAATATACTAATCAAAATCTAAAAATTTAATATATATATATATATATATATATATATATCAATTGCCACATATTCGTTTTAAATTTTTATGTTAAGTTTTTCTTTATATAAAAATAATAAAAATCATGAGATCTAAACATAAAGTTTTTGTGTATGTGTGTAGGCTAGTTAACAAAAATTGTCTCTCAAGGGAAGGTATCTATATATATAGCTAGTCACGGTGACAAAGAAAAACAAAACTATCAGGAGATAAAGACAAAAGGAAAAAAAATACAAAGGAGTGTGGAATTGGTCAATATAAACACAATATATATATATATATATATATATATTTATACACACACTCACGCACTACATATAAGGATGAAATCAGTTTGTTTGTTTGTTTTTTTGAACGAAGGGAAGTAATGCATATTCAAGTCAAAGAATAAAGTGGGTGTGAAAACTATTTAGATATATATATATATATATAATCGACAGATACTATTACACAGACGCACAGTGAAGTAGAGAGGAGGAGTTGGGTAATGATAGTTGAAATAAATGTACTTAGCCAAGAGAAGACGAAAAGCTTGTGGGTTCTGGGAAGGGGTAATACACAACACTATGGGAAGAGAGTTGAAAAGACAAGAAGATAAGACATACTACAGTAAAAAGCAAATGGGAAAATGCAGATATGGGGGCCAAGACACAAATTAAACAAGAGAAAAAGAATGAATCAGAGAATAAGAATACCTCTAGAGTCCGGATTGTAAGCGGCGCCTAGGGTTGGGGAATGAGAAAGAAAAGGAGGTTTTTATAAGGATGGGGTTAGGGTTTGGTCTCATTAAAATAATAATTTTTTTTTAATAACAATAATAATAGTATTATTCAAATTACTAGCAACAGTTTTTTTTTTATAATAATTTTTTTTATTTTAAGGATTTTTTTTTGTTCTGTTTTTTTTCCTGCCAATTGTAAGACAAATTTACACACATATACTCATATTAAAATAATTATCTTGATAGGGTATTTTATTTGTATTTAGTTTTCTTTTGAATAGTCATTATTTTTTTTAGAACTTTATATAAATATATATATATATATTCTATATTCTTTGACTAACTAAAACTAAGCTACAACTAACTATAAGCTATAAAAATTTAAGGATGTTACAGTTCTCCCCTCCTAAAAAGAATTTTGTCCCCAAAATTCGTCACACAAACTAAAAGACATACCTAGTTAAACAAATGAGGATATCCATGCCTCATCTTTTCCTCTGTCTCCTACGTGGCATCACCAAGAGCCATACCTCTCCATACAACCTTCACAAGTCTGATGGTCTTGTTTCTTAATTGCTTATCCATCACATCCACAATCCGCTCTGGCTCAGCTTTATATGTCATATTATCTCTGAGTTCCATCTCCTCCACTTCAATAACATGGGAAGGATCTGGTTGGTACTTCAATTGTGACATATGGAAGACGTCATGAATGTTCACAAGCTGTGGAGGTAATGCAATTCTATAAGCAACTGATCCCACTCTCTCCAAAATCTCATAGGGACCCATGAAACGAGGTGATAGCTTCTTTTCTCGAATCACTCTACTAATGCCAGTCATCAGTGTGACTCTCAGAAATACATGTTCACTTACCATGAACTCCAACGGTCGCCTTCTCTTATCGGTATAACTCTTCTGTCTGCTCTGGGCGGTGAGAAGTTTCTGTTGAATTATCTTAAAATTCTGTGTAGTTTCATCCACTAAATCCGGACTTATTAAACTTCACTCATTCAATTCTGTCCAACAAATAGGAGATCTATACTTCCTTCCGTACAATGCCTCACACGGTGCCATCTTGATACTTGAGTGATAACTATTATTATATGCAAACTCCACCAGATGAAGGTGACTGTTCCGACTTCCTGCTAATTCAATTGTGCATGCTCATAACATGTCTTCTAGAGTCTGTATAGTCCTCTCAATCTGCACATCAGTTTAGGGATGGTAAACAGTACTAAACCTCAAATGAGTCCCCATAGCATCCTGCAATGCTCTCCAAAACCGTGAGGTAAACCGTGGGTCACGATCTGATACGATGCTTTTCAGTACCCCATCCAATCTGATAATCTCCTTCACATAGATCTTCACTAGTCTCTTAAGAGAGTGCTCTGCCGCGATAACCATAAAATAAGCTAACTTAGTCAATCTATCAACAATTACCCAAATGGAATTATATCCAGAAGTAGTTGGAGGAAGTCCCATGATAAAATCCATAAAGATGCTGTCCCACTTCCATTCTGGGATCTCTAAATTCTGCAACAATCCTGGAGGCTTCCTGTGTTCAACTTTGACTTTTTGACACGTCAGACAATGAGAGACAAACTCAGTAACATCTTTCTTCTTGCGTCGCCACCACCAAATCCGCTTGAGATCATGATACATCTTAGTTGCTCCAGGGTGAATAGTATATTTACTCCTGTGAGCTTCCTCAAGCATGAGCTTCCTTAATTCTCCATCATCGGAAAGACAGATTCTTCCTTTATAACTTAATATCCCATCTTCACCCAACTTGAATTATGACTCTCTTCCCTCTTCAATATCTTCCATGACACCCAATAGATACTCATCCTTAAGCTGAGTGAATTTAATTTCTTTCCAAGTCGTACTTTCAATGGTTAACGCTTCCATAGTAGCAACCAATCCTGACTTATGTCAATAGATGTACTTTGCACATCCTCTAGCAATTTATGTTCCCTGACTATCAACTGGGCTGCATGGATTGACATCCTACTTAAGGCATCCGCTACAACATTTGCCTTTCCTGGATAGTACTTCAACTCATAGTCATAATCCTTGAGAAGCTTCATCCATCTCCTCTGTCACATATTAAGCTCTTTTTGGTCAAACAGGTACTTCAAACTCTTATGGTCACTAAAGACCTCAAATTGTGAACCACAAAGATGGTGCCTCCAAATTTTCAAAGCAAATACTACTGCTGCCAATTCCAAGTCATGAGTGGGATAGTTCTCTTCATGTGGTCTCAACTGTTGAGAAGCATAAGAAACTACCCTACCATTTTGCATTAGCACACACCCAAGACCCTTCTTAGAAGCATCAGTGTACAAAGTGAAAGTCTGAGTAGGATCTGGAATCACAACTACCGGCGCCGTAGTCAATTTAGTCTTCAAATCCTAAAAGGCTACTTCACACTTCTCGTTCCATACATATGGTTGGTCCTTCCTGGTTAACTTAGTCAAGGGCATGGCTATCTGTGAAAAGCCTTTAATAAATATTTTGTAATAGCCTGCCAATCCCAAGAAACTTCTGATCTCAGTGACACTCTGCGGCCATTCCCAATTCAACACTGCATCAATCTTACTGGGGTCTACTGACACTCCTTCAGTTGATACAACATGGCCTAGGACATTTACTTCCTTTAACCAAAATTCACATTTAGACAGCTTCGCATAGAGCTTATGTTCTCTTAGCACCTGTAACACAACTCTAAGATGCTCTTCCTCATCCTTAGAGTAGTTAAGGATGTCATCAATGAATACCACCACAAACTTATCCAAATATGGCCGGAATATTTTGTTCATGTAATCCATAAAAATAGCTAGAGCATTGGTTAGCCCAAATGGCATAACAAGAAATTCATAGTGACCATATCTGGTTCTAAATGCAGTTTTTGGATTATCTTCAGCTTTGACCCTTAATTGGTGGTAGCCTGATCTCATATCAATCTTGGAAAATATGGATGTTCTGGTCAACTGGTCAAGTAGATCATCGATCCTAGGCAAAGGATATTTGTCTTTTATGGTTGCCTTATTCAATTGGCGATAGTCAATGCATAACCTCAGACTCCCATCTTTCTTCATCACAAAGAGCACAGGAGATCCCCAAGGAGATACACTGGGCCTGATGAAACCCTTTTTTCATTAACTCCTCAATCTGAATTTTCAATTCTGCTAGTTCTGACGGAGACATTCGATAAGGAGCTTTAGAGATAGGCCCTATCCCAGGTACAAGATCAATAAAGAACTTTACTTCTCTCTTTGGGGGTAAAGCTGTCATCTCCTTCGGAAATACTTTCGGAAATTCATTTACCACTTTAATGATTTTTACCCCTTCTTCCACTTCTCATTGAATGGAGAAGAACACCATGTACGCAGGACAACCCTTACGAATAAACTTTTCAACTTGCACTGCAGATACCAACTGTGGTCTACTAGGACTTATAGGGTCAACAGGGAGAGAGATGGTCTTCTTCTTACAACCAAGGATGGCGTCATTCACCGACAACCAATCCATTCCCACTATTACATCCATACCCCTCATGGGAAGACAAACAAGATCTATGGTTGAGATCCTACCATCAAACTCAATTGTACAATTCAAACAAGCCTTAGAAGTTCTCACCGAGGCTCTCGCTAGTGTAGAAACAATCATGTCAAAAGGCAGTTCACATATATGTAAATTCAATCGAGGCACACAAGCATAAGATATAAAAGAGTGAGTAGCACCATAATCAAATAAAGCTTCAATCTCAAAGCCTTGAAGTTTAAGAATACCTTTAATCAGATTTGGCGAAGCACTAGCCTCCTGGTGTGATAGTGCGAACACTCTGCCTGGAACTACAGCTCTAGAATCATTGGCTCCTCATGAGCCTTCCTCACAGAACTTGAAGACATGGCCTAGCTTCCCACACTTGTAGCATATCAGACAATTGCCCTGAAGCACCCTTCCACACTTGGCACACTTCTAACTGTTAGCAGTGCTAGCAACAGGAGCTGTTGAGCCCCTATAAGAGTTTTGTCTCCCACTAAACTGACTCCTCTGTGGTCCACTGAAATGACTCCTTGAAGGTCCACCAGAATGATTCCTTGATGGCTGACCAAATTGCTTCTTCATACCACTGAAACTATAGCTATGCTTCTTAGTGATTCCCCCCATAGGTCTCATGGGAGGTGTAGATCTGGCTTGGAATCCCTTCATTCTCTCGGCTTCTTCTCGCTTACTTCTAGCAATAGTGCGTAGCTTGTCACACATCTTTTCAAAATCCTTTATCTCATCAAGGAATGGTGACAAAGCCGTTTTCAAATCCGGCCTAGCTTTTTCCACAAGTCGATCACACATCCATTTAGAGTTGTTTTGCGAATACTTGCAAAACTTAGACAACTCTAAAAAGTAAGCGATAAATTCTTCTTCGTGTAAATCCTCTTGCTTGAATGTAAGGAATTCAGTTTCTTTCGCTACTCTAATGGAAGTGGGGAAATAATTCTTCTCAAACTTTTCCCTAAACTCTTCCCAAGTCATCTCTACATCATCATCAATTTTTGTTCTCTCCCACCATTCTTGAGCAGTTTTCTGCATCAATTGTTCCGCAACTAGCACTTTCTGTTGAGAGCTGATCTCAATAACCTTAAAAATTTCTTCCAAACGCTTCAACCACTCTAGTGCCTCAATTGGATCTAGTTTCCCCTCAAACATCGGAGGAGCAAACTTCCTGTATTTGTCCTAAACTTCAGTGATAGATGGGGTGTGGTACTGAGAATGGGAACTGCTACCGCCTCTTGATTCGATACATGAATGGCTGCCACCTCTAGAATGATGACTAGTAGAAGTATCTTCATTACTGGGACTCTTCTCCTTATCATGATCACTGCTTTGGCCTCTTCTTGCTGCTAATTCTTCTTCATGTTTGTTCACTTTCTCTCTCACATCTAAGACTATATCCCGTAATTGCAACAAGATGGCATTGTTATCCTGAGAAGGAGGACCATTTTGGCGAGGAATAGGGGTTGAATTAGTCTTCCGAGTATTCACCATCCTCCCTCCTATGAAGAACACCGTAAGGACAATAGGTAAGAAAACAAGTTACCAAACGAATTCTAAACCTAAACAAAGGGAAGTGCACATGTTATGATTTTTAAATTGCCACAACCTCTAAAAAGTTTAAAGAAAACGATTATAAAATTAACAAAAAAGCCACTGAACCTTTTGGTTGCTGATACTAAAAATGTAACACCTTAAAACATAGCAGCCAAATACTTAACTAAAGTATTTCAAGCATCGTCAATAAGGATGTTCAACATCCAAACCATCAAAATACAAATTAGTTTAAATAAATCCCACGTCTCAATGTTAAATCAAATCCTTAAAATATTTTAACAAAACAAAATAAAATGAGAAAATCTTAGGGTCATGGTAATAAAAATGACATAACATGAGCTCTAGGAGCTCAAAAGAGCCTCCAAGGCTCACTCTATAGGTGCCTTACCTTGCTCCCTACTAGAACAATCACCTAAAAATGTTAATATATAGGGATGAGATTTCACGTCTCAGTAACTACTGAAAGTTTCTACCGTACACAAGCAAATCTCATAAGATAAAAAGGAACTGATTACATATATATTCATATATACCATAATTCTCATACAAGACAAAAACAAGTTTAATCACCATTATATCAATATGTATTTTCATCACAACATCTAATATACAATTATGCAATATGCAATATGTAAGATGCAACCTCTCTTATATCACCGTCCATCCTTATTCCGCTGACTAGAGCCATAGGCTAACACATAGTCCAACAGAAACCCATCCATTTGACTAGATTGTTCCAAGCTCATCAGTTCTTAAGATACACCCGGCCAAAGGTGTAGAACTTAAGTATGGACTATGGCTCCCCTCCTTAAAAGAATACAACTAAGGAGGTGTCACATGTCCCACAGCTCCAATGAAATCCTACCCAAAGGAAAACATGGAAGGAGGGGCCCTGACAAGTACCATCCACTATGCACCGAATGATGGCATATCACGTGGTAAAAGATCTCAACATATAAATTCCTCCTCACTCCAACCTATCACAGATGCAACCACCATGACAGTGATAAATATAATATCATTAAAAGAAAAAGTACAATAATTCATGCGTCCATTCATATCAAATATCCTCACATATTCAAACATACTAAAAAGGAAATAATAATCCAATAATACATTAATTATCATTAAATTATTAATTATTCAAGTAAAATGGGTTATAGAGAAATTTACTTATAACACTATTTATTTGAGAATTAACAATACATATACATACACAGATAATTCAGTCCATTTTTCTTTAAAAAAAAAATAGTCATTCATAATTATACACAATTACAAGTATATGAAAGAATATTCAGAGTTACCTGATATTCCCTAGCTCACATGTAACACAAGAGTTACTCCAAAGCTCTCAATGAGAGTCTACAAATTCACACATATAAATATCAATTAATATACTAATTAAAATCTATTCTATAGTTACTCTATTTCTACTCTAAACATAGATCTGTCCTTCTAAAAATTTAATATATATATATCAATTGCCACATATTCGTTTTAAATTTTTATATTAAGTTTTTCTTGATATAAAAATAATAAAAATCATGAGATCTAAACATAAAGTCTTTGTGTATGTGTGTAGGCTGGTTAACAAAAATTGTCTCTCAAGGGAAGGTATCTATATATATAGCTAGTCACGGTGACAAAGAAAAACAAAACTATCAAGAGATAAAGACAAAAGGAAAAAAAATACAAAGGAGTGTGGAATGGGTCAATATAAACACAATATATATATATATATATATATATATTTATACACACACTCACACACTACATATAAGGATGAAATCAGTTTGTTTGTTTGTTTTTTTTTTGAACAAAGGGAAGTAATGCATATTCAAGTCAAAGAATAAAGTGCGCGTGAAAACTATTTAGATATATATATATATAAAATCGACAGATACTATTACACAGACGCACAGTGAAGTAGAGAGGAGGAGTTGGGTAATGATTGTTGAAATAAATGTACTTAGCCAAGAGAAGACGAAAAGCTTGTGGGTTCTGGGAAGGGGTAATACACAACACTATGGGAAGAGAGTTGAAAAGACAAGAAGATAAGACATACTAGAGTAAAAATCAAATGGGAAAATGCAGATATGGGGGTCAAGACACAAATTAAACAAGAGAAAAAGAATGAATCAGAGAATAAGAATACCTCTAGAGTCCGGACTGTGAGCGGCGCCTAGTGTTGGGGAATGAGAAAGAAAAGGAGGTTTTTATAAGGATAGGGTTAGGGTTTGGTCTCATTAAAATAATAATTTTTTTAATAAAAATAATAATAGTATTATTCAAATTACTAGCAGCACTTTTTTTATAATAATTTTTTTTATTTTAAGGATTTTTTTTGTTCTGTTTTTTTTCTTGCCAATGGTAAGACAAATTTACACACATATACTCATATTAAAATAATTATCTTGATAGGGTATTTTATTAGTATTTAGTTTTATTTTTAATAGTCATTATTTTTTTTAGAACTTTATATATATATATATATATATTCTATATTCTTTGACTAACTAAAATTAAGGTACAACTAAATCTAAGCTCTAAAAATTTAAGGATGTTACAACTTAAGCATCACATCAATCAATTTCTCACGGCCAATTCACACTAATCAATCTCAAGATGATAAGCCATATATTCTTGCCTTAGAGGCACATCAGGTTTATTATGTTGAGGACGAGAGTAATAGGGATTAGCACATGGTTGTTCATTTAAAGCCCCGAGACCTTTACGACATGGGTGATGGTGATAACATCACCTACGAGAGTGAGTCGTTTCAGCCCGCCAATTTCGAAAACTTTTTCTTTGAAAGCGATCACAATTTACCTATAGTTCGTTGCATTTTTTTAACAAAATAATACATCGCTAACAATTTTTCTACACAATTTATGTAGGGATAACAAGGATGATTGATCAAACAAATTATGTTTTTGTTCTAAAACAAATTATGTTTTAGTTTTAAAAAAAATAAAAAAATATTTGTAGCGGTTATAAAACTGCTACACAAACATAAAATAACCGCTACAAATTAAAATCACTACCAAACTCGTTGCACTAACTGCTACAAATTTCACATAGATCCCTATAAATACACTCACCACATTTCATTTCAAACACTCCCCCATTTCTTTTCACCTTACCTTTCTTTCATTTTCTCTCAGTTTCACATTTTTTTCTGAGCCAAGGAGCTTAACAAAGTGATCAAATATGATAATGCATTTTTAAATTTTTTATTCCAATACTTTTTTACTTCACATAATATTTATTCTCACTATTTTTTTTTTTGCAAATGTTTAAGAACATTTTCTCATTGTTTCCTATTTTCATTACATAATTATAATCATATTGTATTAGACAACATAATTGTTCCTTATTACCTACATATCCCCAATAATATTATCAATACAATCTTAATACTTATCTAACTTAATTAAATCATTCCTTTTAAATTATAAATGACCTTAAAAAATGAATAATAAGCTAATTAAATTAGCTAAAGTACTAGAATAATAAACTATTTAATTTAATATTAAAAAAACGGAAACAAAAAATTGTATTTTTTTTCAATTTCTCTGACATTTGTAGTGGTTATATAACTACTACTAATAAGGCGCCAAAAGACAAATTAAATTTTTTGCGCAAAATTTGAATTTCTATTGAAATCAGTAGCGGTTATGTAACCACTACTAATATTTGCTGCCCTTTTTGAATTCAATTTAGTAGCGGTTTATGAACCGCTACAAAAAATAAGCCAGATTTTCATTTTCATTTCCCGCCATTCAAAATTCATTTTTTTGCCATTTGTAGCAGTTTTATAACCATTACAAAGTTCCAGAAAACTGTTGCCACGTTTGAGAATTTTGTAGCGGTCCTAATGAACCGCTATAAATATAGTAGCGATTTTTTTTCTTGAGTAGCGGTTAAAAATAACCGCTACAAACCCACTTGTAATAGTGGATTTCGTAGTGGTTTCATTAACCACTACTAATCGTATTTAAAGCGGTTAAAACCTATATAAATACACACTTTTAACCACTACTAAATCACATTTTTTATAGTGTGGAGGGAAAATTATACATTTGAATTCATGCTCTGTTTTCTTTTCTTCAAATAAATCTCATTTCATCAATTTGAAAGGATGCAATCATTTTCATCAGTGAGTGTGGTCTATCTTCGGCTATATATAACATATCTTCAACCATGTATGAATAGCTTTTCATTGAAAATTTTTGCACATAGTTTGGTTGAGGATATGTCACTTAAAGTTGAAAAAGAGTTGCACCCACGGACAATAATTGCACCAGGTCCCTCAAACAAAAAAATATTTCAAATGGGAATTTTCCCCCAATTTTCTCTAAAAAGATATTTTTTTTATTTATACTTTTAACATGTTTTGGTTCTAGCCTCATACTCTTAAGAAGTTTTTGTTTTAGTCCCTTCAAATTTTGGTTCGCCTCTTATACTTTTAACAAGTTTTAGTTTTGGTCTATACACCTAAAGGTACACTTAAAGGTGTTAACTAAAGGTAACAGTGTTAAACGATCATACCAAATTATTAAGAAACCAATGACACTAACTTTTTGGACAGGAGATACTAAAGGGGCGAAAAACCCCAATTGAAAATTATATGGATTAAAATTAAAATTCGATCAAATTATATAGACCAACAATTTAGGAACCCAATCATAAACACGAAATAAAAGCATTTAATAACATTTAAAAAATGTGAAAGATCATATCAAATATGAAGAATGAAATGATGAAAGTTTTTTATGGTGGAGATGAAAGATGTGATTCATGCATGAGCAGTGGGGCACGTTCACAAATGTGTAAATTTTGTGTTGGTGGAACTAGTTCTCTGAGGAATATAAGAATAAAAGATGATAAAGAAAGTAGTGCATAATGTCTTTAATACTTAAGCAACATTTTCCTTTATTCTTAATTCGCCTCCGCCTATTTCTATCTAATAAGATGCAATTTGAATTGACGAGCGAATTTCCTGTAAAATATAATACAGACATTTGAGTATGGATTGTACTCACAACCCTCAAGTTAATACAACATTGACTTTGACAAAGTGATAATTTAACTTTATCTTTGTATACATTCAATGATAAAGGTAATGAGTTTGATCTCTTGTTATTGTGTGATTTATGAAGTGTTAGAATGACTAATGGTGCTGGGTATTTATAAGCTATGAAGTGGTGCCTTTTGAAATAATACATCTTCAATCAAAAGTTATAACAATTTGTTGGATTCATAAATCTCATATGTTGATTCATGAATAGATATATGAAGTGTTATACATTTATATCATGCAGAGTTTTCTCATAAATACAACATAACTTTTCACCTGATAGTGACTGTCACACCTCTGACTATAACCTTTTACATGTGTCTCTAGAAACTGAAGAGACATAACCTTATGACTTTTAGTGTTATAACTTCCACACAACTCTTCGTATAAATATCTTAATTACAGTAATGGTAAAATGGGTTGGCCTGCGAGTTTCGGGCTGGCCTGTCGCACGCCGGCAACCAGACGAGGTAGGCTGCACTATTGCCAGCTCGAGCCCGCCTATATTTTTTTTTTTTTACATTTTCACTCTTTTTTTTTTAATTCTTACCCCTCTCTCTTTCACTCACTCACATCACACTTCTTTTTTTAAGGCATTTATATTAGGAAGCCAATTTCATTCTTACTTTCCTTTTTTTTTTCATATACTCACATAATAAAAACATATAAACACGTTTCTTTTAAATTTAATAATAATAGAATAAATAAATATAATATGAAAATAAAAGTGTCAAATAAAAAGTATGAGGAATTAATTAAGCACAGCATCAAAGGAAAGACGATAAGGATATTTAGATTTATTTTATTAAAAAAAAAAAAGCGGGCGCCTGCCAACCTGACGGGGTGGGCTGGCAAAACCTGCCATTTTTTGGCGGGCTGGCAGGCCCAACCTGTTTTACCACCCCTACTTAATTAATAAACATAACTTTACAAAAATATTCCAACAACATTCTGTTAATCTCTTAGCAAACACTCTTTATTGAAACCTACAAACTGACATGATATGTATATATATGTACAGTGGTTTCCTCTATTATTAAAGTTTGAAGTTGAGATAATACTTGTATCAAAAACCACAACGCCGACGCTGTATAATAGTATAGAATGTGATTAAAATAAATGAAAGGGATATTTAATTTCACTTGGTTAAAATTAAATATATTCAAGTATTATGAATAAAAAAGTTTCTAACTAAATATGAGAATACTCAAAATAAGGGTTAATTTTATTTAAAACATTTAGTTTCTATAATTTAATAAAAACTTTGGTCATTTTATCTTTTGAGAGACCAAAATCTATGATTTAAAATTTAAGAAACAAAAAATAAAATGATGATAAATTTGAAGGATCAAAATTTATATTAACTCTCAAAATAATGGGTTAAGGTACAAATTTATCAATGAAGTTTTGTCTGAGAAGCGTTTGGCACAAATATCTTTTAGAAAGGGTAAAAATACCAATGAGCAATTCAAAATGGGCATCCACCACAAAAAACGTTAAAACCGTACTAATGGCGTTAGTACGTATTTAATGGTTTTTGTGGTGGATGCCCATTTTTAATTGTTCATTGGTATTTTTGCCCCTTCTAAAAGATATTTGTGTCAGACGCTCCTCGGACAAAACTTCATTGGTAAATTTTCACCTTAACCCCAAAATAATTAAAAAACATTCATAAGAATAAAGTTGAAATGAAGGTATGTCACGATGAAATAAAAAGTTGATGTAAATGTGCACGTTTTCTTTTAATCTCTGAGAGCAGCAGCTTGCTGTCCTTGTTGAATTATGTGGCCTGCATCCCTCGGACCACTTTAACATTGATCACACAAAGTGTTGTTGTGGTCTCACAACACTAGTTATATTTTCTCTGGTTCAAAAATATAAGTTATTTTTCATGTATTACTACATATTTGTTTGTATTTGACTTTCCATACTTAACAATTTTAGTGAAATCATTAAATATATAAAGGAGGAGTTTCGGGAATGACATACATAACATTTTTATAAAACAACCGTTAAATATATAAAAAAATATTTAACGGTTTTATACTTCAACTATTATATATTAATTTGGTTTTATTGGAAAAAATGCTATCTACTCCCTCCGGTCCTAATTATAAGACAAAGTTGACTTTTTTGGAGAAATTAAGGAAGTCAATTAAATTACTTTAGAGTATTTATATTTATATTTTTTTCTCCAAACTAATTACTTTGACTAATAAACTAATATATAATCTAAGGATACTAAAAATATAAACACTCTAAAGTAATTTAATTGACTTCATTAATTTCTCTAAAAAAGTCAACTTTATCTTATAATTAGGACCGGAGGGAGTATTATTTTACGGTTGTTTACGAAAAACTGTCAAATATAGATAATATATATTTGATGGTTGTTTACAAACAACGGTCAAATACAATATACTTAACGGTTGTTTATTAACAAGCGTTAAGTATACTTTTTTAAAATCCCCGTTCAGATCCATTTTCGTTCAACATTTGAAACTTACAAGATACAAAGAGCTCACTTCTAACACCTCCGACGACTCCATTCTAACTCTTTCACCACCATTTCACTCTCCTCTGTCACTCCCTTGGTGGTTTTACTCATTTTTCCTCCACAGCTCTCCTCTATAACTTGCCTTTGTCCGTCGTCGCATTCGTGGGTTCGTGGGCTTCTGGAGTGGGTTTGTGATTTCTTCTTCTGTGGTTCATGGGTAGGGGCTTTGAGCTCGTCTCTTCTTGCTAAATGTGAGTTCAATTCAGTTTCTCATACTAGTGATTTTTAATCTCATTTTTTGGATATTGATTTGGGTAAAGAGTATGTAAAGATTGTTTTTTGAGTATTTTGTATTTGACTAGGGTTTTGTTGCTGATTTTAAGTATTTGTTGTTACTAAAGTTGATATTTGTTAGTATTGATTTGGGTAAAGAACATGAAAAGATTGTTTTTTGAGTGATTTTATATATGCATAGGGTTTTCCACTTTTTTAAGTGTCTGTTGTTACTAAAGTTGTTATTTGTTAGTATTGAATTGGGTAAAGAGTATGTAAATATTGCTTTTTGAGTGATTTTGTATGTGCATAGGGTTTTGCCATTGATGTTAAGTGTTTATTGTTACTAAAGTTGTTATTTGTTAGTATTAAATTAGGTAAATATTGTTTTTTATATATGCTTTAGATGGAGAGTGCAAATAAAGAATCGATGTCCTTCAATCGTCTATCAAACAAGTCCTGGGATGGGTGGGGGATTTCATAAGGTTTGCAATTCGTAATAATACTGACATCGTGATTTGATTATTTGTCCTTGCATCAAGTGTGGCGTTGTGAAGCATGTTGATCCAAACAATTGTGAGTCACACTTGGTGATGTATGAAATTGATCAGACTTATACTTGTTGGACAAAATATGGGGACAAGGATGTGGGTAGTATTACTAGTCTGCCAAATTTGGAAATGTGTGAATCACCTAACTTTGAAACAAGTACATTTGAGGCCAATGGTCTTTAAGCTATAGCCAATACAATTAAAGTGGAATTTAGTGAATGCCCAGAACAGATTAAGAGGATGAAGAGCAATGCAAATAAGCCTTTGTATGAGAATTGTACTGAGTTCACATTATTATCTATAGTTTGTACAACTGGGAAGCCAAACATGGGTTGAGTGACTCAAGCTTCACAGAATTGCTTGTGCTTTTAAGAAGAATGCTACCACAGGGAAATGATATGCCAACCAAAACTTATAGTGCAAAATAAATTATGCGTACCACCGGCTTGAATTATGAAAAGATACATGCTTGCCTCAATGATTGTATTTTGCTTAGAACGGAATATGAATCATTAATTGAGCGTCCTCTGTGTTCTACCTCTTGCTACCAAGAGAATGGGAAAAGTCTAAAGAAGGTGTTATGGTATTTTCCAATTATACCTAGATTTATAAGCTTGTATAGCAATGTAATTGATACAAAAAATTGAAGGTGGCATGCAAATAAAAGGATTCAAGATAGCATGCTTCGGTATCCTATAAACTCTGATAAATAGAGTAAGTATGACTTTTAGTATCTTGAATTTGCTGAAGAACCAAAAAACCTTAACCTAGCTTTGGCTACTAATAGGATGAACTCATTTGGGATGCATAGCAGTACCCATAGTACATGGCCAGTTATGTTGTTTATCTATAACTTCCCTCCATGGTTCTCGATGAAATGGAAGTATATGATGTTGTCAATTCTAATCTTAGGTCCAAGACAACCATGGAATGATATAGATGTATACCTTGAGCCACTAATTGAATACTTGAAGAAGTACTGGGACAAAAGGGGGGTTGTATATGATGCTTACGAAAAAGAAATGTTCAATATGAATGCCATGCTATTTGGCACAATCAATGACTTTCTTGTGTATGATAATTTGTTAAGGTACAGCATTAAAGGACAACTTGGATGCCTGATTTATGAAAAGGGTACTTAGTCGACCAGGTGGAAGAATGGCATGAAGAATTCTTATATGGAACATCGCATATGGTTGCAAAAGGGTCATCCATATTGTCGTATAAGAAAATACTTCAATAGGGAATCAGATGAAAGGATAGCGCCTGAACCTTTAACTAGTGATGAGGTTTTTGAAGAAATGAAACATCTAGAATGTAAATTTGGGAAATATGTTAGGGCAAGCAGGCAGAAGAAAATGTCCATTTTCTTTGATCTGCCATATTGGAGTTCCATTAATGTTAGACATTTTCTTGATGTCATGCACATTGAGAAAAATGTGTGTAAGAGTCTTTTGGGAATATTACTTCATATTCCTAGGAAGACGAAGCTTGGCATAAATGCAAAACTAGGCATGGTTAAGATGGGAATAAAGGAGGAATTGGCACTAGACGAGAGGGGATCTTGTACATTCCTTCGACCAACGGTTTTCACACTATCTAAACAACAACAAAAAAGATGTTTTTGTGACTTTTTTGCTTCAATGAAAGTGCCACAGGATTACTTGTCAAACAGTAGCAACCTTGTGTTGATGAAGGTATTGAAGCTAAAGGGTCTTAAATCACATGATTGTCATGTGTTGATGGAAGACTTTATTCTGGTAACAATACGAGGTATATTACCTAATAAGGTGCGAGCTACGATCATGAAGCTATGTTTCTTCTTCAAGTTACTATGTAGAAGGGTGATTGACCACAAGAAATTGACAAGGTTATAAACCCGAATCGTGACTACATTGTGTGAGCTGGAGATGTTTTCACTCCAACTTTCTTTGACATAATGATACACCTAACTGTTCACTTGGTTAGAGGTGTACTTTATGTGGTCCAGTCTATATGAGATGGATGTACCCAATCGAGTGCAAGATGAATAAGCTGAAAGGGTATGTGTAAAACTAGAATCGGCCAGAGGGTTGCATTGTTGAATGATACATGTGTTAAGAGGCAGCTGAATTTTGTACCGATTACTTGAAAGATGCATGTGATATTAGCCTTTTGATGTCTTGGCATGAAGGAAGGACATCTAAAAGAGAGTTGATGGGAAAGAAAGTTATCACTATCTCAAACCAACAGTGGGAGCAAGCACACCTATACGTACTTCACAACTCTGAAGAAATTGATGAGTATGTAAGAATTGGTATGGAAAAGCTTAAGAGGGAAAAACCTAATAGAGTACTGAGTTGGTATGCCAAATAACATAATAAACAATTCACAGTATGGTTGAAGCATCACGTGGATGACAAGTAAAATGCTGATCATAACTCAGTTCTAGAGAAATTAATGTTCTTGGCATGTGGTTTGAACAAATATGTACTTTCTTTCTCAAGCTACGTCATCAATGGATACAACTTCTATACTAATTAAAGAGTAGGATGCCAGAAGAAAAATGCAAAATAGTAGGGTAACTACTATTCCTAACACCATGCATGTATCAAGCGAAAGTTAAGGATCCTTTCTATGCCTATATATCATACCTTAGGGAAGTTGAGCACATTTGGGAGTTGGATTACATAGGACTTCAAGTTTCAATTTTTGCGATGCAATTAGGTTGACAATAATAATACTTTGAAAGTGGATGAGTTAGTGTTGATACCATTGAATTTGAACAAGCAAGGGTATAAAGAAGAGCCTTTCATTTTGGCTTCTCAAGCAAAACAAGTGTTCTATGTTCCTGATTTTGCTAATAAAGAATGGTCTATTGCCTCAAATAGAATAAATGAGGATGCAAGAGGTGAATTTAGTGAGGATGATCATTTCTAAGGGTCGCCTCTTGAAACATAATTCAATGAGGATGATGTTTTGTGTAACAACCCAAATTTTTTATTCACCAAAAATATTGTAATTATTTGGGAAATTCAATAAAATGGTGAATATTCATGAATTTGGAACTTATCAATTTTTAAAATGATCATTGGAATTAAACATGCCAAGTGTCATTATCCTAAGGTAAAGGATTAGTTTATAATTGTTAAAGTTGAGCACATGCTTAATTGTGTTAAAATAATATTTCTTGCACATGGTAATTATCAGTACAGTACAACACTTGAGCATGTAGTTGGAAAAGTTGGATGAAGCCCATTTGGTTTGTGAGGGCTTGAGTTAGGCATTTTGGGCTAGAGGGAAAAGAGAAGAAAATGGTTCAAATGCAATTGGACATTATGACATGAATTAGATGAAGATAAGGCTTAAGTACATAAGTGATGTCATAATACAATTTACCACTAATTATGAAATAAGGATAAAAGGTGTAAGATATTTTATGAATCATTTCCTTCATCTTTCCTTGCCATTTTCCTTCAAAGCCAAGAAAGAGGGGGGGGGAGACAAAGAGAGAGAAGCTTAAGAGACTTCAAGCTCTAGAGAGAAGAAAGAAGAGAAAGCTTAAGGTAAGACATGATTTCTTAAGCATTTTCTTGTAATCTTGCATGAAATCTTCTCTAAACTCTTCTCTTCTCTGGAATCAATCATTTAGAAAGCTCATCCTAAGCTCAATAAGAGACAAAGGAGGACATCTAGAGAGAGAAAGTTCAAGAACTAAAGAGGTAACTTCACAAATCTCAAATCCATACTAGTATATTGTTATTGTTGTTGTGTATGGTTGGATTTGGTAATTTTTGTTGAATTTGTAAATTTGGAAAGCCTTAACCCTAAGGGGTTATGCTACCCAAATTTCTTTTAATCATGATTAGTATGTGTTTAAATGACTTAATAATGGATTAGAAGTGGAAAGACATAAGCTTTAGGGGTTAAATCCCAAAACTCCAATTTTTTCCTTTTCGTGGTATATATTTTGGCCAACACTGTTCTAGGGGGAAGGAGTCAAATTTTCAATGATTTGAGGGTTCCATTAGGTTCAGGAGGCAAAATTAGGTGGGGTTACAATTGGCCACTTTTTCAAAAAAGCCTGAAAAAGCATAATTACGGAAATGCCCCTAAAACCCTAAAAGTATGGCTGTCAAGGGCAATTTCATAATTTAATATTGAATTTGGTAATTTTGAGCCCAGAAATGGATTCCTTGGTTGAAAATACGTCAGGATAGCCCTAGTTAAAATTTTGAGAAAAGGTGCAGTTGAGCCAGGAACGGCGGGGCCGGACCGAGGTCTCGGGGGCATTTTGGTAAATTTTCACCATAAGCTAATATAACCACAAAAAATGCTATGGAATTGTCTAAAATTATACTTGGATAGGTTATAACCTATTTCTCGTATATTTAATATTTTAGGACCGAGTCGGAAGCCGAAAGTGACATGTTTTACGAGGCACACAAAAAGGGGTTGATAGAACTTTGAGGTAGGGACTACTATCTCTCATATACTATGTGATTAATTATATGTTATGTGTTACTGTATTTCATTATATGAATGCATGCTAGAGACACAGTACCTGGTTGTGCTTCGGTACCTAGCCAAGTATACCAAAAATTCTAATTGTGGTCGGTGTCTTGGCTGAGGTACAATATCGAAAATCCTAGCTGTGGTCGGTGACTCGGCTGAGGTACATGTAGGGGTTCTAACTCGGTGTTTGGCCCTGAAACTTGTATACACATAAGAATCGAATTGAACTTTCATTTTACTTGATATGGTGCATTGCATATTTAATTTTCACATTTCATATGTCGATCATATGTTTCTACTAAGATTCTTCGGAATCTCACCCCTTTTTCTAAACAAAACATCTCAGTGGGTGCTAGTGGATTGAAAGGCAAAAACGTAGACACAGGGAAATGATTGGCACGTGTCTCAAGGCAAAGTCAGAGTTCATGGTTAAAGTTAGTTTATGTTTGAAATACTTTTAAATATTTTGTAATAGTTGTAAATACTGTTGCATTCTGTATTTTGTCTATGGACGACTCTGGATTGTAAACAAATACTTTTATCAGTATATATGTACTTTTCTGTATGCCTGTGGAACTCGGTCTCTATTACTCTTCAAATATCAAAATGAAAACAAATATTGACATTTTGTACGTTAGGTATGACCACAATAAGGGAATTTGGATATCAAAGATAGGGAGATTGCTTCACAAATTAAAGAAAAATATTATTACTAAAAAATAGCATTAAAATTATTAAGATTGAGAAAAGAAAATGGGGTACTTGATCATATGTTTATTCATTCCCTTCCCTTTGATCTATTCATAATTATATAGATAGAATTTGGTGATTAATTTTGATTTGTTGGCACTTGTTGACCGGAATTAGTTATTTTGTATATTTGAAAATCCCAAATCAAACCATTAGTAGGAATCTGGAAGTTGAAATTGTAAGCAAAAGATGATAATGCCCTCGGTGAACTGGCAGGTAAAAGAAATAAGAAGGGGGTAAAGGGTTAGTCGGAGTGGCGAAATTGGAAAGGAAGGATGGTGTGGACGAGCAAAGAAAAGGAAGGGAACTATGGGTTGTTGGATCAGCGAAGAGGGAACACAGGTTTGTTGACTGAGCAAAGAAGAAGGGCTTCAGTGGTGTTTTGATTTGGAAGGTAGGTGACCCTGGTCGGTGGCCGAGCGAAGAAGAGGAAGGAAACGAAGTAGGAAAAAATGGGAAAGTAACAAGTTGGATGGCCAATAACAACACCTCTTACTTTATTAACAACACCAGCTACTACATTGACAACTTCACTTTCTTGTTTAACAACTTCATAGGCAAAAATAGAAAGTTACAAGTTGGATGACCAATAACAACACCTCTCGATCTATTAACAACACTATCTTCTACATTAATGACTTCACTTTCTTGTTTAACAACTTCGTAGGCAAAAGTGGGAAAGTAACAAGTTCGATGGCCAATAACAACACCTCTCACTTAATTAACAACACCATCTTCTACATTAACGACTTCACTTTCTTGTTTAACAACTTCGTAGGCAAAAGTGGAAAAGTAACACCGGCTATCATATTATGTGCTACTGCACTTTTAATGTTCCCTTGTTATTAAATATGTGAATGTGTAAAAGAGTCATTGTCACATATTTTTTGGTTTTAGGTTATTGGTGAATGTAATTATGCAGACTGTCATTAAACGACATCTAATGAATATAGCAAATTATAAAAGCAGGAAGCCATGTCGTTAAAGTTGAATATGGTGTTGTTAATATAGATACATGTGTGGTTATTGACCCTACAACTTGTCAATTTCACATTTTTCTCTGGGCATGTCTTGGATTGTCTGATAGCAAGTTGTGAAAGCAAAAAGCCATGTCATTAATGTTGAATATCGTATTGTTAATATATAGACATATGTTGTTATTGGCCCTCGAATTTGTTACATTCACACTTTTGCCTACAAAGTTGTTAAACAAGAAAGTAACGTCATGAATGTAATAGATAGTATTGTTAATAGAAAGAGAGGTATTGTTATTGGCCTCCCCTACTTGTTAATTTCTCACTTTTCCATATAAAGTTGTTAATCAAGAAAGTGAAGTTGTTAATGTAGAAGATGATGTTGTTATTGGCCATCGAACTTGTTACTTTCCCACTTTTGCCTACGAAATTGTTAGACAAGAAAGTAAAGTTGTTAATATAGAAGATGATGTTGTTAATAGAGTAAGAGGTGTTGTTATTGGCCATCGAACTTATTACTTTCCCACTTTTGGCTACGAATTTGTTAATCAAGAAAGTAAAGTCATTAATGTAGTAGCTGGTGTTATTAATAAAGCGAGAGGTGTTGTTTTTTGCCATCCAACTTGTTACTTTCCCACTTTTACCTACACTGTTCTCTTCATCTTCTTTGCTCGGCTACCGACCACCATCACCCACCTTCCAAATCAAAACACCGTCGAAGCCCCTCTTCTTCACTTAGCCAACAAACTCGTGTTCCCTCTTCGCTGACCCAACAACCTACAATTCCCTTCCTCTTCTTCGCTCGACCACTAACCACCGTCACCCACCTCCAAATTGAAACACCATCGAGCCCCTCTTCTTCTCTCAGCCAACAAACCCATGTTCCCTCTTCACTGACCAAACAACACATAGTTCCCTTCCTCTTCTTCGCTTGCCCAAACCGTCCTTCCTTTCCGATTTTGCCGCTCTGACCAACCCTTCGCCCCCTTCTTATTTCTTTTGCCTGCCAATTCACTGAGGGCATTATCATCTTTTGCTCACAATTTCAAATCCCAGATTCCTACTAATGATCTGATTTATGATTTTAGCAATTCACCACACCATTTTGTCCTTTATCAACTTTGTATGTATTTTTCTGAAATTTTTCCAATTTTAAAGGATAGAGAGGGTATTTACATATAATAAAAATCAGGGAATTTTATAGAATTTAGTCTAACATTTGTTATCTAACTTTTTTCATGTGCCTATTTTTTTATCTCTTTTTTAACTTTTATTTTTTCCCCTTCTATATCATCTTTAATGCACTGTGTTCGATAGCTCTCATGAGTCATATGAAAGGGAAAGGGACACTTCTTTAATTTCCTCAATATGGTAGTTTGGTTGGTACAAAGGATTTACTCTAACTTTTCTTGGACTATATAGTTTTCATCCATTTAAAGGTGAGTCCAGAGATTAAAATAACGCCGTTAGGGTTTTCTTCTCTTATAATTTAATGATTGTTTGGTCAAATTTAACGGTTTTGGTGAATTTATACCCTTTTAAATTATGTACTGATATTTTTGTTCATTCCAAAATTTATTTGTGTCAAAAGACCCTCAAAAAAATTTTTGTTGGTAAAATTGCACTTAACCCAAAAAAAAATTTACTAATATATCTACTCAATGATGTACATATTGAGGATATTGAAGGCTTTTTTTGCGTTCTTTTTAGTATTTTTTGAATTCTAGCTGATTTAGATGTTAGAACATACATTATACAATTTAGGTACTTTGAAAATTTTCTTGATTAAATTTTTTTATTAATAATTAATTAATAATAATAATAATTGAAAGTAAAAAATTTTGCGACTTTTATGTTTGAGGTGTCATTTATATGGTTGGGGAGAAAGACGGGAAAGTGTCATCAAATTATGCAAATCTCAATTATGGATTCTTAAATTACCTAATTATACTCAAAGTCTCTAAAAATTGATATGTAATTCATGGTAAAAAAATAAATTATGTAATTAAATTTTAAAGCAATGCAAATAAAGAGCTAATAAAGAGACCAACGATCTCATAGAAAGACATCACGATCTCTTGTGGAAAAAAAAGAATTTGCTGAGACGGAAATAAAGATAGCTGTTAATACGAATAACAGAAACTCTGTTATAGCTATTTCTGTACATTCAATGTACTCTACGGATAGAGGAATACATAGAGTTGAACATAGTAAAATAAGAAATTGAAAGATTTCGTTGAAATTGTTCGTTTGGAAATTTCCTAAAAAGATAATCATAGGTTCTTATCTCCATCAAAACAATAGGACCGTTATACTCATTACTAAACTTATTGAAGAGATAAAATATAACAAAGGTATATCTTTTTTATCAGAGGTTGAATCGATCATCAGAAGAAGAAGTAGGCCCAAAATTAGGATACATTCTGGGAAATCAAACTTCCATCGAAGAGAAGCAAATGAAAGGCTTTCATAAAAATTCTCGTAGAATCGAGAATGAAGTTTTCATTCTATACATGTCAGATCATGAATTAGTAACTGCATCCAATCTCCAAAAGAATCCCAATTGTTTCAAATTTTCTCTTTTTGGAATGGAATATTTGCAGAATCCCCATAAATAGGACCAAACCTTATTCCATGGTATTTACATAGGATTTCTCTTTCTTATTCTTAAGCAAGTCCCTGAGAGGGCTTAGTTGATCCATGATTTTTGTTTCATCTTTCATTTCTTTTCGTTTGTTTCGAGAGATATATCGATCAATTCCAATTCTTTTTCTATTGATTCTTTTCCGATCAAGATGTGTGGATCCATGGGCCTATGTGTCTATATAGATCCTGTTCATGGATTAACAAAAATGTGCAAAAGCTCTATTTGCCTCTGCCACTCTATGAGTCTCTTCCTTTTTGCGTATGGCATCACCACTCCCTTTAGCAGCATCCACTAATTTGAAACTTAATTTGAAAGCCATATTTCGACCCGGATGTTTTCAAGATGGCCCTAATAACCAATGAATGGCAAGTGTTTTTCCTTGAGTGGATCCTATTTCAATGGGAACTTGATAAGTCAATCCACCTACACGTCTTATTTTTACTACTATATCGGGAGTTACTTCACGTATTGCTTGATGTAAAACATATAATGGATTTATTTCTGTCTTGTTTTGAATCTTTTTCATAGCTTGATAAAGAATTTCATAAGCCAATGATTTTTTTCCGTGTTTCAGAATACGGTTAACCAACATGTCGACAAATCATTTACAATAAATTGGATCAGATTTTGATCTATGGACGAATAAACAAGCATACGTTTCATGCTTGTTTAGGTAATAGCAATGATATTCTCCAATATCATGCTAAGAATAGCTAGGATTTCCAGAAGAAGATACCATTCATTTAATAAGAAATAAAAAGGAATATCAAAAATTCGATCAAAAAAAATCCAAAAAATTGATCGGATTGACTTACATGCTCTTCATTTGTAATTAGAAAAAAAAAACAAATAATAAGTACAATGGTCAAGTTTCAAAAATAATACCTTTAACTTATCAAATAATCACACGTAGGCATTGACTATTAAATTAACAGAAATTTCTTATTGAATATCAATAATAACAACAGTTTTTTTGCCACTATAATAATAACAACAGTTTAACAACTAACAACTTTAAATTATCAAATCAAAACAAAAACTAAGACCTAATTAGGTATTTTACAAAAAAAAAAATTTATTCCGAAATAGTCTCAAAGGACTTCATAAAAATTAAGACATTTGGATAAATCATTTTGGGATTCTTGTATTTTGGTCATCCTTATATGTCTTTGTCCACATAGTTATCTCAGTCAAACTATATCATCATATTTTCAAAAAACCAAATATAAATTCACTTAAACAGACTATTTCCTTTTTCTTTGCGTAGTCATTTTCTTTCCTTTCATTTTCTAAATTTATATTCTATAAACAAAGGCTAGAGTTTGAGATTTTAAAAAGTTCATTAACGTTATATTAGCGCTGCACGCTTGGTGTGACCACCACTACATGGAAGGTGAAAAAAGAGAAGAGAATTTTTTTCTTTTCTTTTTTTTAACCAATATGTGACCACACAATTTAGGTAGGCATATGTCCCATTTAATTTCTTTCCAATAGTCATTTTCAATAGTTTGATTGGTTTTCTACCGAAACGAAAGAAGACATGGTGATTAATTAGATAGAAAAATTAATGTCAGAAAAGAACTTAAGAACTTTAGTATAATTAATTCATTTTGCGAAACTTATACGTCAATATCATATTTCAACGGTCTTCAAATATTTCTTTTGGAATCGAGAAACATTTGAACGAATTACTGCATCAAAACACACTTGGTTAACATAAGTTGATTACAACTTGGCTCAAATTATCTCATAGTAACCTACAAGGAAATTACCAAAGTCTAATGTATCAGGAACAAAATTTATGCAAATTCAACTATTTATTATAAAACCCACTTGTTAAAAAAATTTAAACAATAATTATAAGATCTGTAATATTTTATTTTTTTTACTTCATCTCCTGAACTTAATATTTTCAGAAATATTCATGTATTAATAGAAACCCACATAACCTGTAAACTTTCAAAGACGCAACTTACCTCAAATTCTCTAATACATAGACCTCAGGTTTAATTTAAAATTATTTTTCAAATTATTCTGTAAAAGTTCTTACTTCGTAGAGTTAAAAACCACTCTGGCCCCCAAATACAAGAGCTAGTTAGGGTTTACTTTGATCTTAAATATAAGAACTCAACAATTCACTTTGTCTCCTAAATTTATAATTTTTCCTATAACCAAATCGATTACTTATGTTAATGGAGTCTCCAACAAGGGGTAATTCTAGCGCAACTTATTAAAAATGGTATTTTTGGGAAATCAATACTCATATTTGCAAATAATTAACTAATTGAAAAGTTGCTCTCAGTCTTAAATGTAAGACCTTTTTTTTCATTCGTCAATCTTTTCCTAATATACCTCTTTTAATGCTCCCTCAAATATCATCAAGGAGGATAGGAAATGAGGGAATTGAGGAAAATGATTACGGTATTTTAAAAAATACATATCATATTAACTAACTTAACTGATTTCCTTAATCTAATCAAATTAAATAAATATATAGGTCTTATATTAAGGACGGAATGAGTATATAAAATAAATATTAAACTTTAACAATTTCAACAACAATTATATCCTACACTTTATTAGCAAATGACAACATGTTTTAGCAAATTTTACACTTTGATAGTTTAATCTAAAAGCCCATTCTTTCAACATATTTTTACTACACTTCAATAGTTATTTACTATGGGTGCGTTTGGATTAATGGTGGCAAAAGTGATATTTTTTTCAATCTGACTTTTGCAAACCTATGATAAGTTAAAAAGTTAGATTGTATGATATGATTTATGTTTGGATTGACTTTTGAAAAGTCATTTTGGTTAACTGAAACTTGTTTAGATAATGAATGCAAAAGTAAATTTGAATGTAAAATGACTGAAAATGATATGAATTTAATAAAAATAAAAATAGTTAATGTATTATTCAGAAAAATTTGAAAATTAAATTACTTAAATTTTAGGGAAAGTTGGGAAAAGTCCCCTCTTAAAAAGTTAATTAGTGAGAAAGACCTCAATCAAAATACTCTAATTCTTGGTATATATAAACTTATCCGGTTATTCATGCCAATCAAATTTCCAACACGGGAGTTTTTCCTGATTTTCCTTAAATTTTATTATTATTTTTTCTTCAGATACCTTCATAAATAAGAATGAAATTTGAAAACAATCATTATTTACCTCTAAGTTATATAATTAGGACCAAAATTTTCATTTATATGAGTTATAATAAGGACCAGAATTTTTTTTTAATAAAAGAAGGTGGAACCCAGTATCTTATATTCATTAGGTATTTAATTTATTCTCTCTTCACGATCGAAAAGCCAAAAACATGAAAATTTGGCTTATGCCTTAAAACAGCTTTTTCTTCAAAATTTCAATTGAAAAAAAGCTGATCCAATGATAACAAAAAGCCAAAAAAGTGGCTTTTGACTGTTGGGGTGTGCTTTTAGGCCTCTAAACATGATTCGAAACACACACTACCTTTTAGGAGCAGATGACATTAAGGTATGCTTTTAGCCTATTTATTGCACTTTAGTAGCTATTTACAATACTTGAAAACTCATTTGTTGTGTTTAATAGACATGGTTGTCTCACGCGTACATATATTTGGTACTATTGACTCACACACACATGCATATGGTACCATCTTATATTACCTTATCAAATTTGTATTATGGAAAATTCTAAGAAAATATCACTTGAACTTTAAAACTTCAAATAAGTGATCTAACAAAAACCTAAGTTGTCAATCCCATTACTATTTTTGTCAACCTCATTACTCTTATTCTCAACAAAACCCATTTGAGATTTTAAAGTTCAAGTGGAATTTTTTTGGGATTTTTCCTTTGTATTATAAGGCTGGGCAAAAAAATTGTAGTATAAGGCTTACTAAGCTAATTCTCATATCACTACAAAAAAAATAAAAATTCGTAGATTAGAAACTGTAGCGGTTTTAAGAAAAACTGTACATATTTGCAACAATAGGCCTCGCACAAAGTTGTGTGCGGGTTAGGGAATGGGTTTTGTAGCAGTTATCAAGGGATAACTGCTATAAAATTTAGTGCCAAATTTGCCACTGTAATTTTGTAGCGGTTAAAATATATTAACCGCTACAAATGTGGTGCCAAGCGTGAAGCTGGCATGACTATTTTGCGGTTGATTTGTAGCGGTTCTTATGTCAGCAACCGCTACGGAATGCAAAGGACCTCCTTTTTGTAGCAGGTCCCCATAACTACTTTAAAGTTTAACTCATTTGTAGTGGTTATATCTTGTAACCATTACATAATGCAGAGAGTCTGCAGGTTTGTAGCGGTTATTGATAACCGCTACAAACTTTTACATTAACCGAGGTAGGGTTTGTCGATTTGTAGCAGTTAAGATAGCGGTTTTTCTAAAAACTGCTACTAAACCAAGAGCTATAAAAGCACCATGACTCCTTGTAATACCCCAAATTGTTATTAAGGGCTAATTACAATTATTGTGAATGATTATGTGGATTAATGTGGATTTGAGATCCAGATTAAGTATTGGGAATGCCCAACACCTTGTATTTTAGCATAATTATTTGATGAAATAATTATTGGGCTAAATATAGGGGTAAATGGCGCATGAAAGAAGGAAAAGAATTTGATTATGTATTATGTGGCAATATTAATTAATATGCCATACTTAGTGGAAGATTGAAGGAATGGCACTAAATTAGTGATTAATGGAAGAGGTTAATTACTAATTAAGAGGATATGAGATGTGAAATTAAAATGGCTAATGAAGTGGTTAGAGTAACTAATTGGTTACTTATTCTATGAAAACCAATGAGAAGTGGACATGAGGTCAAGAGAGAGGGCTTTGGAAAAGTCAAATAAGCAATATTTTATCAATTTCTCTTCCCTCTCTCCTCTCATTTTCGTCCAAAGGGGCATGGGGGGTAGATTTTTTCTGCCATTCTTCATTATCTTCACCTCTCATATCTCTCTCCTCTCTCCATATTTTCGTCCTCTATGGCTGCTCAAGAGAGAGGAAGAAATCTTGATAAAAGTAAACCATTTTGACCCTCTTAATGGCTTCTAATGGAAAAAATCCTCTTCTATAAAGTTGTTCCTTGTGTTGAGAGCTTCAATTTCATGGTTTTAGATTTGTCATTTGGTGGTGCTTGAGCTCTCACGAAATTCTAGACTTGGGTGAATCAAGGAACTCCTTTGGGGAAAGTTGTGGAGGTGAGTAAGACAAACCTTTCCATATAGGTTTTGTGGCTATTGGTTGGGCCTTGAATTTCTGAAAATTTTGCCCTAATTTTTGTGATTTAGGGTTATGGGGGAGTATGGAATGTTATTGTTATGGAAATAGTGCCTTATTTAGTGTTTTAAAGTGATAGAATTGCATTGAAGCTTAAATGTGAAGTTTGGTCACTTTGTGTTGGTTTTTGTGTATTGGACAAAAACAGGGCATGTCAATGGGTTGTGATTTTGGTCATTTTGAGGTTACCATGTGTTCCTTGTGAAAATTTATGTGGAAATAGGCTTAATTGTTAATTTTGGAGCCATTGGACACTTTGGTAGAAAATTGGAAATCGTCAAGTGTAAACTCTAACTCTGTTCTAGGCAGTCAGTTTGAACAAAATTTTTAAATGACCAAATGAAGTCTAAAAAATATGAAACTTTCCAATCCTAAATTTCACATCTCAAGCTTCAAAATGGACATATAAAGTGTGTCATTTCGTTTTATGTACTGGGAGTTATGGTAGTCCCAAAGTTTGGAATTGAAACTGAACTCTATTTTGGGGTAGTGTGGAGTTTTGTGTAATTCTGGAATTTTGTGGTTATTTCAGTAATATTCCATATTTTTCATATAAAGAGGACTTAAATACCTTTCATTTGGCTTTGGAATCACCTCATTTCTATTTTTCTAAAATTAGTTATGATTTTTGGAAGTTCAGCTAAGAAACCAGATTTTCTTGGCCACGGCCAGAAGGACTCTGGGCCGTGGCCCAAATGTTTATGCCCTATTGTTGGCCGCGGCCAACCATCAAAAATGATATTTTGGACTTCTAAAAATGGTTTTTGGTCAAGTGTTTTCTCAAGCCTTTGGCATGTGTTTAGGCTTTGATTAGCCACCTAAAGGTCATGAATGGTAACCAACTATAAGTGTTATGAAAATGAGAATTTAGAAAAGAGAATAACCCTATGTCCTTGTTTTGGTTTATAGGGTGCGATATTCACCCTGATCATGATTCGATGTTGATCTGATTGTGAGTAAGCTGTGCTGGAGCACACGTGGAAGAATAAGAGTAGGGAACTTACCTCTCCTGCATGTATTGATATTTGTGTTTGTGTAATGATGCATGTTATTGCTTTGCTTGATTATGTGAAATATATATGAATGATTGAAGCTCTGTTTCTATTTATGCTACGGCCATGAGTATGTTGTTGAAACATTGAGCATGCGGATATATCATTATGTGAGCACGAGTTATTGTGATGCAAGCATGTCATGCATTAAAAACTTATCTTGCATGCATATTGGTATCTGTTTCCTACTGGGATTCTCTAGAATCTCACCCTCCCCTAACAACATTTTAGACAGGACAGGTGGCTCGAGGAAGGAGCAAGTGACTAGGGGTGGTGAGAATCCCTTATGGGTATTTGGATTTAGTAGCTAGTTATCGTTATATGCAGGATCATTGTATATGTTTCGATGTATATGTTTGGATGATAGATTGGAATGTGTATCTGGAATAAGAATTGTGTAATCCCCATTTAAGAAATTGCAAATGGTGTATGTGCCCCATGAATCTTTAGTGAAGATATGAACCCGGGATCGACTGGATTATTGTTGTGCACTCTGATATTTATATGAATGTATTTTATCTTCACGAAGTAATTGTATTCAAAATATGAATGTAAGACCAGGTCAAAGTGTTTGTTAAAGAAATTTGTGAAAATCCTATCTTAAGGATGGGAATATAAATGAATTTTGATTATTATTGGTCTCTATTTCATTTTAATCGTGTATTTCGGATATAATTTCGAGAGGGGGTTACACTCCTTATTTTCTCATTTTGGTAATTTGACTTCTCACGCGCCCTTTAAGACTTTCCTTAAGATCTGAGATTTTGCTGAAGTATTTTACATAGTTTGCCACTTGAGGTTAGTAAAGTTAAGTCCTTTATTTCATTTTTTTGCCTATTATTCTATAATTTGATATAAATGTTGCTATTTTTTTTTTTTTTTTTTGCAATTATATATTATGACTTTAGAGCAAGACAAGGGGAAGAAGAAAGAGGTTAAGCTTCCCCCAAACCTATTCTGTGAGGGAGAGCAGTAAAGGGGGTAGTAGGAGAGGTGGCAGAGGGTAGAGCGGAGGTAAGCAAATCCCCATGCTATCGCAGGAGGCGACCTCGCCACAACAGCCACTGTAGACATCCCTCCAGCAGACGCCCCCACAGTAGATTACTGCACTAGAGCTGCCTATTCAGCCAGCGGGGGAGCTCAGTGCTAGCGACTATGACAAGAACGAGGAATTTGAGTTCTAGATTCCGATCAATGATATGGATCAGTTCCTGGATGAAGAGGAGGCTCAAGACCAGAATAACCCACGACGGTCGTTTGCCCAGTCGACAGGGGGTTGAGGTACTGGTTCAAGGTAAATTTAATTATTGTTTTAATAAATTTAATATTGAAATTCCATAGGTTAAATATGGATCAAAATTTAATAAACGTATGTGGTAAATTGTGCAAAAAATATGGGGAACATTTCCACGAGGAGGCTGGACATGGCCGATCTTAATAGCATGGACCAGAAACTTCGTGTGATAGTTCTATGGAATAAGGGCACGAACCAGCCAATCAAGAACGGTGGTCACCTCTTCAACCACTTTCTAAATGAGCTAGGCTCGAATTAGATGCTATTCCCAATCTACTTCAAGACGTGGAAGAATATTCCCAATAAGCCGAAGGATCTAGCGTAGGACAAGACTGGGAAGGTAATTAATTGTATTGAATTTGAATATTATATATTTTTTAATTAATTATATTTAATTATTATTTATTAAGTGCATCATTTGTAAGTAATTGCATTTAATTATTATTTATTCAATAGCGTTACAGGATAGGTTTGCCGTCCGGGACAACAGGAAGAGGTACATACCGAAAAAGATGGGAGACGGCTGGAGGAACAGGGGGAATCATCTCTTCCACAGTATGAATAAGGATGGGACGATATCTCTGCAACAGCTGATCGACAACGTCCCAGACGGCATCCAACCGGATGACTTGACAAGTTTTATCCAATACAGAAGGAGCCAGAAGGCCACGTAACTTTTTTATAATTATAATTTTAATAATTATTCTTTTTTATATTTTTTTAATAATTTTATTGTTGTGTTTGTTATGCAGGCTCTTTCTCAAAGAAACACAAGGTGCAAAGAGCAATAGATGATCCATCACACGACAAGATAGAAGACATTTACTGTGACTTACAGTGAGCTAGTAATTTTTTACAATGTCAATTACTTTTAGCTGGTTATTTCATATTATAAATTTATTCTTTTATTCTTCATAATACTAATTTAATGTTTTAATTGTTTTAGAAGAGGAACGCTCAGCAGGAAAACCATCAGACAAACTACGGGGAGTTATTCACTATCACCCATAGATTCCGTGATGGGACTCCAACCTTTTAGCAGGCAAATAAGGCCATTGTAAGATAATTTTTTGTTTTATAATAATATTTTATTATTATATTGTTTATAAAAATACTTTATTGTAAATAATAATAATAATAATTTATTGTTTCAAAAATGGCAGGAGCGGATGCAGCAGTTGCAGTCTACGCTGTGAGAGACCCAGACCCAGGAGTCACGGGGGTCTGTGGACCCCACTGTGCCATTGAAAGCCAGTCTAGGTCCAGTTGAGCACCCTAGACGTGTCAGGGGATGGGGATAAGTACCAAACCTAACATGGTCTATGGTAGGAGCAACTCCTCCAAGGCTGGCACCTCCTGAGCATAAACGTTCAGGGGAGGAGACTGTTGATGAGATTCATTTAGAGGTTGATAAGGCACATGCCGTGATACTGTATCATATGCAAAAGATACAAAAGCAGGCTGATTTCTACTACACTCAACATATACAGTGGCGAAAGATCATGAACTCCATGCTTTCTAGGTCGTGGAGTCACATGTTCCCTAACAAGGAGCATCCACAGGTCCCCCTTATCCCTAAGTTCGTCTTCCAACTGCCTCCTGCTGTATATAATGATGGTATTGTTCACTTTGCTCAGTGCTGTGATCCTACTTCGCCTAAGAGAGGACCTGATGATCAGCCTCGTGATCCTGCCCCTCCTGAGAAAAGACCTAATGATCAGGCTCCAGATAGCTAGTTATATATGTTATTATTTAGCTTTAAGACAATTATATTTTCATATTTGGACATTCATATTTTCATTTATGTTAAATTCTTATTTCGATTAGAACTCGCCAAAAAAATATGAAAAATAAATTAAACAAATAACTTTATAGCGGTTTTTATATACAAATCGCTACAAACTATGAATCTTTGTAACAGTTAAATGGATAAACTGAAACAAACTACAGTCATGAATCTTTGTAGCTGTTCTTTGGTGATAACTGCTACAACATGTATATTTGTAGTGGTTTCACAACGGTAATCGCAACAAATTTAATATTTGAAATTTGTAGAAGTTTTTTGATCTTAACAGCAATAAAGTGTTACGCTTTTGAAATTTGAATATTTTAATTCCTGCCAATGGTCATGAACATTTGTAGTAGTTTTTTGAACTTAATAACTACAAAGTGTGAGACATCTGAAATTTGAATTTCACATCCTACCAATGGTCGTGAAAGTTTGTAGCTGTTTTTTCAATGTAACTGCTACAAAATTACACTTAGTAATGGTTATGGTAGCAGTTTTAGAACCGCCACAAATTGTTAAATGTTGGATTACTTCAATATAAGCTTCCAGGGATATGTCATTCTCTCTTCACTTATCTTCTATGCTAAATTTTTTCACTACCTATGGATAAGTTTTGAATCTGGTTGTCCATTAATTCTCTAGAATATTTGTATGATTTAAACAATTTCTTGGATTTCATATACTCTTATGCCAGTTGTACTGGTAAAATCGTCTGTTCGTGTCAAAGATGCAAGTTCAAGAAGTGGTAAGCATGACAAGTTGTTAAGAAACATTTTCTTATGAAGCCTTTCCCAGAAGACTATACGTTCAGGGGAGTTCATGGTGAGAAACTCGGTATAAGATATGATGATGCTCTTCCTCGAAGTTTACAAGTAGGAAGGAGTTCAAGTAGATGAAGATGATCCTATTAATGATACTGTACATGATGCGCTTGGTTTTCAAGACAACAACTTCAACAAAGCAGTGCAGGGTTTAGACCTGGTGTCCTTGAGGAATGAATCAGCTCAGGATTTTTTCAGCTTAATGGATAAAGTAAATCGTCCATTATATCAAGGTTTTCGAAAATACTCGAAATTATCTTTTTTGATCAAATTGTATCATATCAAATGCCTATGTGGAATCACAGAAAAGGGAATGTTGATGTTGCTGGAATTATTACAAGATGTGTTCCCATATCATTTTACGAGGCCAAGATTATTAACAGATTGGGCTTGAACTACCAAAAAATTGATGCATGTCCCAAAAATTGTTTGCTATATTGGGGAGATAATGCTAGAAGGGAGACTTGTAAGCGATGTCACACCTCAAGGTACAAGACAATTTGGAAGGGGAAAAAGAAAAAGAAGAAACCTGTAAAGATTCTCAAATACTTCCCTTTGAAGCCGTGCTTACAATTGTTTATGTTATCCACAACAGCGGAGCACATAAGGTGGCATGAAGTTGATAAGAATGAAGATGGTAAATTAAGACATCCATAGGATGCAGAAGCATGGAAAGCGTTTAACTCAAACTTCCCATCTTTCATGGCTAACCCTAGAAAGGTTCGACTTGCTTTGATGATCTATGGTTTTAATCCATTTGGGAATCTTAACACAAGTTACAGTATTTGGCCCATAGTCTTAGTTCCTTACAACTTGCCCCCTAGATGTGTATGAAACAAAGCTCCTTCATTTTGTCTATGATCATTCCAAGAAAAAAGGCACTAGGTAATGACATCGATGTGCATCTCCAACCGCTTATTGCAGAATTGCTGACCTTGTGGAATGTCGACATTGAGACATATGACGCATACGATAAGTCACTATTCAACTTGCGTGCATCCTTGATATGGAGATAAGTGGCTTTCCTGAGCTTGGAATATTATCTGAGTGGAATGTGCATATTGGGATGACCTGTCCAGCTTGCAATTTTTACTCTGACTTAGTATGCCTTCCCACAGTTAAAAGTAGTGCTTCACGGGTTATTAGAGGTTTCTCAATGGTAAGCACAAGCTTAGATTGCAACAGAACCGTTTCAATGGTAAACCAAAAAAAAAAGGAGCTCCACAGACTTCAACCGGTACAGATATCTTACAACAACTTTAGGATGTTGAATTCAAGTTTTAAAAATGCTACAATGTAGCAAAAGCAAGGTGAAAGAGTACAAGGACTTCTACTTCTGCGGCTCAGCAATAGCGAAAGATAAACATTTTCTTTACCCTTCCATAGAGCTAGAAATCAGGGCCGGCCCTTGACAAGCCAGGGCCTAAAAGGGCTGGCCCATTTAGGCTCATAGTAAGAAAAATTGCTATTTTTCAAAGCCAGTCTGAAAGCATACAGGACAGGGCTGGCCCACAGGGCCTGAAGCACTTTTCATAAGATTTAACAATTTTTACTTTTTTTCTGCTTTTTGCAAAAATTATAACAACGAAATTCCTAATTTAACACATAAATGTTGTCAAAATTAGAGTGTAAACGGTATGCAAAATGCAACAAACAAACACATCCGTTAAGTCATAATCAAAGGTAAACTAATGTCTACATATCACAATTACAAATAATTAATGAAAAGACTTAACAAAATTAAAAATACATCTTATAAATATGTCTTGAAAATGTAAGTAGTCAACAAAATAAACAATACACGATATAAATAAAACAATCACCAGAAAATAAGTCAAAAAATAGAAAATTGGTAATAATACTTACGAAATAAGAAATAACTTCTATAAGCTTTTAATTTTTAGGATTATCAATACAAGATATTCTTATGAAACATAATTCTAAAAAAGATAATAACAACTAAATATTTTCATCATAATTAACAAAAAAATAAAAAATCAATAATATTATTATCATATAAATAATTTTAAAAAATAAAAAAATATATACGGGACTAAAAAGGCCTGTCCTTTTAGGCCCTGGCCCTTTTAAGCCCGCTTTCACTTTTAAGGCAAAAATCTTAGGCACGACCCTTGTAAATTTAGGGCCTATATGGGCCAGCCTAACGGGCTCGGCCCTTTTTCCCGACTCTACCCTTCCATATTGAAAATCTAATTTACTTCAACATAGTCTTAATGTTATGCACATTGAAAAAAATGTATGCGATAATTTGTTCTATACGCTGGTTAACAAACTCGTAAGTTAAAAGATCGTCTTCAAGCAAGAAAAGATTTATAGGTCATGGGAGTTCGTGAAGACGCGTGGCCAAATGAGCATGAAAAATTTCACCCGGTAAAATTCACACTCACAAAACCGAACAAGGAAGTTTTCCTCTCGACGTTAAAGAAAATAAAGTTCATAATAGGTATTCAAGCAACATTTCACAATGTATTGACTTACAGGATCGAAAGCTTATCAGGCTAAAGAGTCATAACACACATATTCTTATGCAACAATTACTTCTGCTAGCTACAAAGAATGCACTGCCTCCCGATTTGTCCATCATTTTGGTAGAGCTATTTTCCTTCTTTCAGAAGTTGTGTTTGAAGGTTTTGATCGTTAAGGAGCTCAATTAGCTGTAATCTAAAATCATTCTTACACTTTGTCATTTGGAGATTATCATTCCTTCATCCTTTTTCACTATAATGGTTCACCTGACAGCCCCCTTGTTTATGAAACAAAGCTCGCTGGCTCAATTCAATATCGATGGATGTATCCTATTGAGAGGTACTCATTTTACATGTACGTTAACATTACTTTATAAATTAGCTATTCCCCCATTTAAGCACCCATTTAGCATCATTTTTCCTTCTTGACTTTATAGGTTTCTTGGGATATTGAAAAAATTTACATAAGGTATAAGGCGTTGCCAAAAGGTTCTATAGTTAAAGGTTATATAGGGGATGAGGTCTTGTATTTTTGCTTAAGGTACTTTGATGACATTGAAACAACTTTCAACTAATTGCCTCATGTGGACGAGTGTCCTAAACCTGAGCCATTATCAAGAGAGTTGTTAATCCCTCATGTTGGTAAACCAGTTGGAGGAAGTGAGAACTTCAAACTAACGACAAATAAGAAGTTGCAAGCACATAGACATGTTTTGATTAATTGCACTCAAGTTGAACCCTTCCTTTAGTAAGAATTGTATACTCATATGTTATTCTATATCTTTCCTAACATTTTCTACTTATATTTCGTGATCGCCTTCCCATGATTAATTATAGGGAATTCAAAAGTCCTGTGAAGCGTTAACACAGGATCCGTACACAAACATCCTCTGAAGTTTAAAAAAAGGTCCACAAAGAATCCCCAAGTTGGTTTGTGTGTAGAATACTAAATGACCACAACCCATATTCACCAGATTTTAGAGCTCTCACAATTGGCCCTTTTGACCATGCAACAAGGTTTACAGCATACAATGTCAATGGTTTCAAGTTTTTCACGGTTTCACGGGATCAAGGATTGCAAACTCAAAATTCAGGTGTTTATGGCACCTTTAGGACAATGAGTTATGTGAGCAGTAGTGACGACAACATACAGTTCATAGGCGTCCCTTACTATGGAAATCCTCTTGATGTCATCGAACTAAATTACCAAGGCCGTTCCACCATGATGTTGTTCATGTATTTGTGGGCAAATATGACAACTTCCTAGGGATTGAAAACTGACAATTTAAGCATCACATCAGTCAATTTCTCTCGGCCAATTCACACTGGTCAATCTAAAAATGATAAGCCATATATTCTTGCCTCAAAGGCACAACAGGTTTATTATGTCGAGGACGAGAGGCACAGGGATTGGAACATAGTAGTTCACTTAAAGCCTCGAAACCTTTACGACTTGGGTAATAGAGATCACATCGCCTACGAGAGTAAGCCATTCTAGCCCGCCAATTTTGAACACTTCTTCCTCAAAGGCAATGACAATTTACCTATAGTTCGGTACGTTTTTATAAGTTCACGTAATTTAAATTTCATTTTTATACAAAACAATACCACACTAACATTTTATTCACACAATTTTTATAGGGATGGCGATGAAGAATGATTAAACAAATTATACTTTCATTTTTGCAAACTTTAATTTATATTTTTTAAAAGAAAATTCAGACCAATATTTGTAGCGGTGAAAAAAAACCTCTACAAAGTATGTCACATTAACCGCTACAAATATCAACCACTATAAAACCTGTCACATTAACAGCTATAAGTGCTGCGTAGATCCCTATAAATACCCCCACCATACATCATTTCAAACATTTATACATTTCTTTCAACCCTTTTTCTCTTTCATTTTCTTTCATCTGTAAATTTGTTTTTAAGAGCCGAAGAGCTTAGTAAGGTGATCTAATATGGTAATTTTTTTTATTCTTTGATTTCAACATTTATTCCCTCTCATAATATTTATACTCATTAATTATTTTTCCCAAAAATTGAAGGACTTTTCCTCGCCATTTTTAATATTCCTTCTACAATGATCAATATAGAGTACACAACATAATAAGTTCTTATTATCTACATATCCTCGATAATATTACCTATATAAATTTTATAGTTATCTAATTTAATTTAATCATTCCTTTTAAATAATAACTACTATCAGCTAAGCTACTTAAATAATAAACTGTTCAATCTAATATTATAACAATGGACTCAGATAAGTCTATAATTTTTTTTAAATTTTCCAAAATTTTGTAGCGGTTTTAGAACTGCTATAAATTTAAACAAAAATGAGATTAAATTTTTGGCGCAAATTTTAAATTTTCATATTATATTAGTAGCGGTTTTGGAAACCACTATAAAGGTGTGGCGCCATTTTTTAAAAAATTAATTTTTTTTAGTTGCGGTTTTATAACCGCTATAAAATTGAAGCTAAATTTTCATTTTGCATTTTCTGCTATGCGAAATTGTGGCTCCAACATTTGTAGCGGTTTTATAACGCTACAATTATCACAGATAATGTGTCATCAATATGCACATCTTGTAGTGGTTGGAATGAAACGCTACAAATGTAGTAGCAGTTGTGTTACATAAGTAGCAGTTATGTTAAACAGTTATAAATCTATTTGCAACAATGAATTTTGTAGTGGTTTTCGCAACCGCTACTAATGTTGTTTGTAGTGGTAAAGTAGTTAAAGACCATAAATACCAGAAGAGTTCTTTAGGCATAGGTCCTTGAAGGAAGGGTAAGGTTGTGAAAGGGGTATTTAAGCTGAAATATTGAGCTTTAGGAATAAGGTTGGTCTTAACAAAAAGAAGATGAAGCCAGTAGAAAAGATGTTATTCAGCAATCTTTTGAACATAATGAGGAAATGTCGGATAGGTATTTGGAGGAAAGAGAGTGGCTTTTATAGCGTGAGGCATGGTTGGTCGGTTGTGCTTCTGAGATGGTTAAAATATACAAAGGCTTTAGAGAAGGAGATGGCTTTGATCGCTTAGGAGGTAAAATTTTTTTAAGTCTAGATAGAAAATCTGTAATGGTGTTGTGATGTCCTTTGAGATGATAAACTATGAATTTATAGTAAGAAAACGAGTCTTTTTATATGAATATTATCTATTTCCTTGTATTATCCATTTTTCTTTGGATCAAGCATCTTTGGAAAAGATGTACTGTCCATTTCCACAATAAAGTGGTAGGGGCTCAGATGAAAGCTAAACTTTTCAATTACATTCTTGACAGTAAGGATTTCCTTGTACGTTGCATGGTAACGCTTTTCAGGTTCTCTGAATTGTCCACAAGCATGTCCACAGTAGTATCTTTTTCCTTCTACTTCTTCAAGAAGTAATGCACCCTAAAAATCATCACTAGCATCCGTTTGTAAAATCCTTTTTCCTTGATCTGAAATTTTCGATAATAGTGGATTCTAGTGATCCTTTTGAGGATATGGACAAATTTTGTTTGTTGTTTTTCCCACTATGGAGGATTCTTTTTGAGCATTTTGGACAAATGGCTGGTGTGATGAGACACATGAGGGATAAAGATGACGCATCTGAGTAGTTAAACCATCTATCTTGGTTGTCAAAGAATCAAGCTTAGAATCTATTCTGGTCAGTGCTTTGTTTTGACAAACAGTATTTTGGGTCTACCAATTCAAAACTTCTTCAACTGTAGATGTTAGTCTGAGATTTCCTTGAGAATCAACTATATTTGGAGCTATATAAGGTCAAACAGAGACCGTAGTATTATCATATGTTCTTCTCTCATGGGGAGAAAACTCAATTTCATAAGAATGTCAGATCATCCCTATGCATAGAATTGGTTGTGCAAATGGAGATGGTATAGCCTGAATTACTGGTTCCGAATTTTTAGTACATCTAGAAAGAACTTCTGAACAAGATCTGAATGTCCTATTTCTAAAAGAAATTCAATAAAGAACATATCTTTAGAAGATCTTTCAGGAGGAGGAGGAGGTTTCCAACCTCTTTTCTTTTGTGAAATAGGTTGTGAAGAGCCATGATCATCATCTTCATAGCGATGATGAAACTTGTGTAAACAAGATGATCTTTTGAAGGTTTTGTTTTTCTTGGCCTATTTAATTGTATATTTACATGGGTAAAGTCCATGTTCATCATTATCAGACTCTTCCCACCATTCTAGAGTATCACACTCATAGTCAGGGTCACACATACCTAAACCAGGTACATTTCATAAAAAGTCACCATTTATGTTAGAAACATAGCAAAGGTTTGCATGTTGGTCTACCCATGCTATCGGTAGATCTTTTCTACAAGGTGTATAAGCAAGGGAACGAGTAAGAATTCTCCCAAAGGGAATAAAAGGTGCTTGTGGGCTTGGTATCTCAAAGGTTGTTTTAATTGTACCATCTGGAAGTCTTTGAATAAGAGGAGGAATGGTAGTATGGATATCTGGTTGAATCCCATGAAAATTTTTTTCATAATTGTTGATCCACTTAATTGGCATCAATTGAGAAAGTTCTTCTCTAAGGATCTGTCTGGGGATCTAGATAATAGACATATCATCTGATCTATTAGAGATGGTGAACAGGGCATCTTTTATGGAGTTTGGAAGGTGAAAGTCAAGAGAATGGTTCTACAGTCTGTAAACCACTTGATGTTGCAAAGTGGCCATGATGGCATTGGGATCTTGATCGGCTCCAACAATCTGAACTTATACTTTAAAACTGTTGGTAAGAGTAGAGTCAAGTAGATAGATGTTGAAATATGGCTAAATAATAAGAATAACACTTCCAATACTCAAAGTGGTCAAAAGACCACCAATAAGAGCATTAGAATAGTGTTTGTAGGTAGAGTCCATAGAGCAACTCTGGTAGTAGCAGGAATACCTTTTCTCCTATGGAGGGTAAGGGCTAGACAGATAGCTCCCATATGAAGATAGGTATATCCTTTAGATCTCCAGTGGTTGATTAGAAGCTGTGGTATTTCTATAGTGGCTTATTGTTCCTCTATCGTGGTTGGAAGATGACACTATTCCAGTTTTGTTGTCTGAACAACCTCTTTATCATGAGGTCGTCTAGTAGTGAGGAGAGTTCTGATATTCCTGGTGAGCGAATTGGATCTATGATAGATACTATATGAACTAAGAAGAGGCATATTAGTTTCAGTGATCAAAGAATCTTCAGGAAGATGAGTAACTTCTATAAGGTTTTCTATTTTACTAGCACAGGTTCTTTTTAAAGAAGAAGGAAGACTTCTAGGTGTAAATTGTGATACTTGGGTAATAGGGCGATTCAAAGAATTGGAGGTTTTACTCATGAATCTGGATTTCTTCCTAATCACCATTGTTCATACCCTGTTGTCACTTGTCTCTAAAGATGATAAAGGCTCTGATACCAAGTATGAGGCTGGATGTATCTGGATCCCTATGTTTGTATGGTGTCTTAGATCATAAGGGTAGAGGATCTTAAACACAGACACCAACAAAGACATTGGAACTAAGATCTATCCTATCTGATACAAATGAACTAGGAAAAAAGAAACTGATGAAAACCAAGAGCATCCTTTAGACCTTAGTTCAGATAAGTCCAAGATTTCTCATCTCATGCTTAGGGACACTTTAGAACTACCTATCTTTACGGAGATTATGGTGCTTATTAGTTCATCATTTCACAATATTCTTCACAGGATCATGGTTAGATTCGTTCTGATGCATAGGTTTCTCCTAAGGAGGCAAGTGCAGAGCATACTTGAATCTTTACAGAGATAGAGACGATATGCTAAAAGCTCAGGTTTTTAGAAGAAGAGAGAAATTTAGAAGGAAAGAATTTTATTGATATTTCACAAAGGAGGAGATACAACTGATTATTCAATTATCTTTATGATGAGAGGAGCATCGTTTATATAGACAAATATTCTTAGCAAAAGACAAAAATACCCATAATTATTTTACAGACATATGCCCAACATACTTTATATTACAGGACAACTAAAACGGATGACTCATGACTTCTTTTTAACTGCAGATGAGCACGCTAATATAGATACTTTAAAAATAAGTCACACTGGGAAGCAACTTTGTATAGGATAGAGGTTGCCAACAATTTTGGATGGCTAAGATGATGCCGACACTTTTGGATGGCTTTATTCAGTCTTTGTATATGGGCTTGTGATCATCATTAGGAGGCAAATTGTCATGGTAATTATCTTCATACATCATGTCACAGACATATTGCAGTAGATCCCAATAATAGCTATTAGGAAGAGAATCCGATGGCTTGTCATCAGGGCAATCTGGATAAGTTAGGTCTTGGGCATTTTGGATTGAGGCCTAAGTACATTATGGTGGATATGTTTGAGTCAAGCTGGGCTGAGACAGGTTAAGTCCTTGGGTTGAGGATCCTAGAATGTTTGAGAGGAGGTGACTGGGATAGATAGGCTAAGGTGAGGATAGTCTTTAGCTGGATCTTGTAAGTCTAGAAATTCAAGGCCTAGAATTCCTGTGGGAATTTGACTAGACGTTGCATGAGAAGAGAATCCTTGAACAACATAGTCAGTTTCTGGAGGATGGATCCCTTAGAATGGATCATAATCTCCAGTTGGAATAGGGCCTAAGACATGGTAGTTGGTCTTCAGGCAAACATTGATCTTTCCCAAATAGTAACCAAGCTCCTTAAGGGTATAAGTTTCTTAACGAACCCAATCAAAAGGAGTATTCCACAATTCCATTGTGCAGCTGGAGTAAAGTCCATCTGATTGAAGTTGATAAGTCTTATTAAGTATAAAAATACAACAAAATCTTTTTTGTTTTTTCTTATCAATTTTCCATACATAATTATCAAAAACAAAATTATAAAGGTTTCCTCTCCAGTAGGGCAGAGGAGCAAAGAGTTCTAGAAACTGGTGGAGAAGGGAATTTTCATGGTTTTAATTGGTTGCCATAGATTCTAATGAGTTAGACATAATCATTTAGTTAATGAAAATAATAGGCTAGTGCAAAAATCGAAATATATAATAGTTGATATATTTAGTATTATCATTATTCAATATTATGGATATAATCTTCAAGTAAGGGAGGCTATTTTTAACTTATTGTTTTATTTTATTTATTTTTAATTAATTTTATTATGGGCACCAAACAATACTACCTTAACACCATAATCACAAGTTTTAATTAGATTTTAGCATTTCTCCAATAATTATTGCTCCATCTATATATTGTTCAAAAAAATTGCTCCATCCATATAAAGACATAACTCATATTGTACAGAAACATTTATATAATACTATTTCTAGCCAAAAAATACTCTTTAAAAACATAAATTTGAATCATGTTGTCAACGCCGCAATCTCCTTTTAGTTAGGAACATGATCCCAACAATTAATGGTGGTTTGGGTAAACATAGAATTTGCTATAAGAATTAGAAAACATTTGGTGGTGTTTTTGTTGGGACCCAAATCAACCCAATTTTCATCTTCCAGCATGCATATGTAATTATAATTTTAAAAAAAATTAAAAAAAAAGTTAAAAGAAAGAGCAGGTATGATCATGACGATTAGAAAATGAGTCCAAAACCATGGCTATGATCAAAAGTTAGAGCAAGTTAACACAGTGACAATGCCACTCATCATGTTTGCCAGTTTATTTTAGCTTTTCAGAAGTATTTTTACAATTTACAAAATAAGTATATGAGAGAAGTTTTGTCTCAGTTTGCGAAAAAATGATTCTGAAACCACAATTTGGTTAGTTTCCAAACAAGCAGTTAGATCCTAGACTTGAGTATGGTGTTAACATATTTATCTGTTTGTGCTTTCAATCTGAATTAACAAAATTCGGCCAAGAGAATGAAAGTTCAAACTGTATATGTAAAATATTTAGAATATCTACAAAAAAAAAAATTACTCTCACATCAATAATAGAATTAGAATATGTGTCTTTATAAGGTGTTAAATTCATTCTAACTAAACGCCCTTTTGACTTTCTCCTTTTCCCATGTCTTATATTCCAATTAATTTCTCGAATAGGATTTATCTCCAATATTTTCCATAGGATTCCAGAATAATTAAGCTATTTTCATGATCCATTGAAATTTGCATATTTGAGTCATGAGCATCATGCCATTAATTTATTTTTATGGAACTTTTGAGGGGGGCAAGTAGACAGGTTTGTACAATAATTTTGTCGAGCAATGAGCATCATTCCATTATTCCATAGATATTCTTTTCGACATTAACTGCACCCAGAAAAAAAAATGGAATTCAACCGGCCAGTGGGAGCAATAAACCGGGGAGGCACAGTAATTTAATCCAAGAAAGAAAATGAGGGAAAAGTAGGAACAGCTAGGTTCAAGACTTAAAAAATGGGTCAACATTTTTTCACTTTTCTTAATTCTTAAAATCTAAAATATGTTTCTAGACTATGCTTAATGCAAACATAAACATTGGGAAATAAAGACAAGTGAGTAAATAGGTAAAAACCATAATAGATATAATATAAAATTATAAACTATAAATTAAGTATATGTATTATAGATATCTTGCATCAGGTAAATATTTTATTTTACGGGAAAAATATTTTATTTTATTTTCTATATTATAAAGTATTATAAAATCACCCTAAATTTTTTGCTAAATTTTAAGGGAGTTAAATTTAAATTTTGAAATGTCATGGGGGTTATTTGTAACCGATCAAAGTTTAAGGGATTATCTGTTTTTACTGATCAAAGTTTAGGGGGGTTATCTATAACTAATCAAAGTTCAGGGGGGTTTTGTAAAATTAGCAACTCATATATGGGGGGTTATCTGTAACTAATCAAAGTTTAGGGGGGTTATCTGTAACTAATCAAAGTTCAGGGGGGGTTTTGTAAAATTAGCAACTTATATATGATGCCATGTAAGATGCCATGTGCCACCTGTTAATCTGATGTGTCAATTGCTGTCAAGAAATAAAAGATCAGAGGTTAAATTTAAACTTTGAAATGGCAGGGGTTTATATGCAACTAGCCCAAAGTTTATGGGGTTTTGTATAATTTACACTAGTTGAAAAAGGACTTTTTATTACAACTAGCCCAAATTAGGTTTTATTACAATAAGTCTAAAAAGTGTGTTATTAACCGGTCTTAAAAGTGTGACTTTTAAAGCCGATTGTAGATACAACCGGTCTTAAAGTTATGACTTTTAATACCTATTGTTGCTACAACCAGTCTTAAAGTAACTTTTAAGACCGGTTGTAGCTACAACGGGTCTTGAAAGTTCTATTTTTTTAAATAAAAAAAGTTCATTTTATATACCCTACCCAGCAAGCCATTTCTATCCCAGATTCCACAGAAGCAACGTATCATAGATTTCACAGAAGCAATGACAGCGGCAAGATCAACAACAAGCACAAATGAAGGTGTAGGTGACTTTAAATCAACTTCCAACAAATAGTAAGTGTAGAACACTTAATTTTGAGCCACAAATCAAATGATTTAGCTAACAATTGGTGAAATGTTGCAAGATATCAAGGTTCAAGATCAAAATAAGCAAAAATGAATTTCCACTGGGTAGAATTAGATTTTTGCAAATTGCAGCAATATTTATTCATATACATAACTTGACAATCATTTCAATGTAGAAAATTCAAGCAACAAGCTTAAATCAAATTTCAAGAAACTTCAAAATGCACTCAACAGCTATCTAAAACTAAAACACAGCTTATGAATCAGTTTCAATGTGCAATTTGAAGGAATGTCCAAACAGACGAATTTGCTTAGAAATGGATGCAAAACTTTGAATGACAATGGCAGTAATAAAATTCAAGGATTGATACAAGCAACGGCAGAAATTCCTCAGTTTTACAGAATACAAAAGGAAGAAAAAGTACAGAGGTCAATCCCTCAAATCCCATGCCTGTATCACCTATATCCTAGAAATTGTCCTACACAGACACATAAACCCAGTTAGAAATTTATACAGCAGGAGCAATATGTATGAGAACAATGTACAATGTAACGTTAGATTCAAAAACTCACTATTTTTGTAATAGCTCATAGATGAATTCAGCACAACATCTGCGAATGAAATCAATATCTTCTTCAAAAAAGGGATCAGCAAGATCAAACATCTGTAACACTAAAACCAGACAAAACATTAAATTAGTAACTTAAAAACAATAAAGTAATACAAAAGTTTTGAATTATAAATTTACCTCTTTAGTAAAATCAGTCGTGCCTAGAGTGATAATATTGTAAATGTGTCTCAAAACATAAAAACCACATAAGTTAAACCCCTGTGGTTGCCTATGGATCTGAAAAAAAACATGATATCATCAAAATAAGTATAAAGGCATGGCTTATTACATTCTTTAAACAAACCAATATGTACTAACCTTTAGCATGATCCATGTAAGGTCTGTTAAGTCACGAACATGCTTACTACAAGCAGTGTGTAGGAATGTCCACATAGCCCTATCCTCATCAAAATCACAAAGGTTACTTATTTTATAAAAATTCCATAAACTTTGCACACAAAAGGCAATAATGCAAGAAATCTTACAAGTTCATGGTCTTTTTCAAATCATTCCCTGGTTTGAAGTGGAGGAAGCATAAGAGGATGACAGTGTAACTACTCTTGTATAGAAGAACCAACTGCCAATGATCACTGAAAAAAGAGAAGAATATTAAGCAAACATAAAATATTGTGTATATTATAAAATATAAGTTTGTTTCTTACCCATACACATATGGAGCCAAGAAACACTCAGTTCCGGTTTCATTAAGCCTCTCTGATAAGTATGTATATCTGATAGAACCAGTAGTCCCTTTCCTTGTATTTGAGCTAGGCATAAGAATCCAAATTTATCGCTTTTGCCAGAGGAGACTAACCTACGATGCATGTACCTACAATAATGCAAGCACACAAATCAACTGTGAACGGTGAAATTTTTAAAATATTTACGTTGCATTAAAGAAGATACTTACATTAAAAACAATTGGACAATCTCAATCGTAAGATTTTGTTTAGGACCTACCAGGGATATCAAATCATCCCTCTCAAGAAACCATGTCACCCCTGACTTGCCAACAACTGAATTCATAGGCCAATCTCTTATTTTAAAGGATGTATCATATGCCAGCAGAATCAGGCGTTGCATGATATTCAATGGAGGATGTGAAACTTCTTGAGTGAACGGAGTTGGACTTGGTGGGGCTTTAATCAGGGTTTCCTTAGCTCGAACAGAAACAAGGTTCTTTGGCCACAAGATGAACGTACCTGATAGAGCTCAATATTTATATATTTTTATTAATTAATCTTAGGCTTTTGTGGGACTTAATTGAATATTTTGGGCATAATCAAGTGTTAATGTAAGATTTTAGTGAAATCATAATTTGAGAATTATAGTGGTTAAACAGTTAGATTTTTAATTAATATTTGTTATTCTCATTATTCTTTAATTGTGAGCAAAAGATATTGCCTTTATGAATATAATTTTGTAGGTGGTGACAAGGCACAACTCATTTTAACCTAAAGACAATTGAAGAAATTGAAAGAAGGGGGGACCACATGAAATGAGAAGGCAAGTGGGCTGAAATGTTTGAATGAGAATTGAGAGTGCTGGACCGATTAAAGAGAAGAGGATGATGGGCTGAATTATTTGGAAGAGGGATGGACCAAATTTAGTTAGAAAAAGCTAGCTGGACCGAGTTGAATAAAGAAAGAAGAGATGCAGGGATGAGCTGGACCGAAAAGGTAATTGAATGAAAAAGGAGCAGCGAATGAAATGAAAAAAGGAGGAGGGAGGCCGCTGACCAAAAAGGGGAGAATGGGAGAATAAAGAAAAGGAGTTGAGGACCGAAATGGAGAATGGAGATTTGGGGGCAGCGGTTGTGTGTGTGAAAGGGAGACGATGGAATAAAGAGGAAAAGGTGAGTGTTGCGGCTAGAGAGTGTGAAAAGAGAGAGGAGACGCTGGACTTGGAGAATAGTGTGAGAAAGCTAGCTAACCGATGGATGATGGAAGACTTAAAGTGCTGTTCGGTGCTTCTCATTTGTTCTCCATGGCTTATTCCTTCTCCTCCTATCAAGCTTCATCTTCCTCCTCTTCCATGAGTAGCTAAGTTTTGGTGATTTCCTTGAGTTGGGTAATGGTTTGAGCTTCTAAACTTCAATGGAGTTACTTAAGCTCTCTTTCTATTTCATAATTGTATGGCTAGGTTAAGTATGTGATTATGATCTAGATTATTCTATGCCAAGTGAATAAACTTGGTGGTTGAGCTAGGATTTGATTAATTAATCTTTGTATGATTCAAATTAGAAGTAGGTTGAGTTGTTTATTCCAACTTGGTTAAGTGGATTGTAAATAACTAAACTGAATGCTTTGAACTTTTGTAATGGTAATTACAAGCTAGAATTGGAAGTTGATTATTCATCTCCTTGAGTTTGAATTATTTGGTGGTATTCATTTAATTGCTTTGGTAGAATGAATTAAATGATTATTGCAAGTATGGAGCTAGTGGTAACTTAGTTCCATCCTCTTGAGTCATATTGTGGAATTCATATCATTAGCAAGCAAGGAAGACTAAAACCTCAACTCAAGGGAATCTCATTTCATCATTATATAGTTAATTGAATTTATCTTGTTGTTAGTGTTAATTTCAATTCCTTTTGCTTCTTTATTTTAAAAACTGAAAAATACAAAAATATTATTTTAGCTTAGATTACTTCATAGTTTTAAAATCAAATTCTCAAAATGATTTCTCACAACTTTAATGCCCCGTTTGGTACGCTTGAATTGGAGCCAAGGAAATGGAAATGGAAATGGAAATGAATTCCATGATGTAAGCATGTTTGGTATGCTTTTGGGAGCATGGAATTCAATTCCATGTGGAAATCAATTCCATCAAAATTGATGGAATTGGCCTCCATCACAAAAGCTCAGATTTACATTTCCATGAGACCAGATTCTTCTTTTTGCCCCTTCAAGCTTCACACCCAACTAGTTCACGCTGTTCCATCCCATCACCGGCAACAATAGCGGCCGGCAACCCACTCACCCATGTCTTTAGAATGATATTTTGGTATTTTCTTACAAAAATTAGGTCTCATTTCCATGACAAACCAAACACACTTTTAAACCTCATTTCCATATCCATATCCATATCCATATCCATATCCATATCCATATCCATTTCCATTTCCATTTCCATTTCCATCAAAATCAATTCTGCGTACTAAAAGGGCCCTAAGGTTTTTTATCACTTTACTACTTAGAAACTTGGAAACTAATCTCCTCACAAGAACGATCTAGGTTGAGCTACTATGCTACATTTTCAAACCTAGTTTTATTTTGTGAACTCACATGACATGGGTTCATCAAATTTGTACCCAAGACATCGCTTTCGATCTTGAAATCATCAGAACGGATAGGGACAAGTGCATCTGCAATGATCACCTCTTTAACTGACACTCTGACTTGATCAACTTTCATTTGTTGATGGTGGACAGTTGAGCCCAGGTTATGCACAATACTCCCTGCAACTAACCGTCTCAGAGGATCCTCAACAAAAATGTCACAAGGCTTAGTAATTTCTCATGCAAGACCCTTTGATGACTACCCAATATTACAATAACTCCCTTTAGTGCTCTACTTATTAGGATCAAGCAATTGTGCTTGGGGAGTACTGGTATCTTGTCTTGAGCTCATAAACACTATCATTTCCTCTTTCATCTTACTCATCCGAGTTTCTAGTAGCACATCAAATGATGCTTCAGCCTTGGCCCTTGCTTTTGCTCTTGCAGTGGCCAACATAGTCTCCAATTCCTCCCTAGTCATGATGCTTGAGGAATAGTGTACAGGAGCTCCAAGGTAATCCCTTATCCCTACCCCTCCTCTAACTCCCTTGACACGACCTAGATACTCATGTTTGCCAGTAGCAACAGTCAGAATATCATTCCTACCCTCCAACTTAAAAGATCCCTCAATTTGTTTTTTTCTAAGTTCCTCCTGTAAGATAATACAAAATAACAAACATAAGTAATGAAATATGTTTCTTATATAATTAATAACAGAAATGATATATACTTATAATTTTTCACCTACTATATGAGATTGTTCACTCGTATAAGACCCACTCCTCTTTTGGTGAGCAAACAAAAGAAAAAGGTTAATACCAATTAAGATAATTGATAAGTAAATAAAATGGAAAATACGTCAACGAACTAAAGATTTTGGAGTAGTCCAAAGCCTAACAAATGCTTGCCAAGTCTCTTGATCAATAAATATATACTTGTCGCATAGATTAGGATGAGGCTGAACATCTTTCACCTCGATATGAATGTAATTGTTGGCCAAACTTGTCTTAAACTTGCTCCAGCGCTCATAACAATACGTCATTGTCTTATTGTACAAGATCTCACTCTGAGGAATGTCGTAGGTGACCTAGAATGCATGCATTGAAGGAGTAAGTGACATATTTGATAATCATTACATGCAAAAGAGAATTGTCACTACTACAAAAAATGCTTTTGACGTCCTTTATTGGAGCCTTTTAATGTTTGAAAACAGGGGGACATCTATCTGAGCGACGTAGAAAAAACTGTTAATAACATCCCTAAAATAGGGGACATCTTTAGGTCAGACTTTAGACGTCCCCAGTTTGCACTGGGGACGTCTAAAGTCAGGCTTTAGACGTCCCCAGATTAAACTGGGGACGTCTTAAGTGGTTTATAAACACTTTAGATGTCCCCAGTTTGCCCTGGGGACATATAAAATTTTTTTATGGCCTTTTATATATACATCACTGTCTGACAAATTTAAACTGTAGAAATTGGATAAAAGAAATATTACAAAATCCAGAATGGAAACAACAGCAGTTCAACACTATCTAATAAACATGTTATCCAACAATCTAATAGTATGTACAACAACACAACTCTAATTCGCACCTTGGAAATTCATCCCAAAATTCTCCTTAAAAGTGAGACATCCCAAAATCAAAATAACAAATCGTCTCAACTTAATTTAAACAAAACTAAACTAATTAAGGCAATTCATATTCAAGACAATGTATCATTGTGATTTTTTTTACCAAGCAACCCATGCCAAGTTCAAAGCTTCCAACAAAACAATTTTCAAGCCTCCACAATTTTTAGATAAGTATTATTCATCCCATCATAAGAAATGAGCTCTCTTAGAATGCATGTACCACCCTAGAAAAAAAGTGTCATACCTATTTTATGGCATAATTGATGTTGTATTATATTGTATCTCATCAACATTCCAGAACCATACACCCATTTGAGGCAAAACTCTGACATATTTTTGTAATTTAGTTGACTTTTGAATAATGTTAAACTAAACTAACCTAAGCCAAACCAAATTCATTCCTAAGTATCATTGTCATTTTTTTTAACTCATGTCTATATATATATACGCATCACCGTGTTGAAGTCTGCTGACAAAAAAACAAGTATGCAATAATGACAATCCATTTCCATATCAAGCAAATTAAAAGCAGATTAAAAGTATGCATATACAAGTTTCTCTGTTTTTTCAGTTTCATAATCTGATTTAAACTAACAGTTACAAGCATTTGTTCAATCATTTGTATCCAAAGTTATGGGAGTGAGAGACAAACCTGTGGACGACGGAAATAGAGACGACTCACGGTACCACCAGCTGGGAAGATGATAGTTGTGAGAGGGAGACACAAACGACGGTGCTCTCGTCAAAGAAGAGAGAGGGAAAAATAGAAATATGATTATGAGAAAGAGGAAGGCAGACAGGGAAGGAAGCACGGGAAAGGGAGTTGCAGCAACGAACTGAGAAAGAGGAAGGAAGACGGCAAAGGAAGCAAGGGAAAGGGGAAAGAGGAAGACAGCTGGGAATGAAGCTCACGGGGGAAGACGGAATGAACTTGGGGAACGAAAATAAAGCTGTTGGCCTGCTGCTGATGGGATGGGCTTCTGACAGGCTTTTCCACATCGTCAGTCAAAATGGGGACGTCTAAAGCTCACTTTAGACATCCCCAGTCAAACTGGGGACATCTAAACCTCACTTTAGACGTCCCCAAAAACTCAAGGGACGTCTAAAGTGGTACAATTTTTTAAAACAATTCAACCAGCGCCAATATTTCCCGCTAAATATTGAACTTTGGGTGTCCCTAATTTAAAAATGGACGTTCTTTAGGGTCGTTAAATGTCTAGTTTGTAGTAGTGTGTATACTTAGATAGTGTCCCAAATATGTTGCTTCTCCTTTTCATCGACATTTCTCCACTCCTCTATCAAGATACTAGGCTTGTTGCGTGCAAAGAGGCCGACAAAACTCCTCTATCGGCTTGCATTAGGCCTGATTGGTTTCCAATATCTATCAAACTCAATCGGTATCTTTTGCCCTGCACTCCGACTAAGGGAAATGTATGTCAACCGTGTGCCACGTCTACCCCTCTGTACAGATTGGCTACTGGGCTCACTATGATCCTAGCTTCGAGCATTACTAGGCTCGCTCTGATTAACACTAGCTGGCTGACTCTGATAAGCACTAGCTAGCTAACTCTGTTGAGCACTAGGTGGTTGACTTTAAGGTGCACTAGGTGGCTGATCCTCTACACTAGGATGCTGGGGAGCCATCATTTTCCTGTAACGACAACAAAGAAAGATAAACCCTTAAGCTATAACATGAGAAGACTATATCTGTAAAATAACTATACACATTATTCGGATATAAATCATAACCATAATTACTTTAGCTAGTTAACTTCAAAGTAGTATCATAAAGAGATATCCTCCCATATTCCCTCATGATGATCATTTCTTGTGTCATGCTCATTATCTGCTTCATCTTCTTCGTTCAATTCGGGTAAACCCCTGGAAAAAGAAGGAGTCTCAAGAATATCATAATTTGAGCGACTTTTCTCATCAATATCAACGACCCTTTTTCCTTCGAGAGCTACAGACCATATTTTATTTACCTGATCAGTAATATAGAACAATTGTTGCTCCTAATCTGCTATAATGAAAGGTTCATCCCAAAACTTCTATTATTCAGATCTACTAATGTAAATTCTAACCTATCGATCTTCACACCATTATTCACATCAACCCACTTGAATTTGAAAATGGGAAATCTAATTTTAACTTGGTCAACCACTCAAATCTCTTCAATTACCCCATAATGAGGTATGACAGCCAATTTAGGGTTCTTATCTTTCGGACTAGAGAAGTGCATAGATTCAACCACTAATACAACACCACTGTTCTGGATAGTGCTCTTATCATCTAGGGACTTCGTGTAAAAGGTATAACCATTGATCACAAATGAAGTCCAACTTATGACATCAACTTAAGGACCACATGCTAACCAATTTATTGTATCAGAAACATATGCTTCTCCGTCAACCTTTTGTTTGAACCAATGTGCGAAAGTTTTGTTGTGCTCCCTAATTAACCTTTGTTCAGTCATTTGACTATCTTGTTTCCGTACAATTTCTTTATGGGCATTCATGTAATATTGAACTTCATCAATATTATTCAAGAAGTACGAGTGGACTTGTTGCAATTCATCAAGATCTGTGTTCTTTACTGTTGCCCCGCGTCTACCCCATTCTTTATCATGACATTTAGGAAGCTCAATATGTCCTATATTTGACCAATATGTTGACAAAATTTCATAGCTTCTTCAGAAACATATTTCTGAACAATAGATGCTTCAGGCCAGTTGGGGTTCTTCACATACCCTTTTAGAATTTTCATAGTTCTTTTCAATTGGGTATATCCACCTGAAATAGATAGGGCCACACAACTTTATCTCCCTCATTAGATGAACAATCAAGTGTACCATGATGTCAAAAAAAGAAGGAAGAAAAAGATTCTCAAGTTGGCACAAGATCATATATCCTTCATTTTCCAATTCCTCTAATCTTTCCATGTCAATGAATTTACTACAAATAGAATTGGAGAAGAAACAAAGTCTAGTCAATATATGTTGAAGATCATATTCGATAATGCCTCGAATAGCTATTGGGAGTAACTGTTGCATTAAGACATGACAATCATGAGACTTTAGCCCTATTAACTTCAAGTCTATCATTGATACGAGCTTTTTAAAATTTGAAGAATACCCTGAGGGAACTTTGGTGCCACGTAAACACTCACAAAAACTTCTTTTCTCATCCTTAGACAAAGTATGAGCAGCTGAAGGACAAAAAGTTCTTTTACCATATGGCATTGGATGTAAGTCTTCTCGTATTCCTGTTTCTTGCAAATCAAATATTGCCTTCACGCCATCCTTAAAACTTCCTTGTATGTTGAGCAATGTCCTAACAATACTACCACATACGTTTTTCTCCACATGTAACCCCCTTCACGATTAAGGCCGAGATTAGTTCGTAAAAACATAATTAATGTAAAATTGGAGACTGTAAGATGATTTGGGACTTATTCAAATTAAACTTCCCAAAATCAGGGTTCTAAAAATTTTTACAAAACCTATTCACAACGGTCTCATAATCACATTTCAACACATAAATGGCCCGTACAAGTTGATTTCATTTATACATATCATAGTATAGTATAAATACCCGACACACTCGGGTTCCATTAATTAATAAAAGGGTTTACATAAAGGCACAAAGCCCACAATTCATACCCTTTAATTGGGGATTACACAAAATCTAATATATACAATCGTTTCTACCAAAAATATCTAAATGATATACAATGATAACCATTAACCAAAATAAACTCCTAAACTGGAGCTCTAACTGCTCTTCGTCGCCCGCTTTCCCTTAAATCCTTCAACCCTGTCTAAAATGTTTAATTTTTGGGAGAGTGATATTCTAAAGAATCCCCGTAGTAACAAATCACTCATAATATGTACAACATCAAAGCATGAAAGTAAATCATTCATACAACACACAGCAATCTCAACAATAGTTGCAACGGCCGGGGTAGGTATCATGAGCATTGCCCCTTACAACGGCTCACACTGAACTACTTGTTGTATTGCACATCCACATAAACATATCACATATATCACCACAGCTGGGATCTATATAAAATATTTCACAACAAACAGTCCCACGGGCTGGATACTAAACACAACATGCAGCCCCACGGGCTAGATTTCAAATAGGAATCCAAGATTCCATAACGCAACCTCGACACTTACAACGACAGATACAACAGCCGGGGTAGGTATTATGAGCATTGCCCCCCTACGACAGCTCACGCTGAACTGTTCGCACTGTAATGCCCTATGCCCGATAACAAATTCACAACGATAAACATGCATACCAAGTATCATACACAACATGAGAGAAAAGTCACTACCTGAGTCCTTCCGTGCGTGTCCCGACGCCGGTCTCTCCCGAGTAGGGCAAACCTATATTCATAATTAGGGACGAAGAGTTATACTATATTCCAAGACTTAATTCACTTCATAATACTTAATTGGTTATCATTATTGCTCTTTTAGAGTCATTAAATACCCCTAACAAAACTCCTAAAGGGTTGGAAGAACTACCCCAAAGATCCCCTTTTGGAAACACAAAAACTGATTTTTCACTGCTGCACCTCGAGTGAAAATGGTCTCACTCGAGCATTGGTACGGACACTCGAGCATAAAAGGCCTCACTCGAGCACTGTACGGACAGCACCTCAAGTGTTAGAAAGTGAGGACAGGAAGTGCTTGCCCGAGAGCACAAGAACTTTCACAGAAAAGGATCACTCGAGTGAAAAAGACCTCACTCGAGTGAGAACTCAACACTCGCAAGTGTTAGAGCGCACTCTTAAATTTTAGACGCGAGTGACAACCTGAGACGATAGATCAACTGAAAAATACACCAGCACTCGAGTGAGAACCCTCAGCACTTGTAAGTGAGGCAACACTTTTGCCTCTCGCCCGGAAGTGCAACATGAAAACCGAAGGCCAGAAAATGAATTTACACATAGCACTCGAGTGAGCCCACCCTCACTCGAGTGATGTTCTTCCCTCACTCGAGTGATGCTATCAGAAACCAGAAAACGCAGAAGGTAAGACAGCACTTCCATAAATTTTTACCAAGTGATCCAAATGAACCCAAATACCAAACCAAAGATACTCCCACACAAAAACACCCAAGGAATTCAATGGAATCATTAAAATGACCAAAATCCTACTCCATTATCATGCTTTGGTTTGAATCAACACAAATCATCAATTTTCCCAAAATCACCAAACTTAACATTTCAACCTCCAATCAATCTATCTATTCAAAACTCATTCCAAAATACCATTCTCATGCCAAAAACATACCAAATGAACAGTAACACTCATTTTTGGATTCAAGCCAAAATTTCCAGAAATTATAAACTACTTCAAATGGCATGATACTTAGATAGATAGATGGGTTTCATATACCTCTTTTACTTTTCCAAAGACACTTTTTGATTCTCCAACAATCAGATTTTCGTGTGGCACAAAACAACACCAAATGGCCAAACTATACACACCAAAATGAAGCTCTTAACCCAAGGATCAACATTAAAGAAGAGAACTTGAGCAATGGAGGCCATTTACTTACCTCAAATTCAGCTTTTCGTTCTTCCTTTCTTCCTCTTCAATGGCCGAATGAGAGAGATGAAGAGTGTGTGAGGAAGAGGAATGATGACAATACTCCCCCCCACCATGCTTGCTTCAACGAAACCAAGGGGAAGAAGAGAGAGAAAATATTATAAAACTCTATTTGACTTTTCTCACTCTTACTTCATCTCTTTTTGCCACGTGTCACAATGCTATTGGTTCTCACTAAATGAGTCACCAATTACTTATCTAACCCCTCCATTAGCCACTTAATCACACTTCTCATTTTCACTTGGTAATTAATTTCTCCCTTAATCACTAACTTATGGCCAATATATCCATTCTCTAAATTTTCCAACAATTATGACATATTAATTAATATTGTCATAAAACACATAGTTATTCCAATTAAATTCATAATTATCCACAATAATCATGATTATCCCTTAATCAAAAATTGGGATATTACACCACATGCATGAAATCAATACAATATCTCACATCAAGATTGTGCCAATATGGAAGATCGAAGAAGACAGACCTTTTTTTCCATATATTTTTCTTATTTCTACTCTTTGTAGACTTACCAAAGATAGTATTGATATTCTTCACCTTTTCATACACTTTCTCCCCAGTCAATGCCTCCGGAGCATCTTCAAACTCTTGACCACCAAAAAAAAATTTTTTAATCTATGATATGGGTGGCTTCGTCTAAGAAATTTCATATGGCCAAGATAAATCGTCTTTCTTCCATGTTGAAGTTGATGGTAGCATGTGCCTTCTTCACAAATCGGATATGCTTTGTGGCCTTTAACGCTATATCCTGACAAGTTTCCATATGCAGGGAAGTCTTTTATAGTACAAAAGGTCATTGGTCGCATATTAAAAAATCTCCTTCTTGTTCACATAAAAAACATCGACACCTTCATCACACAACTCTTTCAAGTTTTTGATCAAGGGTTCTAGGTAAACTTCTATGTCTTTTTCGGGTTGCTCCGGTCTCGAAATCAATATAGACAATATAATGTACTTTTGTTTCATACATAACAAAGGAGATAAGTTGTAAATTATCAACGAAATAGGCCATGAACTATGTATACTGCTTAGGCTACCATAAGGACATGGCATCTATGCTAAGCCCAAGCCTAAGATTCCTAGGTTCTTCACCGAAGCTAGGAAATAATTGATCAATTTTCTGCCATAGAGAAGAATCAGCTAGATGTTGAAGCTTTTCATCAGAAATCCTCTCATCCGCATGCCATCTCAAATTTTTTGCATCAATTTCATCGGCAAACAAGCGCTTGAACCTTGGTATGATTAGAAGATATTGTAACACTTTTACAGGGGCCTTATTTGATTTATACCTCAGAGTTTCACATATCGGACATTTCTCCTTCTCTTCATGCTCTTTTCTATACAATATGCAAGCATTAGGGCATGCATAGATCTTTTTATACTTTATCCCTAATTGACACAGTATTTTCTTAGCATCATAGTATCGACAAGGCAACACATTATCATCAGGAAGCATGTCTTTAAAGGCCTCCAGCGTTTCTAAAAAACTCTTGTTGCTCTATCCATGCCGTGCTTTCAAGCTTACCAATTTCAATACAGTTTTTAGTAATTGGTATTTTTTACACCCTGGGTATAGCGGCTTCTCAGCATCACTGCACATATTACCATATACATGTGATTGTTCAAAAGCCTCTTCTCCTACATTATGAGTAATATCCTCTATCCGATCATCCAGATCTGTGTCATTATCATCACAAGTCACTCCCCCCTGTTGAGATGCACTTGGCATTTCTGATTGTTCACTATACCACACCCATACTATATATGTCTTACAAAACCCTTCACAAATTAAATATATATATATATATATATCTACAGCACTTAGTCGCTTCTTATTCAAACATTCTACACAAGGGCAATAAAACATCCTACTATCATTATCGGCATTTATTTTTGCAAAGTCTAAAAAATCCCTCATCCCATTATCATATTCAACACTCGTCCGTTTAGCTTTTATCCAGCTACGGTTCATATATTCCAACACCTTTTTTTTGTTTTCTATTTTTCCCCCTAAAAAAGGCAGGAGTATGATGAGAGCATGCAATCATTACACCCAAGTACCTAGTTTAACTACTACATAATAAACAAGTAGAAGATAGTAAAGAGCTAGAGATGGAAGAAGAGTAATCTAAATAGTACAAGTTTCATTAACAATGCAAATCAGTCCAATACAATGGGTCAACTGCCATATATATTGCCTGTACAAACAGTAGAAATAAAATAGTACAATAGGTATTAGGGGTTCAGTAATTAGGGACCTATTAGTAATTAGACACGGTTAAAGCCATGTTTGGCTAATGCCACTCTTAAACTGCTAGTGCCACTAATGGTTAATCCCGGTCATCTAATTTACTAACCTAACTAACTTTCAAAATATTCCAATTACGATATCATATCATATATATAGCAAAGATCAATTTTGGTTGGCATCATTTCAATTATTTAATGGCAAAGACTAATTGAATTACCCGTTAATCACTCGAACAAAGGCTTTGGAAACCAGAAACTACACGGGAAAGATGAGTTTGGTATGATGGGGTGGATTGCACGCTGGAAGAAAGGCTTTGGAGGCCGTAAACTACAAATCAATAACCAAAAGCAATAAAATAAGCCTCAGCAGCAATAATAGAAAAGGTGAACTTTAGCAATAATAAACCAATATTCACAGACAATCATGTTGATTGAAGAGAAATCATTGTATATGTCTCATGATAGTTCATGTTTCATGAAATAGTTCTATGACTAGTGGGTCTAAATGTATGTTAGGAACTCTCAATGAACAAGAACAATAACAATCAAGCTCATTATAAGATATTGACCAAACATGTATAAGATACAAAGAAGATATATACATCTCATTTAAATGTCAAAACCATAGAAAAAGAACAAATTAAACCACTTGTTTTCAATTTTCAATACAAAAAAAAAGAAATTTTTTTAAAATATTAGATTTTATTTTACAAAATTTTCAAAAGTTTTGAGCATAAGTTTATCAAACATAGGATCAATTACCACTCATAAATATTTCCTACAATCATAAATGTAAGAGCCATGTGTTAGATTCCAAGTTTTGATGATAACAAAAGATTATTGTGTGTTGTGGTAAGAAACTCATGTTTTGCAAGTTTAGACAATGGTTGAAAATGTTGCCAAATGCATCTCACAAAGTTCAGAGGTCATTGCTGTGATTTTAACTTATGTACTTGAGTAATAGAAGCTAGCACTCGAGAGATAAGCAGTTTTGCACTTAAGCACAACGAGTGTTGAACTGAAAGTGTTTGACAAAAGCAGTCTTTAGCTGAAAATACTAGGACAACGCTAGTGATGGGCACAGCACTCAAGTGATGATGTGATTTGCACTCGAGCATGAAGTCATACTCGTGCAAGTGTTTGACAGAGAGCAATACTGAAAGAGGAAATTATCATTGCACTCGAGCACGGACTCAATACTTAAGTGATAGCCTCAAGCTCACTTGAGTCCTGAAAAGTGTGGTATAAGAAGTGTTTACCCAAGACCAAGGAAAACTTAAAGTGAGAAGTGCACTCGATCAATAGCTTTGGTACTCGAGTGATGGAACATCACCTGTAAGTGCAAAATCATACTCTTGAAAAATAGGCTATAAGTGTTATCCAGAGACGCAAGTCCAAAGTACAAAATATATATGCACTCGAGTGAGACAAGATGTACTTGGGTGAGGGCCAACATCACCCGTGAGTGCTAAAACACACTCTTGTGAAAAATGGTGTAAGTACAGTCTAGAAGCAAAGTCTGAAGCTGAAATACAGTGGCGCACTCGAGTAAGACTTTGTCACCCGAGTGAGAGTCCACATCACCTACAAGTTCAAAATCACACTCTTGAAAGATAGGCCACGAGTATTATCCAGAGACGTAAGTCCATAGTACAAAATATATATGCACTCAAGTGAGACAAGATGTACTTGAGTAAGGACCGACATCACTCGCAAGTGAGAAGATGCACTCTTGCTTTTTCGCATGGAAGTGCAACTTCAGAGAAGAAAATATACTATCGCACTTGAGTGAACCCTCAGTGTACTCGAGTGATGCTCTGTCAGAAGCCAAAACGCACCAGACTTACAACGATTAATCCGAGCAGGGTTTAATGTTATTTATACATGAATAAATCCCTAGTTTTACTGACATTCACTACAACACTATATAAGGAGGGTTAGATAGATCAAGCATGAATGAATCACCATTACAATAGAACTCATCAAGCACTAACACAACACTTTTCTTCGTTATTGGATGAAGAAACCAAAATAAACTGCCTAAAGGAAAATTCTGCAATAATATAAATTTAGCCAATTCTTCATGCATTCTCTTCTTGCTCTCTCTTTTTATTTAAAAAATAGAATTAGGAAGGCCAGAGAACAAGTTCCTTTCCTATTGACTTGGAAGCTTTTCTTCAACTGAAACTAGAAGGATTTGCAATGGTGACACCTACATCTAAATCAGTGCTTATGCAACAGCAACTTCAACAATAATACTTTTAGTCTTTAACTCAAATGTAATTGGCTTGCCCGAAAATACTATTACCTTAAAAAAGGATTTGAGAAGTTTCCTATGCTTGTTATTTTGTGGGAACTCTTATAATATTGATTTAGTTAGAAAGTTCTACCAATATCTATCTTACTTGTTCTGTAGACTTCCATGTATAAAAAGTGCTTTAATTTACATGAATAAGCAGAGGACAACACCAGTAATATAGGAACTACAAGGATATATTACAATCAAAGAAGAATAAAAGAAAGAATAAGGAACAGAGAAGCTATCATAACACAAAACAAATGTCTCAGATAAAAGAAAGACCAGTAATGTCTCAGATATCAAAACCACAACGTCCCTACATTTCCAATCTCCCAAATCATACCCACAACCTTCTTCGTCGGCCATAGCAAACAAATCACAAAAACAAAACAATAGACGAAGAAAAAAACTACATGGAAGAGAATTAGGACTTCAACAAGTTTATTATCCAAATTTCGCAGCTCGACAATGCAAAAAAATGAGAAGAGAGTGTGTTAAGTGCTGTCAAACCTTGAAACTCAACAAAAACAGAGAGGACCAATACGCCCTAACACTAAGCAACGAGGATGTTAGCTCCGAGAAACCATTCTTATGGCAGAAGTGCAATACCAATCCAAGGTGACACACTAATTCCACTCTTGTAATGACTAATTTGGAGGAGCGGTTCGTTCTTGCATGTTTGTTGTTCAGCCTAGAAGGATTTTTAGAATGGAAGAAGTCGCGAAGCTTAGGCCGCGAAAGTAATTTGGGGAAGACTTTTAAAACCAATTATAAAAATAACCGGTCTTAAAACATTTTTAAGACCGGTTATTCTAACAACCGGTCTAACTTTAAGACCGGTTGTTAGAATAACCGGTCTTAAAAAAATTTCTTTTAAACCGGTTATTCGATTAACTGGTCTAAAATAAATATTTTTTAGATCAGTTATATTAGTAACTAGTCTAAACAATAATGATTTTTTTTTCCGGCTGAACCTTTTAGACCGGTTTGTAATCAAAGCAAGTCTAAAAGGTTAATCTTTTTAAACCAGTTAGTTGCAGAACCTGTCTAAATAATATTTTTTAGACCTTATCTTACTTTAATCGGTCTCCCAATTTTTTTATAATTATGAAAATGTCACCGATTATTTCTTTTAGACCTTATCCGCTATAACCGGTTTAAATGCGCCAGTCTAAAAAACTTTTTTTGTACTAGTGTTAGCTTTTTTCGAGAGAGAGTTTAATATTTTCAATTAAAATATATCAGGTGATAGATAAAATTTAGTTGCTCAATGATTAATATTTTTAATCATTATCATTATATTATAGATTTATATAGTATTAATAAATGTTATTGCCATTGGTGATAATTTGAAGTTCCCACCACGCACTGAGTTGTCACCACATGAAAGTAGGTTTATAATAATTTCCCTCGTTAAACTTGGATATGTGAAATAATGTATCAACCAACAAGCCAATGTTGCCAAAAAAAAAAACCAACGAGTTAAAAGCCAATTTTGTCTCGAAAGTTTTTCAAGAGGCAATTTTGCCCTAGAAGTATCGAAAAGGGAGCAATTTTGCTCTAACCGTTGTCCCAATTAATTTTGACCTTTAGTTGACTAAATATATTGAGCTGACAATCTACATGTAATCTACATCATTTTTGTTAAGGTGCAAATTTGAGCTAGAAGTCCATATGTCATCTACTTCATCTTTTTTCAAAGTTAAATTTAAAACTTCCAACGCAAATTTGCACCTTAACAAAAATGAAGTGAATGACATGTAGACTATCAACTCAGCATTTTGGTCAACTAACGGTCAAAATTAACTGGAATAACGGTCAAGATAAAATTGTCACTGAAAAACTTTCGGAGAAAAATTGCTCCTCAGTTAAAATTTCTAAGGCAAAAATGCCCCTTAATCAACAAACAAACAGGCCCATTGGTATTAGTTGCAATAATTGTTATGTTCAAACCCCAAATATTATCTTTATACTCCCTCTGATATCTATTATAAGGCACATTTTAGGAAGAATGGGTATTTGTTCTTATTATAAGTCATTAAACGAGATATTAATTACATTTGTTAAGAATCTCCTTATCTAAAGTTTGATTTAATGTTCCGTTTTGGCTTACCAAAATGTAATTTATAATTTTACATTTGCATAAATTTGGAAATTCCTTTTATTTTCAAAAAAAATTAATGACTTGATTACCTTTCATTGGTTATGATAAGGTGGTGAATGTGTTTAATGACATGAATCGTTGAGAAAGTACTCCCTCCATTTCTATTTATTTATAGGCATGAGTGGCAATTATTATGTTTAACTGAATATTGGCAATTATTGGGAATATTGAGAAAGTACTCCCTTCTTATATTTTTCCCTTCTTTACCCTACTTGTGTATTTCCCACCATTGGATTTAAATTTTAATGGTCTATATTGAACATCTTATAAAAGTATTGTTATAATTTTGTTAAAAAATACATAAATAAATTTAAATTGCTAAAATTTGATATTAGTAACTGCATTTAAAAAATGGGAAAAAATTATACTTTATAATAATAACACACAGCTCTTCATGTCAAGTTTTAGCAATTTAATTTATTTATGAACTTTTTAAGTAAAATTATAATAATATTTTTATAAAATGTTAATTCTGGACCATTAAAATTTAAATCCAAAACTAAGAAGGGAAAAGGACGGTAAGAGAGGGGAAAATGAAGTGAAAGGTATTGGATAGAAGTCAATCCCTTTTATTTATAAATTCGTAACTTATTATTTAAATTCCATTAAATACACAAAAAGACATGCGTAGTTGGCCATAATAATTTTTTTTTGTCGAAAAGTTGGCCATAATAATTGAAACTCACACTTATATAAAATTTATAATAAGTCAAAATAAGACATTCAGTGTGATGTAATTCTCTCCAATTTCTAGTATAAGTTACTTCAATCATTTTATAGAACCAAGAAAAAACAATTAAGTCACTAATTCTATCTTAAAGTAAAAAAAATATAAATTAATTTTGCCCAAATTAAGAAGAGAGAAAATTTGACATTCGGGAAGACATACAGAAATTAAAAAAAAAATTAAATTACCTAATTTGAAACCAGAATAAACTTGAAAAATGTTAGTTAATACATTTTTGAGTGAGTTGTATTAGGGACGATAAATGTTAATATAAAGTTTGTTTGTTTTCTAAAAATAAGACATATCTTCTCGTGCGTTGTGTGAGGGAATATTATACTTGAAAGTGTTAATTGCGATAACAGTAGATACAAAGACATAATATTATGTAGCATGGCTATCAAAATATGTTGATAGAGTAATAAATATATGACATTGATATTAAAAATTAAATGAAATTAATTTGATTATCATTGTAAAAAAAAATGTCCGAAATTTTTTTTGAATATGTAGGGAAAAACATTTATACCCTGCGTATAATTTTTTTTATAGCCTCCAAATGTCTATTAGGTGATTATGCATTTACAATTCATGATTTGATGTCTATTTTCAAATTCAATCAAATTGAATTCATGATTTAATGTCTATTATCAAATTCAATTTACTTTTTTACATTATCTTCAAGCCCTAATAATGAAAATTGTGAATTAAATGGGAATAATATCCAAATAAATTCGAATAACTTAGAAATAGAATGCATAATTTTAGTTAACAGTTATTATTGAAGAGATCAAACTTTCTAGAGAAAAGAGAAATTATCTATATTAGAGAATAATTTGTACTGGTTTTTTCAAAAAAAGAAATTACTTTAATAGATATTAATTGAATGAGTGTTAATGTAATTACATATGGATTAATTTAATAAAGTGATTATTCAATCTGTTTTTATTAAATAGGTGTTTAAGTGTGTAAAAAATTATAAGATTTCATATATAAAGTTGAGGATAGATGACTTTAAACTACTGTAAGAAAATGACAAGGTTCTTGGCCAGGCGCAGTGGCATGTGGTATGGAATTTAACAAATTGAAACTTGAAAGCATAATTAGGAAAAGCCTTGGCCAAAAGACAAAAAAGTTAAAAACACCTTAGGTGAATCCGAGGGCTTCTTGTTGAGGCAGCTTTCTTTTTCTTGTTCGTCGCCTTCTGGAACAGGCTTTATCTAAGCCTCTCGCACCTCTTACCACGTCCCATCAATTATTCATGAGTATGTCTCAAGTCACATCATTCCACTTTTAATAATACTACTATTATATTTTTTTATTCAATTTTATTCCCTGTTAATCCCATGTTAACTTAAAGCTTGCTAATCATGTCCCATAGATCCAAAATGCATTTTAATGTCATGTACGATAACTTTGGTCAAAAGCATGCTAGTTTTTTTTTAAATTTTTGGGTTTTGTGTAAAAATACTCATAAAATTTTTTTAAAAATGCATCCAATACCATAAATTTTTTATAGGTGTAAAAATACCCATGAATTTTTCAAAATGGGGTAAAAATGTCAAATCGTTAATTGGTACAAACATCCGTTTTATGGGACACACAATATTATTTTTTGAGATGCAAAAATACCCATGAATTTTTCTAAAAAAGACACCCAACACCATAAACTTTTGAAAAGTTCATGGGCATTTTTACACCTAGAAAAAATTTTATGATGTTGGGTGCACTTTTTAGAAAAGTTCATGGGTATTTTTGCACATTAAAAAATAATATTGTGGGTCTCACAAAATGGATATTTGTACCAATTAATGATTTGACATTTTTACCCTATTTTAAAAAATTTATAGATATTTTTACACCTAAAAAAAATTTATAATGTTGGATGCCCTTTTAAAATAAATTTATGGATATTTTTATATTTTAACCCTTTATTTTTTGGTTAAAACTTTGAGAGTTACCTGCTAGGAGATATGATAGAGACTTCAACTTAAAAACGTAACTAAATACGCGAGAACGTAGGGCAAATAAAGACAAAATTTAGATAGGATTAGACCTTTGTATTTCTGCAGCATTTCTGCCCCATACGGCTCTATTTGTATTGTGGTTCAAAAAATGCGTTTATATTAGTTGAGGTAAAATTTCTTTTATAAGTTTATCCTGTATATCATAAGTTATGTTAGAAAAGTAATTTTTATCTCCAATCTAAATATATACTACCACTTTGGGACATTTTTGGAGTTACTTGTAATTGTAATTCAAGTTCAATACCGTTTATATTCCTCCGATGTTTAATATAAAATATATTTATCTAATTATTTTTTTATTAAAAAAAATTAATTAAATTAATTAATATGACATGTACACCCTAATTATCTTTCTTAATTTCCTTATACCCTTTCCTTATTGATTCTGTTGAAAAATATTGATAAAGGTAAATTAAGAAAACATTAATCAATATGAAAATTATGTTTTACATTCAGGATCAAAACCAACTCCTCAAATATTTATTATATTAATGACAAAAAAAGTAACATCAATTAGCTAGTGCCTACCATTTTAATTAAAAAGGATAATACTTATGACATATACTTAAAATATATATACACACATATATTTACACACACATATAGAGATATTTTTACCAAAAAAATACATACATACATATATATATATATATAGAGAGAGAGAGAGAGGAGCGGTTTAAGTAATGTTAGAATAGGTAAATAATAGGTAAATAATAAATATAAAACTTTTAAGATAAAAATAACTGAGACTAGCTTATGAAACAATTTCAACATTAACTATATCTAGTCATATTCTAATATTTGGATAATTTTTTAAAATAAATATATTTAATTTTTATTTAAAAATAATTAATTAAAATCAGATATATTTTTATCTAGTCAATATAGCCGTGTGCTATTATTATTTTATTTTCATTCATTGTCTGGTGCACGTCATTTCTTTCTTTTATTTATTCAATTTTACTTGTTTTTTGGTTACTCTATTCAATTTTACTTGTAAGACATCTTTTCTCTCTAGACCACCCTGCCCGATACCCCCTGCACACTCCTAGTTAGGCCTAATCTATCAGGTTAAAAGGTCAGGCCAAGGCTAAGTAGGAAGCCTGTTTTTCCTTAACAGGCTAAGGCAAGGCCTGCTGATAGGCCTATTAAGCCTATCAGGGCGCCTGAGCCTGTTAAGGTCTTTTTTCAAAAAAAAAAATAGCAATGGTCCAATGGACTAACAGCCCTAGCCCATCGCATGTTTTTTTGTTTGTTTTGCCTGAATGTGCGCATAGCATTCTCCCATCTCCTTTTGTCTCTTCTACCCTAACCCTAGATCCAACTCTTCAATCTTCAATATTTTTCATCTATTCAGACTTCAGAGTTGAATGTGTCGTGCCATCACCGAGACTCAAGACTGAGAGTGTCGACTCCATAGTCACAACACAGAAAACAGCTCCACTCTATCCGACGTTGTCAAGGCGTCCGAGTTCTGACACTCTATCCAGGTGTCCTCTGACCGACTCTGTCAAGGCATTTCTCATTTACACTCTTTCACTTTCATTGTCGTTTCTCTCCTCTGGTCTTCGACGCTCGTCGTCGCTAGTTCGCTTCTTGCCCTTAATCTCTCAATCCCCCGGTCTTACCTTCACTTTCCTTCTCTCTAACCGACCACTAGCCACTCTCAGTCCCTCCCTCTTGATATCTCTGCTTTAATGTTGCCGCGACAATAGACAGCATCAACTTCTTTAACGGTGTCAATGTTTACGCCAATGGTTGAGCCGAGGAGATCAGGGGTCAAGCTATTTGTGAACTGGGGTGAAAGAGGTCTGACGTTGTCTTCTCCACCTAGATCTAGTGAGTGTTCTCTTGGATTTTGGGGATTTGCTTTCTTCTTTTTGATTGGAATTTGGACCTTTTTGGATTGTAGGTAACATATGAATTTTTCATTTCAGTCGTTCAAAAGCTCCAAAAGTTTGATTTTTTTTCATTTTTATTTATCATACCTATGCTGAGAAAATGAAGTTTCTCCCCCTTAAGATTAGAATATGAAGGCTTGTAGTGGATCTAGGTTAAGCTTTCTCTTGTGTATTTGGTTATTGAAAACATTAATCAGTGTCGTGCTTCTAAGGACCTTCCTGGTGACTTTATATTGTGGCCTTTTTTATTTGGTCAATCTCATTGTTGACTTGTGAGATTTATTATCCTTTCCCCTCGTTTGTTTTAATTAGATAGTTTAAGTGATTTCAGAAGCAAATTCATGAATTAAATTGATCGAGTTTGTGTTCTTTTAGAAAATCGTTGATTTATTATCCTTTCCCTTCATTTATTTCACTGTTCTTGACAGTATATGCTTGAAATTGAAATAAATTAAAATAAGTTTTAATTTGCTTTGAGAGATTTCCCCCTGGTCCTTGAATTGAATTAGTTTTAAGAGAAAAAGCGACATTGCACTTGTACAGAGTCTCTAAAGTATTGATCTTATAAAATTGTGTGTTTGTTTGCTTAATGTTCAAATTATTACTAGGACTGTCTTTGGCTTGAAGGAGGCCTATTTTCAATTGAAGGCCTGTGATTGGCTTGTTTAGTATTGTGGGTCTGTTAGCTTGTTTGAATTTTTTTCAGGCTTTTTGACATGCTTCAGGCTAGACCAGGCTTTTATACAAGCCAGGCTCAAGCTGAAAAAAAGCTTATAACAGGCCACAGGTCAGGCTCAGGCCGACGTATTACAAAATAGGCCTACCCTGTTAAGGGTGAAGCTTGGTCTGGCCTGACCTGTGTCCACCTCTACTCCTAGTCGGATAGTCCTATATCAGCTTGTCATTTTAAACTATTATTATAATGTAAAGTTTTTTTCACTATAGTAGGATTATTTAAATTAAGGGGGGAAACCCTCTCAATATACATTCAAAAACTGAACTCCACTTTTCTATTTCTATTTCAACTTCTCAAAATCAACTTCTTATTCAACAAAACTACATGGACAAACGCAAAAGAACTTATGATTCATTAGCTAGCAAAAAATCGAAAGATGAACTCCCTTCATCAACTAGCATTGAAGGTCTCGTCCACGCAAACTACGAACTTCATCATATAGTTCAGGTTTACTTGCGAGAATAATGACACATGGACCATACCATGAAGGAACTTATATCTCTCGTTCGCTCTTTAAACAAGAAGGTGGACAAGTTACTGGAGAATGAAGAATCTGATGAGGCATGAGATTCTTAAAATATTTTCGTAACTTTTTAGTTTTAGTTTGTTTATTTACTTTGTTTTTTTTTATTGAAAAATGGTGGTTGCATAATCAACTACCAATATTTAAATGTATATACATTACAGTTATTGGGTAACAACCGTCATTTATTATAATACTATGCAAATACATAATGGTTGTACTTTGTAACCGTCATATATTGTCTTATGGTTATTATGGTAAAATTGTCATGAAACATTAGATGAACATACAAACAATTTGTTTTCCAACTTCATATCATAAAAACAACATAACGGTTTTTCTTAAATAACAACCAACTAAACAGTTCAAATCTTTCCCCTTCCCCACACTTATGATGAGAATAATCCATGCTTCTTCGTTCTTCGATGATCATCCAGAGAACTAAGTACTCTATTCTCTTAATCGAGAAGATGAAACACCATAATGAAGACTTGCTAGAAAATCCACGGCGTCATCCTCCTCCTCTACCTCTTTCCCCTCCTCCGCAGCCTCACCACCTCCTTCTCCCCCTTTTCCTCCTCCACAACTTTGGCATCCACCTCCGCCTCAAGTAAAAGCAATAATGTAGTATGTGGAACGCATTGACCATGCAGTAAGGAGGCTGGCCTGATATTTGTCGAGTATAAATAGGAAGGCCAATCTCATTCTTGATGAGTATGGAATTGACCATCATAATCCCAATATACTCCTAGATGATTTAGGCCACTCCTTTGGAGACGAGCACCTAATGATATGTGGTTTGTTGCGAATTTACAGAACTTTTGATTTATTGAAATTGAATGAAACTAAAGTTCCTAACATTGCAAAAAACCTTAGATCATCTATCAGGTAACTAATCACTAGAGAGTGATATTTTTTTGTTTTGTTTTATAAAATATTAAAATGTAATTATTTGGGCACTAGCTGCCCAAAAAATAAAAAAATAATAATAACATACCTCACGGTTACTAACTAATAACCATGATATATGTATTTGTTAAAACAATAACATAACTGACGGTTATTAAAAAAGAATCTTAATAAATATAAAGAAATAAATAACAGTTTTATCGGTACAATCGTTATGTAAAGTCTTTGGCATGACAACCCAAAAACCCCTACCCTTCCTCTTCTATTTAAGCGTTCGAAACAGAATACACTTGACACTTAGTGCCCATTTGGATTAGCGGTAAAAGCTACTTTTCCAACGTAATTTATAATGTAAGAAGTAATTATATGAGAAAAGTTTTGTTTCGACTAGCGTGAACGTGCTTTTTGAACACAAAGTCAAACAGGCCCTTAGTTTGTTCGAACGAAACCCTCAAACATCATAACCCTAGTACTCCTATTGTCTATTTCGGCTATCGAGAGCCGTTTTCAATCGAGCCACACCATAAAAGGCCATGTCTTACTTCTTAGTAATAGTCGCTCTAGTCAATAACTTTTACACTTGTCTCAGCGACTACCGAGTGAGTTGCTTTTGCTTACCCTAACTCGTGTTTTCATCGTTCATAAGCCTAAGCTAGGTTGCATTCTTTTGGTGCTTTGTTCTCCTTATTTCATGACTGATAGTTACTAACCGTCATATATCGTGATTTTCTACAGTAGTGCATCTAGTATCCTGAGGTATTTTTTTTACGTGTTTAACCCCTTAAAGTACTTTTTAGTGTATTTATCACCTTTAAGTATTTTTTTCCAAGCGGGTCTAACACCATAATATTTTTTTTGTGTGTGCATATAGCACCAAAACATAAAAAATAGTTTAGAGTAGAGTGCTATATGCATCTAACAAAATACTTCAAAATGTTGGATAAACATTAACCTTTAAACATATTATAAATGCTTCTTATAAAAATAGAATTGATTAATGAGGTTGCCAGGTTGATGAAATACAAAAAAATTATAATGAACTCTAAATTGTTACTTCCTCTATTCCTTTTTATAAGAAACAACTACCACACATACCTCATTCTTTTTTATAAGAAACATTCAGAGAATATCTTATTTTTTTTACTTCTTACTCTTCCATTTTGCCTTTATTTTATTACCCTTATTTAACGTCAATATAATACATTTTCACAACCCCCAAAGACCTATTACTTCTACCATATTTATTTTCTTATTATCTCTTCTACAATCATTCTTATTATAATAATTTCCTTATTCTCTCTTTTATTCCCTATGTCATCATAAATAATGATCTTTTAGTAAAAAAGGATTACAATTTTGATACCTTTATTTTTTTTAATTGACATTTCAAATCGTAATATTCGGTTAAATGTTCCTTATGGAGGGAGTACTATTTTATCCTTGCTCTTTAAAAAATCACCAACTGTATGTATTATTTATTATTTTGAGTGCTTATAATATTATATATTATGTATAATAAGTCATAAATGATATGATTGTTTTAAGGGAAAATTCCAAAAAAATATCTTGCAATAATCAAAAAGACAAATCAAAATTGTGAAATTTGAAAATCCCAAGTCAATTCGGTGTTAGTATGGAGGAGGAATCTAAAATTATGGAATTTTAGCGAAAAGGCGCACATGCCCTTTAACTCTCCCTCTCTCTCAACTCGGAATAACAATACCGGTTTCTTTATTAATAACACCAAATTCTACATTAACAATTTTGCTTTATTCTTTCACATATTCGTATCTCAAATATGGTGTTATTAATATAAAATATGGTGTTGTTAATAAAAAGAGAGGTGTTGTTATTGGTCCTGAAACTTAAATTATGAAGTTGTGAAATAAAAAAGTCGAGTTGTTAATGTAAAATATAGTATTGTTAATATAGAAACCGGTGTTGTTATTGTAAAACAAGAACGTAGAGTTGTTAATGTAAAATATGATATTGTTAATAAAGATACTGGTGTTATTATTGTGAAAAAAAATGGAGTTATTAATGAAGAATATGGTGGTGTTAATAAAGAGACCGGTGTTGTTATTCTGAGTTGAGAGGGAGGGAGAGTTGGGGCATGTGCGTCATTTTGCTGAAATTTCATAATTCCATATTCCTCCTTTGTACTAACACCGAACTAATTTAGGATTTTTGAATTTCACAGTTCTGATTTATCCTTTTACATATTCCAAGATATTTTTCTGGAATTTTCCCTTATTTTAAAGTGTACCAACAGAAAAATATAGGAAAGAATAAATCATATAAACTGTTTGATATTCTTCCACTTTAAATTAATGTTATACTTACTTTGTCATTATGATAGTTTAAATTTAAAAGAAAATAAAAAAAATCAAAACAATGTGGTATATACAATTATTTATATTTTTTCAGGCAACATGCGATTATAGAGTTATTCTAGATATATCAATAAGCTTTTTTTTGGCCAATTATCAATTCAAGCTATATGTAGCTGAGCTAGATAGATAGATATATACAAAAATTCCTTCTACAATGTTGACAACATATTATAAATTCCTCATAAAAGAAAAATATATATATCAACATTTATATGATCACATCACATATACGGTGTACTCCTCTAGTATTTACCGCAAGATCTAATCAGTTAATTTGAGTATATTAATGTTGTTAACTCTAAGTTAGTTAATATGATATGTTCTTTCTAAAACACCTTAATTTTCTTCATTAATTTCCCTTCTCTCTATCATATTTGATTATTAGTGATGAAATATGAATATGGTTCATTTGGACGGTTTATTCAATATACAGAAGCTGGAATTTATTCCTCTAATTGCTTGTTTGCACAAAAAAAAAAAAATGAGACTATGCTGTTCACTCATAATAAAATCCAAACATTGCTTATTTTAATTTCAGGTGATCCATAAATTTAAATTAATGATATATATATATATATATATATATATATATATATATATATATATATATTAAATAGTACGTAAAAACCACTTAGGGTCGCCGCAACCCAGAAGCAGAGAAGTGACGTGCCCAAGTATCCTTCTTAATGTAATCTGTGTGTGGATTATATTATAGTTTGAGGGGCCCATTGTCTCATTAGTAAAATTTTGTATCAGCCAACAAAAACTTCTCTCGTCCTTATCCAAATTAATAATCTATATATCCTCTGTCCTTCATCATCATATAGCTTTTATCTTTGTACCCAAAAAAATGTAGCTTTTATAGTGGTAAATATTTAAAAAAATTGAGCTCTTTTGGAAGTACTCTATGTCCTTTTCTTCTTTCACCAAATGACAAAATCCTATTCACTAATGCATTGGTCACACTAAACATTTTCTTAGATTAGTCTCATGATCGTATTTGTGTGGGGAACCTAGCTTTTGTTAGCACTAGTAGTGTGTCAAGAATAAATTGTTATTAATAATGAATTTTACATTGCACATAAAAAAGATAAATGAATATAATTGCACACATGGATATATTATATAATATTGACTTTCAAGAAGTCATATTATTAGGTTTAAAGCATATTTTTAAATGATGTGATTCAGTATTGACCCAAATTTGGTGAACAAAAATAGAACAATTCATCCAAATCAGTTAAGCACCAAACGTAAGCAATAATGAGCATGTTTGGATAGGTGTTTGGATGGCTTATAAACTGTTTTTCATGTAAATTAAGATAAAACTCATCTCACATACTTACTTCGTATACCGTAAATCACGATTGAAAAGCTGTTTTTGAAGGCTCCAATCGCTATTACAAACATGCACAATGTGTTAGTAGGTATGATCTCTCCCAAGTATAATTTTCTTTTTTGACTTTATGTTATCAGAAAAAAAGGGAATAATATGAAGAACGGATGTTTCAATAAACTAAAAAATTGGACACTGATTATTTTTTTGACCAGCAGACACTGATTATTGATACTGTGTTTGTAAGCTCTGAAAATTTTTTTTTTTGAGACAACCTTTTCCTGAGCTTATTATAATGTACCTTCCTAAAAATGAATATTTTTATTATTTTTTATTGAGATCCTCTCTCCCATCTCTTTTATAAGGCGTCTTATAGAAGGTATTTTTAGATCATTTTATAATATGTTTTAATAGTTTTAATGAACATTAAATATTCTTTTTCACACTAAATGCCTGGATTCTTAATGCTAGTGAGAGAGTAAAAATTAATAGTTTTAAAAAGGATGACATTAAAAATCATTTAAACTTTATAATAAATTTAATGTTTTTTAACTTTTTTTAAATAAGTATGAATTAGTTAGATATATGTTAGTATAATAAGAATAGGATGAAAATCATTAGAGGCCACTTGCATTATGTAGATTATATAAATTGTTATTAAACTCATGAATTAATTATCTGAGTTTACCGTTTTTACGTTTTTAGTTTATAAAATAAAGTCGAATCATAAGTAAACTTGTATTAGTTATAAACTCAGTCAAATTTACGAGTTTATACATTGAATTTACCATTTTTACATTTCTTATTAAGAAAACCATATTAACATCTTCAATTTGACTATGCTCAATGATTTTATATATAAATTTTATAGAAACTTATTTGTTAAGTACTACCTCCGGTCCTAAATATAGGATAAAATTTATAGTGTAAATTGCATTAAAAATTTTGTCCTATATTTATAACCGGAGGGAGTATAATATATTATAAATGTTAATTGATTAAATTTTAATTATACACTATTAATATTTATTTAATAATAAAAATAAACTTTTACAAGTTACATTCAACTCAGCGACAACCTTGATTATAAGGACTAGATTACTTGTCAAGTAGACCTCCACGCCAAGAGGTAGCATATTTGTTTGAGTGGGTTATTCTGGAAGCACAGTGTGTTTGATTTGAAAGGAGGATAGGAGATGGAGGAGAGGGATGATGGAGAAATTATAATTTTAAATAAAAAAAATTTAAAATTTACTATCTTACTTTTTAAAATTTTAAATTTTCGTTTAAAATTTAAATTTCTTCAATTCAAAAAGATAATTTACCTATTATCTCATCTCCCCGTCCCCTCCCCATCAAACCAAACACGTCCGAAAGGAAGAAGGGGAAAAGCTGGAGAGCTCAGTGAATATACAGACACAGTACATTCTGACGCACGCTGTGTGAGGACGTACACGTAACATGTCAAATGTGATTGTGACCCATCCCATTCGATCGCATTAAAAGACTTTTGACATGTCGTGTGTGTTTGGTTGGACTTATTTTTAGATAATAAATCCTTATTATATAAATCGAGATAAAACTCATCTAACATATTTACCTTGTATATTATGAATCACAATTTATAAGCATTTATTGCCTAAAAATAAGCTATTCCAAATAAGCACTCAGTGCGCTTCCTAATATTTAAATTCCCAATATTTAAATTTGTGGAATATGTGTTCTGCCACTTCAACCTATGGCTTAATTAGTTGTTTTCTTCTAATTTATTTATTACTTGGCCATTGCTCTTTGAACTCGACGATCTTGTGTTCGAATGCTTATGCGCTAAATATATCATAAAATAGCGATAGCACTTTCAATATGATGCATGTTTAGAATAAGGATTGTAATATTTAAAAGTAGTTTTTTAATCATATAATTTATGATATATAAAAAAAATTTTATCTCGACTTCCGTAAAAAATAACTTATAAAGCAATGATCGCAACAGCTGAGGCAAGGGAAAAAAAATGAATTTGAGTTAGCCCCTAATGATCTAACTTAATTTTAGTCAGTTCCAAAAGATTCTAAAACTTCACTATACCCCATCAGGTTAAAATAAAATTAAGTTTAGTTGGTGAAAAAATAATAGTGCCATTACTTTATTTGTTTTATAAATTGTCTTATTTATCTTGTAAATGTCCATACTTATTTTATGATATTTTATATTTATATTGTAAATGATCAAAATATTTTTAATTCCCAATGTTCTTTCGAATTCTTTATTTATCTTATAAATACTCATATTTATCTTATATATTTCTATATTTATCTTGTAAATGCTCTTTTGAAAAAAGTATATATATAATAGAAGGGTATCATTTTCATTTCTTCCACAAAACTTAATTTTATTTTGATCCAATATATAATGAAATTTCATAATATTTTGGGACTACTTGAAATTAAGTCACATCCTTAAGGGTTAAATAAAATTTCCCCAAAAAAAAATCCGAGAAGTCTCAAAGAAATGATTTAACAATAAAATATATGAAAATCGCAGTATGGTCTCAAGAAACAAACAAAATATTTAAAAAAAAAAATAGTACATGATTCACCATCTAAAAAAGGGACCACAATGATATAAATTCAAATTGGAAATTGCATGTTTACTTCTATTGTCAACAACATGTAACATAAACTTATCAATGGTAATATTATAATTTGTCATTATGACACATACACTTATCAATAATAACATTATGATTTGTCAATATCGTACATACATTTGTCAACGGTAACATTATAATTTATTAATATAACACTTACACTTGTCAATAAATGGATTCATTAATGATAACACTATGACTTGTCAATCAGGGGTAAACAAATAATTTCACAATTCGAATCAATATTATTGAGATCTATTGAAAGTTTTTAGATAATGAATCATATACTGAGATTATTTTTGATATTTTTTTGTTTCTTGGGAGTACTTTGATTTTCCCAAAAGAATTCTAACGATGAAAGAATAATGTAAATTTGTTATTTCTAATATTAAAAGTTGTCATCGTTTGCTCCTAAAATATAAGGGTGAACATTTGGTTTTTTTGTTCGATTTTCAGTTAAACCGAAATAACCAAATAGAGCTAATATTGGACATTGAACTGCAACCTATTAATCATATTAACTGAAACAGAATTAATTGAAATATTTAGGTTCGGTTCAGTTAATAACCGAATTAACCGAATTTTTAATTTATTATTTACAAAATAAAAAATACTTGAATAAATTTTGCAGAAAGATTATTTTTTATCCTCAAGATTAGATTTAAGGGGGATATATATAAAATCAATCAAATAGATTTAAAATATCTATAGATTTTATCTAATAAAATTCAAATTTTATACCTATTTAATTATAACAAATACACTTATCAAATAGTATCTATTAAATATAAATATATTATATTTATTTTGGATTTAACCGAATTATTGTTTAAATAACTGAACCAAAAACTGAAACTAAAATTCTCAAAAAATAAAAACCGAATCTTCATTGAAAACCGAATTAACTGAACTAAAAAAGTAAAATTGAATTCCCTTCGGTTCGATCTTTGGTTTCGGTTTTAATTTGCTCACCCTTACTATAATGTTATCGTACTCAGTAATTATAATTAAAACAGTTTAAAGAACATAATCTTAATCTTAAAGGGCTATTTGGTATGAGAGATTTGGAGAAAAGGGATGGGAGATGAAACTTTTATGAATCAGATTTAAGAAAATTGGAGAAGTGAGGTTATAAAAGTTTTATGAAGAGAGTATATATGATAAAATAGTAAGAAAAATTAATTAAAAAATTTTAACTCTATTTCTCTTATTTTTTTTTAAACACAACTCAAAAGAACACTTGCAAACATACTTGCATATTTTTAGAAGCTTTAACCCTTATGAGCAAGGTATTAAAACTCGGACCGGGCATTGAACCGGTCAGGGTACTGGGTTAAGGGTCAGTGGGTTAAATCGGGACCAAACCGGTGAGAAATTGAAAATTTTAGACTTATAGTATAAAATTTTAAAGGAAAAATAAAATTTTTTTTTTTTTTTAAAATACCAACCCGGACCGGACCTGGAACATGACCGATTTACCGACCGGTTCGCCGGTTCCCGGGCTGGACCAGCCGGTCCGGTCCGAGTTCAACATCCTTGCTTATGAGTTACCAAGACTCTAACCTATATTTTGATTTTCTGTTAAAAAAACCAGCCTCAACTTAGGCAGCTTATTTCAAAAATAAGAGGAGAGGCTAAAATTTAAATTTAGCAAAATTTTATGGACAAAGATTTAATTTTCCCTAAACTATATATATATATATATTTAGATGAAATATCAAAATGCATTAGTAAATAAAAAGATACAAAATGTCACAATTACGGAGAAAATGACCAAGAAGAGCAAGCATTAATTACTGGAGTCTGGAGGTCCTACCAAAGGGATAATTCGAATAAAAGAGAATTCGAAATCCCTGAAAAAACGAGCAATATCTTCTTGAATCACATTAGCGGACTCCTTAAAATCAAACTCTTATATTTCCTCTTTTAAAAAATTATATTTTTTATAAAAGTTCATTAATCAAATTATCCAGTGTAAGAAAATAATTAAAATAAATTAAAAATAATAAATATATCTTAAATAAATTTTATTTTTTAAATATGCCCTCATTTATGAAGGGTAAGTTAAAATAAAAAATAAAATAAATATAAATATCATCAATATTTTAATTAATATAATATATATAATTAATGAGAGATAAAAATATACAAAAATATTAGATGTTGAAACAATTTTTATAGGATACTTATAAAATAAAATAAGTTAATTCAAATTTTGTGATTTTATAAAAAAAATCATAGAGAGCCTTCGTCATAAAAATATTTTATATTTTAGAAATAAGTCTCATTAAAATAAATAAAAAATGATTTCCACATGTTTGTCTTGGAATCACAGTTCACAAATCAGTGTTCCATTAACTTGGCCGTTTGCGGGGCGGCTTTTTGCCTTCTTTCTTCTATATATTCAGCACTGCCTTGAGCCTCCCATAGAGAGAGAGAGGAAGGAAGAAGAGGAAGAAGAAATGGGTAAGGAAGAGGAAGCTCCTTTGCTAGTAAAGAGTGGTGAAGAGGAGAACAATGGTGTTGTGGTTTCATCGTCTTCTGACCATAGTACGTTTTACCAAGAGTTGAAGACGGTGAGCTCCATGGCTGCTCCAATGGTGGCTGTTACCGTATCTCAGTATCTTCTGCAAGTTGTGTCGATGATGATGGTAGGACACATTGGGAAACTCGCCTTCTCCGGCGTCGCAATCGCAACTTCTTTTGCTGAAGTCACCGGATTCAGTGTTCTTGTAAGTCCTATTCGTTCTTCTTTTGTGATTTTATCGAGTTTTTCTGATTTTTCTAGATTCTGATTTGATTTCTCTTTTAGCTAAAGTTAAAATCCACTCACTGATTTTTCTAGGGACGAAGCCACTCGATGCAAAATGTTCGGATTTAGTGCTAATCCTGTGGCTGTGTCACATGAGAAAAAGTATCAATGGGTCTTTTTACTCTGATTCTTAGTCGATTCACTTTATTTTAGAGCTGATTTTATCTTTTTTTTTGAGTTTATTAATGATGATGTGCTTTGGATCAGTTTCTTGTGGGCTGGTCTTGCTCCTCCTCTGCCTCTTGATTCAAAGGATCCCTTTCAGCATAATCCACTTTTGCCATGATTAAAAATTTCACTGGCTTTCTTAAAAAAATTTACAACCTGAAGTAAGATTCTATCACTGATTTTATATTTCCTTGCCTGCCACTTTTTGTATATTTTTTTTTTGGAAAATTACATTAAGATCTAGAGGAAAAAGAGAAATGAAGAAATGGTTCCTATAGATTGCAAAATGAAAAGATGATCCTAAAGAGTTGTTAATATTGTTAATACAGGTTACTAGAGTTGTTAACGAGTTGTTAATACAGACTCCTGGAGTTGTTAATGGGACCGTTTTTTCATTTTACAATCTACAGGACCATTTCTTCATTTTTTTCCTTTCCTTTCCTGTGAGCTAAATGTAATTCTCCCTTTTATTGTTCCTGGGGCTAATCTTTCCTGGTCTCTTGAGAGAAGGCACTTAATCTTGAAAAGATAGGGTTTGATACTGATGCTGTTGTTGAGTCAGATAGGGTTTGATACTGATTCTTCCTTTCCTGTGAGCTAAATGTAATTCTCCCTTTTATTGTTCCTGGGGCTAATCTTTCCTGGTCTCTTGAGAGAAGGCACTTAATCTTGAAAAGATAGGGTTTGATACTGATGCTGTTGTTGAGTCAGATGGAAAACTATAATCGGCAATAATATACTACTCTGTTCTTTGAGATTGGTCTAGTAAACGATCATCTTTGTTTTGAGGCTAATTCTATAATATATTTTAAAGATGATAGTAGAATAAGTTTGGATCAGGTTGGACAAAGAAAAATCATTTCTGAAATGAAGTCCTTAAGGCCTGGTTTGAGCCAGCTTAAATGAAAAAAGAGGGAGTTTGTATATTATGCAGATTTCATCAGTTTTTGAAGATCACTTTCTTTAGTGGCCAGAAAGAGAAGGGTTAAAAAAGATCCTACTGGATTTAGCTGATAAGTACTAATTAATTTTTGTTTCGCTTAAGTTTGTGCTCTTGTATGTTATAAGTTTCGCTTTTCAGATGCTTCCTTTTAAGTTTGTTGGGTGCTTCTGAAGACCTAACACATAAGGACAGGCTTGCAATGTCTAGATGCCTTAATTCTTTTTGTAAAGAAATTTTGGCGTCAATTAAGCATTCAAACATAGATCCTCTGGCCACTCTAATATGCTATGTGCAGCTCATTCGTTCAGATCTTGACAATGAAGCACCGATGGTTCCTGAACTGAACTGTATCTTGTTTGACTCATGTATTATATGTGTCTGGCTCCAAATTGCATTTAAATGCCCTGTATATCTTGTTCTGTGGCTGTGCCTGTGTCTGTAACACTCCATATTGTCTCAGGTTAAGTTTCTGATGATTTACTAGATTCTGAATTTTGTTTCAGATAGGAATGGCTGGTGCATTAGAAACTCTTTGTGGGCAAACTTATGGTGCAAAAGATTTCAAAAAGCTGGGGAACTATACTTGTTGTGCAATCATCTCATTGATGTTTGTCTGTATCCCTATATCTGTGGTGTGGATATTCATGGATAAAATACTATTACTATTTGGTCAAGACCCTGAAATTTCTCATGTAGCTAGAGTATACTGCATATACCTCATCCCAGCACTGTTTGGCTATGGTGTTCTTCAATCGCTGGTTCGCTACTTCCAGACTCAGTGTATGATCTATCCCATGGTTTTTAGCTCAATTGCGGTTCTGTGCTTGCATGTTCCTGTGTGTTGGGGTTTCGTGTATGGATTGGGAATGGGACACGTTGGAGCAGCATTAGCCATTGGGATTTCATATTGGTTGAATGTCATTGGGCTTGGACTTTATATGAAGTATTCTAAAGCATTTGAGAAAACCCAGATTGTGTTCTCTAGTTCTGCTTTACTAAACATTGCAGAGTTCTTCCAATTTGCTATCCCTTCTGGACTTATGGTTTGGTAAATTACTATGGCATTTTCCGCTGTTTTGAGTGAAAATGGCGGTTTCTGTTTCTGTTTTGTTTTTCTGTTCTCTTGTTCTAATTTGTCCTTTTCATTTGAATGTTTTTGTAGCTTTGAATGGTGGTCCTTTGAGTTACTTACCCTACTTGCTGGGCTTTTGCCTGATCCACAACTTGAAACTTCAATTCTTTCTGTCTGGTGAGTTTTCTTTTGAACCAATCTCTCATCAGTTGTGGATATGAACTGTCTTCATGGCTTCCTCTAATTCTTCTCTTTAATCTCTCCAGCCTGAGCATTACAACATTGCACTACTTCGTTCCTTATGGTGTTGGAGCAGCTGCAAGGTTTGTTCTAAAACTTTACTCGTGCAAATGGCTTCAATAATACACTTGTGATCTCTCCGGTTTTCCAAAAGTTTCACTTTGGTCACTCTGATCTTTAATATCGGGTTACTACCCATTTATTTCCTAAAACAATCCAACTTCACTTATTTAATGAGCAAGCAACAATCAGTTAACATACTGTTTAGTTTGACTTTATATTTTGACTGCATTATGTCATAGAAAGGAGATGAAAAACTTGCTTAAGCTTTATGAGTGCATAAATGTGTGTTGTTAGTGATACAGGTATTTGTTGCACTGAAAATACCCCATGATTTCCTCCTATGCAGTACTCGTGTTTCGAATGAATTGGGAGCAGGTAATCCCAAGAGAGCGCAAAATGCTGTTTATGTTGTTCTGGTGATTGGGATAGCCGAAGCGGTTGTCATTAGCATGGTTGCCTTCTTCTGCCGTCGCATATTGGGATATGCTTACAGCAATGATCTGGAAGTGATAAATTATGTTGCTCAAATGGTTCCTTTCCTTTGTTTATCTGTGAGTTCAGACAGTCTTGCAGGAATACTATGTGGTGAGTTTGTCGTTCACCATCACTTACAAATCACAGACACTTAGAGAACAAAACTGAGGCATAACTTAAGAATGGCTTTTTTATGTGTAGGGGTTGCAAGAGGTGGTGGATTCCAGCGAGTAGGAGCATGTGTGAACCTGGGTGCATATTATCTGATTGGAGCTCCTACTTCTATCTTACTGGGATTTGTACTTCATTGGAGAGCCAAGGGACTATGGCTTGGAATCCTGGCAGGTTCCATGGTTCAAGCTGTTGTGCTTACTGTTGTAACAGCATTTACAGATTGGGAGAAAGAGGTTAGTTTGAAAAGAGTACATGTTATGAATATTAGTCCAAAGAAAGAGTCTAATATCAAAAGACTAGTTTATTGGGAGGGAAAGCCTTTTAAACTTATAAACCACATTTTACTTATGAGCTACTGTAACACTTCACCTGGCCTCTTGCAGGTTAGAATTCTTTGTGGGTAGCCTTCTATGTGAACATCTTGTTTTCAATGAAAGCATCTTTTTATTACGAACACGAGTCCAAATGAAGAGTTAAATACTAAAAGACTAATGTATTGGGAGTGAGAGCCCTTCAAACTCATAGATCACACTTTATTTATGAGGTTTCTTGATGTAGACTCTTAACAAATATCGCTTGGGTATATTATAACTTCGATGGAATTAACACAATAATGCGGAACAGAGATTTGCAAAACTTTGAGGGAAACTGAGTGATGATGGCTGATGACTGAGTTCTGTGGCTGTCATTGCAGGCAAGGAAGGCAAGGGAAAGACTACAAAAGCAGTCTTCAGAGAAACCCAATAACGAATCTGTATGAAGTGGAAGAGAAAAACCAGAAGAAGGTAATAGTAATAGAGAGATGAACGAAACTACTAACAGCAAGTGTTGTTCATCTATCTATGCGGGCAACTGTAATTTTATTTTTGGTTTGTTTTTGGGTAGTGAATAGTTGTTGTTAGTTGGGACCCGGCCGAGAGAGAGAGACGAGTTTGGTGGAGAGTCTGTGTCGTTTTTTGGAGTCAATTATTGTGTGTTGGAGAATGGACAGTGTTTTTTTGGGCGGGCGCGGTGAATGGAGTACGTGAAGTAGTGGGTCTGAGGCTGAGTGGGGCCCAACTTTTGAGGTCATCTTGACTTTGGTCTCTTTCGTGGACCTTACTGGCCATTTGCTGTGCTGGCGAAAAATTAAGTTTTGTTTGTGTTTGAATGTACATATAAATATTACTGTCTCTCTGATTTTTGGACAGAACTCGTGGTCACATCACGTGTAACTCTCGTATTCAAATGGCATAATAGCACGCTCTCTTATTCGCATCTTTTACTTTCTCCGCCTTTTTGCTTTCTATACATGCGAAATACATGGAGGATATTATTTTAATTAAATATAAAGATCAAAAGAGTATTGATTTGAAGTTATAGAAAATTTAATGTAAATGTGAAGAAATTTAGTGTTCTTATCCAAGACTTGGGAGTCACAAGAGAAGTTGAATTTGAACACTAGGAACTAGGGAAAATTTGTTTGAAAGAGCATTGATTCGTGGAAGCAATGCATATTCCTCCAAAATTGTAAATAGGTAGTGCCAATCAAGAAGCAAAAAACCGGACTGGTCAATGAACCGGTCATAGAATAGGTTCAACGGTTAATGGTTCAATCGGGGTTAAACCGGTAATTGAATTGGTCATATTAAAATATTACTATTTATTAGTAATAATATATATATTAATATATTTTTAAATTTCTATAGATAAAATCAATTGATTATGTTAGATTTGATTACTTGAATCATATAAAATTAACTAACTAAAATATTATATATTATATGTATATAATATATAATATTTTTTCATTTTTTTCATTTTATTTTTTAAATTTTTGTAGCCTTGAAATTAAAATTTGTTTTTATAATTTAGTAAAATATTATAGATTGTATGTATATTGGTATAAATCTATTGTTTTCTTTCTTTTTCAGTCTTTTTTTGAATCAGATATCTCATTTTTCAAAAAAAAAAAGAGCAAACCGGTTGAATAAGTGACCCACTGGTTTTTCCGGTTTTGACCTGTTCGACCGGTTTCCGCTGATTCGACTTTGCCCCCCTTTGAAACAGCAAACCGGACTGAATTGAGGACCGGTTCACCGATTTTTCGGTCAGACCAGCCGGTCCGGTCCGATTTTTCACACCATGGTGCCAATTGTACTCAAGTTTTTATTTCAAAATATTTATATGGTTATAAATATTTTCAGACTAACTATTTAGAGGATTAATTAATATTTCTGTCCACCACAACAAAAGCAAATTGATACTATGCCCTAAGATAGAGTTGGTTTTTTTTGTTGAAGAGATTAAAGAAGTTAAATAAATTATTTAATCATATCATATATTGTGTATTTTTAGATTATATATATTAGTCAAACAAGTTAGTTTGGAAGAAAGTTTATTAGTCAAACTAGTTAGTTTGGAGGAAAAAGTAAAAATATAAATACTCTAAAATAATTTAATTAATTTCCTTAATCTCTTTAAAAAAATTAACTTTATCTTATATTTAGAACTGGAGAAAGTATTAAGTACAAGCGTGATTTAACTTACATCCTCCCACTTATACAGGAGATACCTGCCCAGTTACACAGTCATGAATAGACTCAACTATACATACATACATACATAATATCTATAACTGTATATAGAGTATATAAGATAAGATTTTTTTAAAAAAAAAATTAAAATGTGTAATATAACATAAGTGGAACACATGGGAGTGGTCCAATAAGGTTGTGAAGGGTAGGGCTGTTTTTAAAATTATTTAAGGCGAGAAATTGGTATAGGCAAGGCAAACGAGTGTTTATTAGAGAGAAAGGACTTGACACCCACCAATGGCGTTGGGTTCGGTGAAGATTACTTGTCTCTTGTAAGTTGTTACAGTTGTGTTTGTTTTAGCGTTTTGTACAGGAAAAACGTATTTATTACGTAAGCCGAGAAAAAACTCCTCTCACATACTTACCTCGTATACCGTGAATCACGAATTATAAGCACGTTTTGGACAAAAATAAGCCATTCCAAACGAGCACGTAATTGTGTGATAAAATAAGGTGGGGAGAGAGAGTCCTCTTATTTAGTGCATGTCGAAAAGATAAAATTGACAGAAAATAATTACTCCCTCCAACAATTAAATCCCTTATTAGTTCTTATATTTAAAATTGGTGGGAGTAAAAAACTTATACTACTATTTGGAGTTTATATTAAATTTTGAAAGCCAAAGGTGTACATTTGGTCATGTAACTTTATAATTTATATAGAATTTCAATTTGGTCCCATCATTTTTAAAAATTATTATTTAGGTCCTCTAACCTTAAAACCATTAGTTCCTTAATTTTCAAAATTTAAAATTTTAATTTCAGAATTTTTTGTTGATGATCTCCTAATTAAAAGACAGGGAAAACCCCTTCTAAAATTAGAGACAAATCAAAGTCGAACTTTAATGAAGTCACAAGTCCTAAAGCTGAAGGCCACAAAAAAGAAAAAAACATTTGGGGGGGGGTTTGAAGCGGGAACCACATGAAAATGGAATGAAATGAAAGAGATACAATTTGATTTTTTTTTTTTTTTTGCCAGTAAAGAGAAACAATTTGATGCCTTACAATAATGATTATATGGTGAATCGTTGGTACGTCTTATCAAATAATGGAAGGCAAAAAAAAAAAAGGTCTTATCAAATTATGGATGAACAAAAAAGAAAGAAAGAAATAATTGAAAGGGACGTAGTGGAGGAGTGGGCCAGTGGGGCCTGATACTGTGTGTGGGCCATGGGGCAGTTGTTGGGTTTAATTTAAGGTACAGCCGCGGCGGTGAGACTTTATGAAACGTGATGGATTCCTCATCTATTGTCGTACAATAATGACCCATTCTCTCTCACCACCACTAATAATTCATCACGATAAATGTTGGAAACAAAATAGTTTTTGGGGGGGGGGGGATTTGACAGCTCCTAATTCATCACGATAAATGTTGAAAACAAAATTTTTTGCGGGTGGGGTAGAGCCGGGAATACGGGTCGGCCCTTCACGGGCTCGGGTTTAAACGGGCTGGCCCTTTTAGGCCCATTTATTAAAAAGTACAATATTTTTTAGGCCTTCGGCCCTACAGCGCTGGCCCTTCACGGGCTCGGGCTTAAACTCATTTTCATTCAAAAAAATTTCTTTTTCAAGTTTTACAATTTATTTATTATTTTGTTTTAAATTGAGATATATTATTTTTAAAACTCATAAATTTTTAGTTAAAATAATCATCTAATGTCCAAATTAGCCTATTTTTTAAAGTTTAAATTAATAAATCATTGTAGAAAATAAAATAAATCAAACCAATTAATAAATGTTTTCCTGTTATTAATACTTTATTAAGTACTTAGGTATCTCTTATATTGATAATTTGATATAATGATATTATATTTATTAATTTATTTAAAAAAAATATTAAATGGGTCTAAAAGGGCCGGCCCTTTTAGGCCAACTTCTCTTTTTAGCCTCTAAATCACAAGCCCGGCCTTTAAAGGGCTCGGGCCTAACGAGCTCGGCCCGAATTCCTGGCTCTAGGTGGGGGGGGGGGGATTTGACAGCTCGTAAACCAAAACACCCCCCAAACCCAAAATCAAAGGAAACAAAAATCTTAAAATTATCTCAAGGGTGTGTTTGATTTGAAGGGAGGGTATGTTACCTTATTTGGTTTATTAAAACGGAGGGTAGAGGAGAGGATCCTTTGTTTTATTTAAAGGGAGGGAAGGGAATTAAAGCCAAAATTTTGGCTTCTCTCCCACCCCAATCCATCTCCTCCTCTGAAACCAAACACATCCTAAAATTACATTGATAAAATTGCTGAAATATACCTCCATTGTTATGGGTCTGTATGGATCAAAGAATTAATTAACATGGAGGATATTGGAAGGGAAGTGAATGTAAAATATTTTGTCACAAAAATATTTTGTTGTGTTATAAAATAAAAGGAAAGATGAGAAGAGAAAGGAAGAATGAGTAATTCTCATTTACTATTCAGTGTTATATGAAATATATAACATATGCCTTATATTTATAGACACAACTCTTTAATATAAAATTAATATGATTCCATAATCATAGGAATTAATGGGTGAGAATATGAAACTATGGAGAATAGAAAATAATGGGGGATATGGACATCCACAAATATTAGACTTATAACACTCCATTTTGCATGTCCATGACTAAAACATGTGCCTCCTTGAAAATCTTCAACTAAGAAAAACTCAGTGGGACAAAAATTTAGTAGAGGAAAAATAGTACATTATTTATTGATACACTTAATAGAGCTACCTTATTAAAAACCTTGCTAGGAAAATGCAGTAGGAAAAACCATAGATAAGGGGAAAAGAGTATAACATGTATCAACTCCCCTTCTTAATAACATCAGTTGATATCTCTGACCCTGTGAAGTCCGATGCCATGAACACGATTTTCAAAGATTGTACTAGGAAGTGATTTGATAAATAAATCTGTTAGATTTTCACTGAAACAGATTTGTTACATATCAATTTCACCACCCTTTGGAGGGTCACGAGTGAAGAAGAATTTTGGTGAAATATGCTTCATTCTATTGCTCTTAATGTACCATTCCTTTAGTTGGGTAATACATATAGTATTATCCTCATATAGGATTGTTGGGGGCATTTTACTATGAGATAAACCACAAGTGGTTCTTATGTGATGTATTGTTGATCTAACCATATCCATTCTCAACCTGCTTCATGCATTGCTATAATTTCTGCATGATTAGATGATGTGATTGATATAGTTTGTTTTATAGATTTCCATGAAATAGCTATGCCAACACATGTGAATAAATACCCTGTTTGTGATTTACCGTCATATGGATAAAAAAAAAATCTAGTATCTGCATAACAAATCGGTTCATGCTTGGATGCATTTGAGTAGAATAATCCCATGTCCATATTGCCTATAAGGTAACGAAGAATGTGCTTCACTCCATTCCAATGTCTTCATTATGGTGAATACCATATCTTGCTAATAAGCTAACAATAAATGATATATCAACTCTTGTGTAATTAGCAAGATACATTAATGCTTCAATAGCACTAAAATATGGTACTTCTGGGCCAATTAGTTTTTTATCACATTCTTCACAATTACTCAAGGTTCGAATAGGTCTTTATCTGCCTGCAAAGACCTTACAATTATTGGGGTACATAATGGATGTGACTTATCCATGTAAAAATGCTCTAGGACCTTCCTTATGTAAGCTTCTTGATAGATCCCATTTTCAGGTACTCAATTTGTAATCCAAGACAGCATTTTTTTTTCTTCCCAAGTCCTTTATTTCAAATTCTTTCTTCAAATAATTAATTGTCTTTTGAAGCTCTTCAGGAGTCCTAATGATGTTAATATCATCAACATGAACAACAATTATAACAAACTCACTTCCATATATTTTTATAAAGATGCATCAGCATATAGGATCATTTGTGCACCCTTCTTTTAACATATATTCACTGAGTCGATTATACCACATGCGCCCTGATTGCTTCAAGCCACACAGGGACTTATTTAACTTAAATGAGCATTATTTTTTAGAACTTGCATTTGATGCTTTTAGCATCTTGAGTCCTTCAGGGACTTATGCTTTTGGCACCTTAATTCCTTTAGGGACTTGTACTTTTAGTACTTGCTAATGAATTTTAGCTCATGATTCTTATTATCATTCATGATATCAAATGCTATATTATAAGCAAAGATGTTGTCAACGTTGACTTCATTTTGGTCCCATCGGATTCTATAGTTAACATAATTAATTGAAATCTCATTATTTTCACACATGTTAGGTACCTTAGTCTCTTCTGAGATTACGATATTCTCTTTTAGAGATAATAACTCTTCAGGAGATCGCTCTGCTGAAGCTAATAACTCTTCAGAAGATGGCTCTTCCGGTGCTACTAACTTTTCTTGATTATCCTTTGCTTGATCATCTATGTTCTTAAATCCTTTCTATTTTGAAGAATTTTATCTTTGGAACTAATGAGCCTTCCATAAAGAGCTGAGCAATGGGCTATATGGGCAGCCTGATGGTTTGCTTGCCGCCCGCACATTTATTTTTTAATGGCCCATGCCTGTCAAAAGCCCGCTCATGCCCTAGCCCATACCAATCAAAAGCCTGCTTATACCCGTGACAAATGGGCTGGGCTAAACCTGTGTGGGCTGGAATGGGTATGGGTTGCCCGCTAGCAAACCTTTTCCAAAAACTGTACTTCTACCTTATTATTTTGTTGATACTAATTTCTCAATATAAATTACTAAAAACACTAATAATTATTAAAGTACCATAATCTTCATCATTCCTCATGAGATAATTTATTTAATAATTTAATTAACCCTCAATTAATAGTTTATAAAATATTTAGAGTAAGAGCAATTTATAATATTATATATAGAGTTATAGCTTATATATAAAAGCTCTATATTATGATCATGATTTTGATTTATGAAACATGATCATAATATATAATCATTGATTTATGAGATATATTTGGAAAAAAAAAATATTTATGAGATATATATAATTATATCATTTAATGCGCGTGGAAATTTGTCCTTTAGAATTACATTAACTCTTATACATAAATATTATATATACACATAAATGGGTGGCCATAGGCAGCTTGAGGGTGTGCCTGCGGCTCATCCCATTTAGTGCACATGCCTGCCCATTTAAGCCAGCTTGTTATGGGCCTTTATTGGGAGGGCCAAATTGGGCAATTTTTCACTGGGCATAAGCAGGCTTACTGGGTCGTGGGCAACATGCTTAGCCTTACTTCCATGCTTCTAGTGTGCTTTAGATTCATTTACAATAGGTTATCCTTTATGGACAACACTTCTAGTTCACATTATTTTGTATGAGGATTAAAATGAGCAAATAATAATTCATTTAAGCTAATCTTTTTACCCAATCGCTTATTTTATTCCCCCTAATGTTGGGAAAAATAATTCATCAAAATGACAATCAGCAAATCGAGCTGTAAATAAATCTCCTATATATGGTTCTAGATAGCTTATTATCAAAAGAGATTCATACCCAACACAGATTCTCATCCTCTTTTGAGGACCCATTTTGGTGCATTATGGTAGTGCTACAGGTACATATACTGCATATCTAAAAATCCTTATATGGGAAATATTCAGTTCCTGACCAAAAACTATTTGTAAGGGGAAAACATTTAAATAACTTGTTGGCCTAAATGCGAATTAACATTACTATATGGGAAATGGCATGGCCTCAAGCAAAATTGGGAGATTAGATATCATATGTAATGGTCTTGCAATTAATTGCAACTGTTTAACCAATAATTCTGAAAGTTCATTTTGCATATGAACATGAGCTACATGATGTTCAATATTAATTCTAAGAGACATACAATATTCATTAAAAGCTTGCAAAGTAAATTTACCAGCATTATCAAGATGTATTTTCTTGATAGGATAATCAAGGTAATGTGCTCCTGATGTAATATCCTAAATTTTGAGATTAGGGGTTTGAGAATAAGCCTGAATCAAGTGAACTACTAAGCCCTAGTTTAGCAAGAGTCCCAAGAATGAGAATTTGCTGCCAGTGAAAATTTCCTGTGAGGTAGTGACATTGTTATATGGTTTTGGATGATCAAATGACATACAAAAATTGTGAAATTTTACATAATAAAAGTAGAAATCCTGAGCTTTACTTTGATAGGTAATGTTTAATTTTTGAAGCTGTATACAAGGAGTTATAAATTTTTGAAATTAGCCTAGAAAAACTGGTTCTTTTCTGGAACAACATCTAAAAACTTAAATTTTGGGAATTTTCAGCTTTTAGTTGGTTAAAGGCTATATTTGTTTTTGAAACTAGACTCAATAAGGGTTATAGAGCCTTTAGAATCACTCTAATTTGATATCTACAAAATAAGTTATGATTTTTCAAAATTTGGGCAGAAAATCTGCTAGAATTGACATAAATCCGAAAATGGAAAAAAAAATCTAATGGAAATCTTGTAAATATGAGATAAATGGAGAAAAGCCAATTGGGCTAATTGAAGAACCCTCCTAGACGTGAATATGGGCTGATTAGGGGGAGGAGGAATTAGTTACAACCTAATGGAGTTTATGACATAAATTTGCATGTAGATAAGGCTTAGTTACATGTGCCTCAAAAGTCAACATTTTTGGAAATTCTTGTAATTAAATAAATCAAGGAAAATGGGATATTTTAACATCATATTTCCCTTCATCTTCCCTTCCCAAAACTGATAGCCATAGCATAAGAGAGGAGAGAGAGAGAGAGAGAGTTTGGGATTTTGGAGAGAAGAAAGAGAGAAATTCAAGGTAAGTTGTGATTTAACTTCTAGCTTGTGAAATTCCCTCTCTAAGCTTCTTTTTCCATGATTTGATATGTTTACCAAGGTTTGAGGAGGTGTAGGGTTTCATCTAGGAGAGCGAAGAAGAGGAAATCCATAGGTAACTTCACAAACCTCAAATTCTTGATGCTATGGTTGTTGTTGTTGGAGTTATTAGCTTGTTGTGGTGTGTTTTCTTGATTTTTGTAAAATTTGGATAGCTCAAACCCTAACTATTATGCTGCCCAAATTTAGTTTATTCATGTTTAGAATGTGATTAAGTAGTTAATCAAGTGATTATAAGTGAAAAGGAGCAAGCTTTTGGTGTTAGAATTCAAAAATCACATCTTCCCTTTTTATGCCCTAACTTTCGGCCAAGTCAAGAACAAGGGGTAGTAGATGAATTTTCATGAAATTGGTAGTTCCATTGTGTTCAGGAGGGAAAATTAGGTGGGATTAGTGTTGAATACTTTCTCAAAAAAGCCCTGGACAGTAAAATGACTAAAATGCCCCTAAAACCCTAATTAGGGCTGCCAAGGGCAAAACTGTCATTTGGCAGTGATTTTGCCAAAACAGAGGCTGAAAATGGATTTTTTGGGAGAAAATATGTAAGAATACCTGGGGTCAAAATTTTGTGAAAAGTACAGTCAGACCGGGTACAAAGGGGCAGGGCGGGGCGGGGCGGGGCAGGATCCCAGGGGTATTTTGTTAATTTTTTAATATAAACTTATATAACCACCAAAAACACTTTGTAAGTGTCTAAAATAGTACATGAATAGGTTTTAACCTAATTCTTGTACATTTAAAATTTTAGGACCGAGTTGATAGCCAAGTTGTGACACGAAGTTCGAGGAGATTATTTAAGGATAAAAAAGGGTTAAGGTAGTAACTTTATTTCTCATACACTATGTGATTGTTGATATGTGGTATGTTGTTGTATTATGTGATATGAACACGGTGCCTGGGGCACATTGCCTAGCTGTGGTCTGGGACCTAGTTGAGGTACACAGACATTACCTAGCTGTGGGTTAGGGACTCAGCTAAGGTACACGGACACCTAGGGGATCCAAACAGTCATTTAGCCTTGAGCATTGTGTACACACACATTATGATATGAAATTTTCATTTTACAATATATGGTACATTACATATTTAATTTTCGCATTTTATATGATTGATTGTATGTTATTACTGAGATTCGTTAGAATCTCACCCTTTTTCAATAAATAAATCTACCAGCGGGAACCGGTGGCTCCAAAGGCAGAATAATAAACACGAGAGACTGAAGTGTGCTATCCAGAGAATGGAGCTATTTGGTTATATGTAATCTATTTTTGATTATTTTGGATATTTTGGGATAATTTGTATATATTATCTAACCCTGCGAGGAAAACCAGTAATGTAATCAAGTACTATGGTGTATCAATATGTTAGTATATTTATGCTATTCCTGTGTTACTCACCAAACTACGCGCAAGCACTCTGAAAAATGTGAAATAAGATAAGGGTCTAACATCTAACCTAATCAATTGAGTAAGCAAGCTCACAAACACTATGTTGGGAGAAGATAATGAGCAAACATGCGACCATTTAGTTGATGCATCAATTAAAACAATATAGTACCTAAATGGCCCTCATGGTAGGTGTATTGGCCCACAAATATCTCCCTATATTTGTGTTAGAAAAGTTTGAGACCCACTTTCTATTTTGCTTGATGAGGGCTGGATCATCAACTTTCCCTTGGAACATGCAGCACATGAGAAATCATGGGATTGTGGTTTTTGTTTACACTTCAAGGTATGTCCACATGAATTCTTAATTATTTTTTGCTTTATGATTGACCCTAGATGGCCTAACCGATCATGCCAAACATTAAATTCATTAGTAAGCTTATGGTTTACATTGGCAAATTGTTGGTTTGTATTAGCAAACTTCTAGTTTGCATTAGTAAACTTCTAGTTTACATTAGATTTGTAAACTTCTAATTTATTTGTAAACTTCTGGTTTACAATAGCATGTGTTTCTTCAGAAAACAATATATTAGCTCTTCTAGAGCCTTCAATCATATTTATACTTCTGGATATAATTTGAACATTGCCTTCTCGCATTACCAAGGAAGAAAAATATTTATCATTTCTAAATATGGTGTGAGTCGTTGAGATAATTTTCAGGATTGATGTCAATATGACTCATTCTTTATTAAAAGAGTCATGGAAAATAAAGAAAAACATAATTAAAATGGAATACATATGATAATAGCAACTTTAAACACACTAAAATATAGTAGTTCAAATAGACGAAGATAATTTGTTAAGAAATCAACAACATCCAAATGAGTAATATTTGTGTTACCAAACTTAGAATGGCCAGCCTTATCAATTGATTTATTTTAATTTTTCCCACTTAAGGTGGGAATTGAACCACCATGATTATGACAATGACCATAGCTATAGCCACGTCCATGTCCGCGGCCACAATTAGATTCATTTGTTACTACATTCACTTTTGAGAATGGACTTGAGCCTGTTAGATGAGATTCATGATTTTTCAACAAAAGCTCATTTTTCAATATGAAGATAAGAAATTAATTTATCATATTTTTTGAAACCTCTTTCATAATATTGCTACTATGGGAGCAATTTGGATGCATACATTCATAACAAGATTTTGGAAGGATAACCATCTTCTGATGGTCATACTTTTCTTTTAAATTATTATAAAGACTAAGTGTGTTTCCTATGGTCAAATATTCCATTTTTAGACCTTCATCCAAATGATGGCATAGAAAATTCATGGATCAGACATTCAAGATAAATAGTTCTTTCTAGTAATGACAAGAGTTACAATTTCAAATTTTGTAAGATTTAACATGGTTTAGACTAATGCAATAAAAGGAGACTCTTAAAATATGAAATATAAAAGCGCAATATAATAATAAAAATGATAATAACAGGAAATTCTTAAAGACAAGCAATAATTCATGAAGTAAAATATTACAACAAAATTAAATTATTTATGGCTTCGGGCCATTTAGTTCTTATGGCTTCAGGTCAATTAGTTTCAAGATGAGAAATTAGAATTAAATGAATATGACTTTTGGCCATATAATATAAAAATAAGAATCAAAGTGATATGATTTCTGGTCATTTAATCTCAAAATAAGAATAAAAGGATATGGCTTTTGGCCATATAATAGGAAATCAAATAAATATGACTTTTGGCCATATTGTAAGAGAGAAAAATGTATTTGACTTCTTGCCATATAATATCAAAATAAAAATAAAAGGAATATAGCTTCTGATCATATAATAAGAAATCAAGTGATATGACTTCTGGTCATATAATTTTATAATAGGAAAACTAGAGCAATATGACTTCTAGCCATATAGTTTCGGAATGTAAAATTAAAGTAATATAGCTTCTAGCTATATAATTTTAGAATAGGAAATTAAAGCAATATGACTCCTAGCCATACTAAAATAACAATATTAACAATATAGAAGAACTCGTAAAGGAGATAAGATATAAAAATAATAATATCCAATCTTAGTCATGGAACCTGATGTTTATAACTATCGGTAAAAGTATCTTTTTTAATTCCATATAGTGGCTCAGATTATCTTAGATAGACAAAATAAAATACAGTAAAAGAAGGCAGATGAAATCATCAAGGAAACAATGAGAAGATCATACCTTCATTGAAGCTTTTGTGATGATAACGTGTTATAAAATAAAAGGAAAGATAAGAAGAAAAAGGAAGAATAAGTATAAAGCAATATAGAGTAATTCTCATTCACTATTCAGTGTTGTATGAAATGAATAACATTTGCATTCTATTTATAGACACAACTCTCTAATCTACAGTTAATGTGATTCCATAATAATAGGAATTAATGGGTGAGAATTGGAAATAATGGGGATATGGACATCCATAAATATTATATTCATAACAGTATGTGCTAGAATGAAAAATGGTTTGATAAGAAAATTTCTTTAATAAATTAATAAAAAAAATAAAGAATTGCCTGAGAGTGGATGCGCTTGGGAGTTACACTCCAAGGTAAAGCCGAAAAAATGGACCCAACCAGCGGGCTACCCCTGCAGCCCACGGGTTTTGATAGGGGTTAAGGTTGGGGTTTTTCAGGCCCAAAAAATACCGGCTGCACAGGCCCATACCGCCCAACCCATGGGCTGATGATGGAAGGCTCATAAATTTTTTTTAAAATAATAAGTTGGACTTTGGACGTGGGTTATTGGACACTTCACACTTGGACTTGGATAGTGTCAAAGTACGTCGTGACACTATCCAAGTGAGCTTGGAATTATTTTTCCTTTTGGAAAAGCTAAAAGAAATAGAAAAGTTTAAAAAAAATTCTACGGGCTGTGGGGTAGCCCGCACACCAGCACATGTGGGTTAGAGTTGGCAATTTCCTAGCCCGTGAAAGTGTGGGCCGCAGATAATCGTACCGTACAGCCTGTGGGTTGGTGCTGGCTAGCTCGTAACCTGCGAGCTGACCCGTATTACCAACTCTATTCTAAGGTAATAGCCTCACTTGGGAGTTAACTCCCAGCTGGTATATTGATGTGCAATGCCCTGAGAGTACCACTCATGCAAAAATAGCCTTGCTTGGGAGTTAACTCCCAGAACTCCTAGGCACATTGATGCCCCTAGCTCACTCTCAGGCAAGTTTCACTCTCAGGATCATGATGGAGAAGAAGAAGAACTGGAAGTGTACTTGATGGAGATGGAGATGAAGAACTAGGGGTAAATTTGTCCTTGAAATTTTCCCAAAGCTTTGAAATATCAGATCGCACCAAACATGGTAGGAACAACATTGCCATAATTTAAGTTCTTGAGGAATTTGGCAACCAAACGTGCATCACCGACGGAAAATCCCAATTTTCCTTGTCTAAGGTTGGATTTTCAACTAACTAATCAGGTTCTAAATTTACTGCTTAAAGGTACTTAAGACCCAGTTCTTTAGTCGGGTGCAACTCATATTCATCAGGGACAAGTCTTTTGCAGCAACATGTGTGGAAAAAATCTTTAGCTAAGTGCAAATGTCTTCTATTTTGTACATAATTGAATATAGGTTGTATACAGCTGAAGACGAGTTACATTGCACATGTTGAAAATAGGTTGTACTTGGGTTTTTAAACAAATTTTATGCACCTTTAAGTAATAAATTATGCAATAGAGGGTGGTTTTTTGGTAATATTTTCAAATAAATTTAAAATTAAGGCTAATGTAATCAAGACTCTTCAACTTTTATTTAGATGTCAATAACCCTTGTAATTTTCAAACTATAAAAACTATTTTTTTTTTCATGTCTTATTATAATTCAAAGTCCCTAGCTTGAAAAAGATTTAAGGGAGACCTTTATTATCATTAGTGTAACCCCCTTCGATAATCAGGCCGAGATTAGCATTTGAACGCGTTTAATAATTGAATAAGAGATCCGGAGTAAATAAAAACTTTTTAAAACACTTGTACAAATAGATCTTCGTTCATTCATTTATAAAATTACTAGGCCTATTCGGTTTGTCACATATATAATATCAGAGTATCAGCACAATTCCCGACGTTCACCCTGGATAATAACATTAATCCAACAGTTTATACAAGGCATCATTGCCCATCTCAATATCCATACCGGGGATTACACAAAACTATAATACTATAAATCTATTCAATATATGCATTTGTCCAAAATGATAACCAGTTCAGTATAAAACCAAAATATCTAACAAAGACTACCGCCGGCAGTCCTAATCGTCTATTGCCACTTGCTTGCTCTTCAATCCACTTGCCTTGTCTAAAAAATGTTATTTGGAAAGAATGAGATTCTAGAGAATCCCAGTAGCAACAGTTTATGTATATGATGCATATATACAAAGCAAGTAAACATATATCACAATGCAGTAATCAATATTCGAGACCGGGCTTTCACCACGTTCCCTTCACTATATATGAGGTCGGGCTTACCCATGCCCCTTCACTTTATCTGTATTCGAGTCCGGGCTTTCGCCACGTCCCCTCACTGTATCTATAATCAAGGCCAGGCTTTCACAACATCATTTCACTGTAACTGTATTCAATGACTAATGCAAACAAGCAATGTAATATACATGATATAGGATAAAGTGTCACTACCTTATTCTTTCCGTTCTTGTTCAGGCGTATGCCTTCTATGTTCTGGGAAAATATCAAATCCTATAATCATTAAGGACGATAGGTTATTACTTATTCCAACACTCAAATGACTTCAAAACATTTAGTTTTGGTTATCATTAAAGTCCCTTAAGTAGCTATGAAAGTCTCTAACAATCGCCTAAGAGGATTGGGAAGTACTAGGTTGGAAATCACTTTTCAAAATCACAAGATGCTGAAAACAGGGGTTGACTGCAGCCAAGAAACCTCTGGCTGTAGCCAGAAACAGCACAGAAAGTTTCTGGCTGCGGCCAGGAAAATTCTGTTTCTTGGCTGAATTTTGAAAAATCATAAATAATTCTAAAAAAATAGAAATGAGGTGATCCCAAAGCCCATTGAAAGATATTTAAGTGCTATTTACTAGAAAAATATGGAATATTACCAGAAATCACCTCACAAATACAGAATTTAAGAAATGTCCACACTATTCCAGAATTGTTCCCAGATTTAACATCAAACTTTGGACAGTCATAACTCCTAGCCCAAAAATTGAAATGACATGAAATATATGTCCATTTTGAATTTTGGCAAGTGAAAATTAAGACTGGAAAGTTTCATAATTTTCCAACACCATTTGCTATTTTAAAACGTTCATGTAAGATCACTGCCAGAACAGAGTTTCTTACTAACCAAAACTTGTCACTTTAAAAACCAAGTTCCCAATGGTTAAAAATTCACATTTGACACTTCTCCCACACAATTTCCCACAAGGAACACAATGGCAACCTCAAAATGACCAAAATCCTACTCCATTATCATGCTTTGGTTTTGGGCAACATAAACATCAAAATTCCAAACTCATCCAAACATACCATTTCAATCACCAATCAATTCTATCTATCCCAAACTTCCCACAAGACACCATTTCCATGCCAATAACATACCAAACACCACAAGACCCTAATTTTCGAAAATAGGGTTAAATTCCCAAAAATTCCAACTTAACCAAATGACCACAAAACTTATATCAAAATGCTCAACTTACTTACCTCTTTAACTTTCCCAAAGGAGTTCCTTGGTTCAACAAACTCTATATTTCCTTGAGAGCTCAAATCACCACCAATGGCAAATCTAAAACCATAGAATTGAAGCTCTCAACACAAGGAACAAGATTGAAGAAGAGAGTTTTTCCATTAGGGGTCATTAAGAGGGTCAAATGACTCACTTATTTCACCAAGTTCTTCCTCCTTCTTGGGCAGCCATAGAAGCATGCATGAGAGAGGGAGAGGAGAGATGAAGAGTGATGATGAAGATGAAGTTGAGGGTAGAAATTCTGCCTTCCCTTGTGTCATACGCATAAGAGAGAAGGAGAGAGAGACAATGAGAGATTGAGTGTATGGAGGGAGATGGAATAATAATTCTTTGACTCCCATACTCCATTGAGCTGAATGCAAGGGAAGAGGGAGAGAGAAAAATCATTGCACCATGCCCTTGACTTCTCCAAACACTCCACCATCAAGTAAGCTTGCCACTTGTCACTCCCTCATACAATCTCCTCCTAATTAATCCTCCACTTAGTTATACTAACCAATTCCATTATCCTATTGGCTACATATCTCATTTCTCCTTAGTTAGGAATTAATTTCTCCATTAATCACCAACTTAAAGCCAATAATTCCATTCTTTAAATTTTCCATCAATTATGACATATAAATTAATATTGTCACTAGTATACATTAATTCCACTTGAATCCGATAATTATCCTCAATAATTATCATTAACCCTTAATCGAAAATTGGGGCATTACAATTAGACTATAAGGCCTTGACTCTAAAAAAATTGACAAAAAATAACTCCTTAAGCCTTTTCTTTTATACAGATAAATCTATACCTTCAAATATCCCAATATTTCTTTAAGGGAAAATTCTAGAAAAATACAGTTAAAATTGACAAAGGGCAAAATGGTATGGTCAATTCCTAAAATCCCAAATTATAGTAGATGTAGAAATATGAGATTTGAAATCTTAAGACAAAGACGAAAATGCCCTTAGTTTAGTTTTAAAAAAAAGAATAGAGGGAAGGCCGAAATTGAATTGGTTGGCTGAAGAGGAAGTGAGCAATGATAAACCTAGGAGGGGAAGGGGGAGAAGGGCTTGGCACTGCTGTTAGAAGGGAACGGCAGTTTCTTGATCGAGCTTCAACAGGGTGCGGCGGAGTTGGAATGTGGTAACTGAGGAAAAGAACCTAGGAGGGGAAGGGGTCGAAGGGCTTGTTAGATATGAATAGTTTTGGATGATGTTAAATATAGATGTCAAGTATTAAGAGCAAAAAGTTTGTATGATATACTTATTCTCTAGATTGACTAACTACTATATTTAATGTTGTATATCTTGTAGATTAGTCATAAACCCGATGGTGGGTTGATGTTATAATGCCTCATATGTAGAGAATGATCCTTAGGAAGAAAATCAAGAGACAAGGGATTGAAGAAAGAAGGCATTGCAAGAACTAATGGGAATATCAAGCAAAGATTGAAGAAGATTGAAGATATTCAAGAAGACATCTAATTGGGTTATGAAGAATGATAATCGATTCAAGAAGATATCTAGTTGGGTTATGAAGAATGATCATCAAGTGGAAAAACAAGAATAAAGAGATTGAAGAAAGAAGAACTTGCAAGATCATATGAGAATATCAAGATCCAAGCTATTAGAAGTTATATCGAAGGTTTCTATAGTCAAACAGAAGTTGGAATGGGTCAGTACGAAGCTAAAATGATGTATACGAAAGTTATGGTACCTCTGGGGATGATTACTCGAGTAATCACTCAAGTAATATGGCACTGCCTCATTTTGGAGGTGATTACTCGAGTAGCTACTTGAGTAATCTGCAAAGTTACTTGAAGATTACTTGAGTGACCGCTCGAGTAATAGCACTCTGTTTTTCACGCGTTAGGATAGAGGTTTGGAATTTTAGGTATGTCTCTCTAACCATAGATTAGATTGATTTGAAACTAGTGGCATATGAAACTAGACTCCCAACACGAACTATGGACACCAAGATCACATTCAAAAGAGTTCAGATGAGAGAGATATGATATGTTGAAGTTGACATATGAATCAGTGTCTTTTACTAGAACAAGGTTTGGTATTTTGAACATAACTCTCAAAATACATATTGGATTGAGACAAAACTAGTTCCATATGAAACTAGACTTAAAGAGATTTCCATGGATATATAATTTGCTATAATATAAGTTATATACTAAGAGCTATGCCTTCTGGAAGTTGATGATCATGATTTCAGACTTTTTCTAAGTGCAGAAGATATTCTTTGGATCATAACTTTCTGTAAAAAATGAGTTTGGAGGTGATTCTTGTTGCATTGGAATGTAGACATTGAGAGCTTTTTGATGATATATAATTTCCCATGTTTTGAATCAAAATCAAGAATTCACTTGAAGGGCTTACTTGAGTAATATGCAGAATTATTTGAAATCTTACTCGAGGGACCACTCATGTAATGCAGTTGGAAATGCTCTCGGCCAAGATTTGAATGACATCACTTGAGGGACCACTCGAGTAATCTGTAAAGTTATTTAAGAGCTTACTCGAGGGATCACTCGAGTAACCAGAGAAGAAATCATTTAGTAGCTCTCGGCCAAGAAATGACAAACTTTACCGAGGGACCACTCGAGTAATCAAATGTGAAAAGGCTTTACTCGAGGGAGCACTCGAGTAATCTGTAAACTTATTTGAGAGCTTACTTGAGGGATCACTTGATTAATGAAGAAGAAAATGCTCTCGGCCAGATTTTGAACGAGATTACTCGAGGGCTCACTCGAGTAATGACCCAGGCTTACTCAAGTGACCACTCGAGTAATGCTTCCTAGAAGAATAGAACTACGTACTGAAGTTTTCGAAAATCATGAGATTAATTATGAAACTCATTCTTCTTGCTTCCAATCATTCTTACACTTCATTATATTAGTGTTTAATGTATGTCTCCAGGAATACAATGAAGAGATGATGTGAAGAGACAAAAGTTGATTTTACGGAAGTAGAGCATTCACCAACCACAACGGCTAGTTTTCAAAATTGAAGAACAGTCAAACAAAGCTACGCCACACTAAAGGATAGGTTGAAATGCTTCCAAAGGCTATGACAACTTATTTATAAATATGGGAACATTCAACAAAGAGCAACACCAACGATAAACATGAAAAGATCATGAATCATCTACTCCAATCCAACTTCTCTCTGTTCTTATCTATTTTCTATATCATGTATATTTGAGAGAGAGATTATTTGCATTGTACTTCAGTATTCATTATATCTACTCTGTGAGAGAGTCTGTAAACACTTTCAACTATATTTCTGAATTGATCTCAAGGTAGAGGGACCTTGAGTGGGTTGATTTCCTTACGGGGAAGTGTAGAGAGAATCGTCGGTAAAACTTTCTGCTTGTAAGACTTATAAGGTGCAAGCAGTAGAGAACGTTGCTGCTTGTAAGACTTACTGTAACCCCCTTCGATAATCAGGCCGAGATTAGTGTTTAATCACATTTAATAATCGAATGGGAAATCCGGAATAATTAAAAACTTTTTAAACACCTGTACAAATGGATCTCCATTCATTTCATTCATTAAAACAAATGGCCTGTTTGGTCTGTTACATATACAATATCAGAGTAAGCACAATTCCCGACGTTCACCCGGGATAATAACATTAATCCAAAGGTTCATACAGGGCATCATTGCCCATCTCAGTATCCATACCGGGGATTACACAAAACTATAGCACTATGATCTATACAATATATTTACAATGATCCAAAATGATAACCAATTCGATATAAAGCCAAAATATTTAACTAAGACTACCGCTGGTAGTCCTAATCGTCTTTTGCCACTTGCTTGCTTTTCGATCCACTTGCCCTGTCTAAAAATGTTATTTGGAAAGAATGAGATTCTAGAGAATCCCAGTAGCAACAGTTTATTTATATGATGCATATATACAAAGCAAGTAAACATATATCACAATGCAGCAATCAATATTCGAGACCGGGCTTTCGCCACGTTCCCTTCACTTTATACAAGGTCGGGCTTACGCCACGCCCCATCACTTTATCAATGTTCGAGTCCGGGCTTTCGCCACGTCCCCTTCACTTTCACTATAATCGAGTCCGGGCTTTCGCCACGTCCCCTTCACTTTCACTACAATCGATGACTAATGCAAACAAGCAATGCAATACACATGATATAGGATAAAGTGTCACTACCTTTGTCTTTCCTTCCTTGAGCAGGCACAAGCCTTCTATGCTCCGGGCAGATATCAAATCCTAAAGTCATAATTAAGGACAAAACATTATTCTCTATTCCAATACTCAATTAACTCTTCAACACTTAGATTTGGTTATCAAGAATGACCCTTAAGAAGCCCCAAATGCCTCTAATAAAACCCCTAAAAGGTTGGGAAACAATAGGGTGAAGATCTCTTTTCGAAAACACCAAATGCTGGAACACAGGTGTGGGCCGCGGCCCACCATTCCTTGGGCCGCGGCCCAAAACAGGTCAGAAAGGCTTGGGCCGCGGCCCGACACTCTTGGGCCGCGGCCCAGAAATTTCCTGACACTGGGCCGACTTCCAAAATTCATAACTAATTGTAGAAAAATCGAAACGGAGTGATTCCAAAGCCAAATGAAAGGTATATAAGTCCTCTTTCAAGGAAAAATATAGCCCATCACTGGAAATCACTACACAAATACAGAATCACCAAAAACTAACCACTACTCCAAAACAGGGTTCTGTTTTTTGTACCAAACTTTGGCAAAGCATAACTCTCAGAATACTAAACGAAATGACATAAAATATATGTCCATTTTGAAGCTTGGGATGTGAACTTTAATACTGGAAAGTTTCATAATTTTCCGAAATCATTTGGTCACTCAAAACGTCCACACAAATAAACTGTCCAGACAGAGTTCACATTGACAGCATTTTCCAACTTTTCTACCAAAGTGTTCAATGACTCCAAAATCATTAACCAAGCTTATTCCCATACAATTTTCCACAAGGAACACAATGGTAGCCTCAAAATGACCAAATTCATACTCTAACCACATGCCCTGTTTTGACCAATACACCAAAACCAACACAAAGATCCCAAACTTTACTTTTAATGATTCAAACCAATCCATTTGTCCAAAAGACATCACAATATACCATTTCCATTATCACAACATGCCAAACTCACTAAGACCCTAATTTTCGAAAATAGGGCATAAATTTCCAGAAAAATCAATGCTTACCAACATCCACAATATATATATCAAAAGGGAGATAACACTCACCTCTTTCACTTTGCCAAAGAGATTTCTTGATTCTTCAACTTTCACAATCTCTTGAGGTCATAAACTACCACCAATGAACACATTTCAACCATCAAAATGAAGCTCTTCATTCAAGGATCAATATTAGAGAAGGAAGTTTGAGCAATGGAAGTCATTTTCCTTACCTTTTTGCAAGCTTTTCCTCTTCCTCTTTGCTGCAAACTGTCGACAGAAATGGAGGGAGAAGAGAGAGAGGACGAGAGAGAGAGATGGAGGTGGAGTATGAGATGAAAGAAGAATGATTATACTCCCTCCATTTCAGTTTTTTTCCTGCGCCAAGAGGGAAGAGAGGAGAGAGAAATGCATTGTTTAATCTCTTTTTGACTTTTCTTTGTCTTCCTCTCACACCCACTTTGCCACATGTCATTTTCCCATTAGCTCTCACACACTTAGTCACCAATTAATCTCTCTAATCCTTCCATTAACCATTTTAATTACACTTCTCATTATTCTCTTAGTTAGTAATTAATTTCCCCATTAATTACCAACTTATGCCAATAATTCCATTCTTTCAATTTTCTAACAACTATGACATATTAAATAATATTGTCACCAATATACATTAATTCAACTTTAATCCGATAATTATCCTCAATAATTATCATTAGGCCTTAATCGAAAATTGGGGCGTTACATTTCTCCCCCCGTTCATTAAATTTCGTCCTCGAAATTTGTTACACCATTGGGGACATAAACCTCAGCCACCTATTCATGACGGCTTCCGTCCCTCGATTTGTCTTTCTTTAAAGGTAATCCTTCAAAACCGCTCATATCAACAATACTCTATAGGTCCAATTCACTCAAGAATTTCAGTGGACTAACCCTTCGTGGTTCAATTTCTTTCTTTCAATCACTTTATCATTTCTTGTCGGAGACACCCTCACGAGCGTGTGATCTCCGATTTCAATCCTTAGAGGTCTTCACCTCACTCCGTTACTGTGATACAAACTATACTCATTTATTATGGCTTTAAGCCTCTTTAATCTCAGTCGTTAGGTCATTTTCCCCTTCCGGGAATATCTCAAAGCACCGCAGACTCGCTGCGCATAACTGATAGTTTCCGTTGTAATCACATATCTCAACTTTCATTATTTTCCACTATGCTTTCGTTTACACTATATTCACTTTCCCATCATTACCCTCACCCGTACACCTACCAATGACTCCACTAGTGGTAACCGGGACCCTTGGGTTTCAATAACAATATCGAGCCTCTCCGGAATCTCAATCTCTTCTATCCGAAGTACCCTTCTATCACAGTCCACCCTGCCTGCACTCCACCCGTATACCCCCTCCGAGGGCTCGGCCGATGGCAGTGCACTTGGCGTGGCGAATACTTTCATTGTCGCACCCCACCCGTATCCCTCAACAGGGTCAGCCAGTGGCGATGCCCACCTTGCCTACACCCCACCCGTATCCCTCAACAGGGTCAGCTAGTAGCGGTGCGCTTGGCATGGTCACATTTACACATTGCTTTACGGTCTTTACATTCCATACGGTACATCAACGGCCGATGTTAGAGATGATTAATGTCAAACCCTACAACGGCTCACGTTGACATGCACACTCTGTCAATTACACTTTCTTGAGTTTCTATTCATTACAGTTATCAAACACATCACATTCTCTTCGTTTGGGCTTCTATCTCTTTATCTATACTTTAGCAATGTTAAGTTGATTTAATAGGAGTCCTAAAGGAATCTCCCATTACCACTAACAACATTCACAATTTCTATTTGTTCGTGCCAGACTTTGGCCCGATTCAATTCGAATCATTTCAAGCCGTATGACTTCTTATCTCAAGAAAACCCATCTATTGCGGGATTCATTACAATGCACCATCACTAAGAGCCAACCTTTCCATAACACTAGTCTATGAGTCAACATCATGGCGACTGCAGTCCACGGTTCATCGTCAAGGTGGCTGCACTCTAGGGTTTGTCGTCACGGCAGTTCCACACTAGGGTTTGTCGTCACGGTGGCTTCACACTACGGTGTGGTACTCTCCGTAGGTAGCCCTTTGCGATCAGACTTCCCATAGGTAGCTTTCTCCGATCAGAACTCTCCATAGGTAGCCCTTTCCTATCAGAATTCTCCGCAGGTAGCCCTTTCCAATTTGAATTCTCTGTAGATAGCGCTTTCCAGTTGGTTGTCTCTAGATGAAGGTATCATTGTATTGAAAACTCAGAAGCCAATCCCCACATCCCATTCTTTATCTCAACCTTGAGACTATACCTCTGGACTATTCACGGTCCCATCATTAGCCATTCTCAAGTTAGTGGCACATTCTGTTTTCATAACGTTAGGTCAATATTCCACCACCAACGATCAGTACCCCTCTAGCTTGCACATAGCTAGCCGTGTTTGCACCTTTGATTATACTCTTCAAACTCTCAGGTGACCACATTGGTTCACCACATCCCATCACAATTACTGTATACACACAGCCCTTAAACCCATATTCGATTCCTCGTCTCAACCATGAGACTATATTCCATAGCCACTCGTTGTTCTATCAAGAACTATTCTTATTCAATCAGGGAATGCTCTATTATCATGATTTTGCCCTTTGCTAGAATAGCAACTAGCATCCTCGAGAAACCTCATATTCATTTCCAATACATTCCACTTCATGTTCTAGTACCTCAGACCATCCAGGTCAGATCAGGTTCCCAAGAATCAGTTCAACTATTGAGTTAAATCCTTGGATCACAATTCAATTCTTAGGATCTCTACATTAACTAAGCTAGGAAATCACTTTCGCTCATTTCTACGGAGCATCATTAACTCCAACTTAAGTTCAATCATCCTTGCCAGCCTAAGGCACACTGGTCCCCTAGGTCTTAGGGCCTTTGGACACATAAGTCCACTGTAACATCACTGCCATACAATATCATACAGCCTAGGGTCTTTAACCCAACATTTAGGTTCATCAAGAAGTCTAGAACCTCAACATTTCATACATTAGCAATCATTTTCCTCAATCATACCTAATAGGTTTCGCTAAGAATCAAGATCAATAGCACCTACTCTACCTTTCACGGTATTTGGGTAATAACCTCAAAACATTACTGAAGGTTCAACATTATCCATCAGGTTCACGTGGTTTGAGCTTCTGACATGCATCAGAACCACAGTGAAACCACTTCTCATTTCGACCTAAGCACTAATTTAGCTTAGACCTAATTCAGGCTTATTCCCAACCTTCAGTATCGTCAGATCGAATCTCCTGGGATCCACAAACGATATGATCACCATTACTCATATAGTACCATATATCGTATTCACATTCCTTTGACCCTACAATATTACTCAGTACCATCACTTAACATGGAGAGACCACAAAACCTTTACTATGCCTCAAATTGCCATATCCCATCAAATGAACTTTTCTGTCAGAATCCACTACAACAGAACTGTCCCAATTCAAAATCAATACCTACATTATCAATATCTCCATGAATCTAAGAACTCTTTAAACCATCTAACTTAAATAATCATTGGTCATGGAGAAACCTTAAAATCATAATCACTCCTCAAGTCTCCATGGCCTTACTCACTCAAACACTCAAGGCCACCCATCTTAGGGTTCCCCTGAGTTGAGCATGCTTTACATTCACCACCCTTCCACAACTTTATCGAATTCAATAAACTATCTGGAGACCAATCATTCCCTTATTCATACCTCAATCCTTTGATCGACACATCAGAGTTCCAATCTTTATTATCCACTGTATGAAATTAGGTGGATTGTCCTTCAATTCCCCCACTTCTGGGTCCAATGGTCTGACTCTAGTGTGAACCATTCTGTCCTTTAACCTTACAATTGATTCACCCAGTCAGAAATCACAATAGAAGTATACACATATTCCTTAAACCCTTATATACCAATCAATAACAGGAATATTCATGTGTATACAACAACTATCAACAATCACTTAACACTCAGGCAAATAACTAGGGCAACTATCCTAGCAATTCCTACAAATGCCAGGAACATTGCTCTGATACCACAATTGTAACCCCCTTCGATAATCAGGCCGAGATTAGTGTTTAATCACATTTAATAATCGAATGGGAAATCCGGAATAATTAAAAACTTTTTAAACACCTGTACAAATGGATCTCCATTCATTTCATTCATTAAAACAAATGGCCTGTTTGGTCTGTTACATATACAATATCAGAGTAAGCACAATTCCCGACGTTCACCCGGGATAATAACATTAATCCAAAGGTTCATACAGGGCATCATTGCCCATCTCAGTATCCATACCGGGGATTACACAAAACTATAGCACTATGATCTATACAATATATTTACAATGATCCAAAATGATAACCAATTCGATATAAAGCCAAAATATTTAACTAAGACTACCGCTGGTAGTCCTAATCGTCTTTTGCCACTTGCTTGCTTTTCGATCCACTTGCCCTGTCTAAAAATGTTATTTGGAAAGAATGAGATTCTAGAGAATCCCAGTAGCAACAGTTTATTTATATGATGCATATATACAAAGCAAGTAAACATATATCACAATGCAGCAATCAATATTCGAGACCGGGCTTTCGCCACGTTCCCTTCACTTTATACAAGGTCGGGCTTACGCCACGCCCCATCACTTTATCAATGTTCGAGTCCGGGCTTTCGCCACGTCCCCTTCACTTTCACTATAATCGAGTCCGGGCTTTCGCCACGTCCCCTTCACTTTCACTACAATCGATGACTAATGCAAACAAGCAATGCAATACACATGATATAGGATAAAGTGTCACTACCTTTGTCTTTCCTTCCTTGAGCAGGCACAAGCCTTCTATGCTCCGGGCAGATATCAAATCCTAAAGTCATAATTAAGGACAAAACATTATTCTCTATTCCAATACTCAATTAACTCTTCAACACTTAGATTTGGTTATCAAGAATGACCCTTAAGAAGCCCCAAATGCCTCTAATAAAACCCCTAAAAGGTTGGGAAACAATAGGGTGAAGATCTCTTTTCGAAAACACCAAATGCTGGAACACAGGTGTGGGCCGCGGCCCACCATTCCTTGGGCCGCGGCCCAAAACAGGTCAGAAAGGCTTGGGCCGCGGCCCGACACTCTTGGGCCGCGGCCCAGAAATTTCCTGACACTGGGCCGACTTCCAAAATTCATAACTAATTGTAGAAAAATCGAAACGGAGTGATTCCAAAGCCAAATGAAAGGTATATAAGTCCTCTTTCAAGGAAAAATATAGCCCATCACTGGAAATCACTACACAAATACAGAATCACCAAAAACTAACCACTACTCCAAAACAGGGTTCTGTTTTTTGTACCAAACTTTGGCAAAGCATAACTCTCAGAATACTAAACGAAATGACATAAAATATATGTCCATTTTGAAGCTTGGGATGTGAACTTTAATACTGGAAAGTTTCATAATTTTCCGAAATCATTTGGTCACTCAAAACGTCCACACAAATAAACTGTCCAGACAGAGTTCACATTGACAGCATTTTCCAACTTTTCTACCAAAGTGTTCAATGACTCCAAAATCATTAACCAAGCTTATTCCCATACAATTTTCCACAAGGAACACAATGGTAGCCTCAAAATGACCAAATTCATACTCTAACCACATGCCCTGTTTTGACCAATACACCAAAACCAACACAAAGATCCCAAACTTTACTTTTAATGATTCAAACCAATCCATTTGTCCAAAAGACATCACAATATACCATTTCCATTATCACAACATGCCAAACTCACTAAGACCCTAATTTTCGAAAATAGGGCATAAATTTCCAGAAAAATCAATGCTTACCAACATCCACAATATATATATCAAAAGGGAGATAACACTCACCTCTTTCACTTTGCCAAAGAGATTTCTTGATTCTTCAACTTTCACAATCTCTTGAGGTCATAAACTACCACCAATGAACACATTTCAACCATCAAAATGAAGCTCTTCATTCAAGGATCAATATTAGAGAAGGAAGTTTGAGCAATGGAAGTCATTTTCCTTACCTTTTTGCAAGCTTTTCCTCTTCCTCTTTGCTGCAAACTGTCGACAGAAATGGAGGGAGAAGAGAGAGAGGACGAGAGAGAGAGATGGAGGTGGAGTATGAGATGAAAGAAGAATGATTATACTCCCTCCATTTCAGTTTTTTTCCTGCGCCAAGAGGGAAGAGAGGAGAGAGAAATGCATTGTTTAATCTCTTTTTGACTTTTCTTTGTCTTCCTCTCACACCCACTTTGCCACATGTCATTTTCCCATTAGCTCTCACACACTTAGTCACCAATTAATCTCTCTAATCCTTCCATTAACCATTTTAATTACACTTCTCATTATTCTCTTAGTTAGTAATTAATTTCCCCATTAATTACCAACTTATGCCAATAATTCCATTCTTTCAATTTTCTAACAACTATGACATATTAAATAATATTGTCACCAATATACATTAATTCAACTTTAATCCGATAATTATCCTCAATAATTATCATTAGGCCTTAATCGAAAATTGGGGCGTTACACTTACAGGGGTGTAAGCAGGAGAGAACGTTGCTGCTCATAAGACTTGCACGGGTAAGCAGGAAGGAAAGATCTTCGGGATTGCTCTGCTCGTAAGACTTGCTGTAAGGGGGAGTATCTTGGTGAGAACTTTGTAAAGGCTTTTCTTGTGCCTGGATTAAACAAGAAAATAGTGAATTTGAAAATCTTAGGAGGATCCTAGGGACTGGACGTAGGCCATCACAGATTGGACCGAAGCAAGATAAATCACAGTTTGCATATTCTCTTCCCTAAGCTCTTATATTTCCAGCTTACATTATTTAATCTTACGTTGATTTATGATTCATTACTTTCATATTTATTGCTTCCACTAAGATCCAAAAAGATTTTTAAAGTTCTTAAGTTTTTCAACTTACACCCAATTCACCCCCTCTTGGGTGTCAGCCAGTTCTAACAGGGCTCAGGGCGGCAATTGGAAGGGAATGGCAATCTCTTGACTGAGCTTTGGTGGCATGCGGTGGAGTTGGAAGGTGGTAACAGAGAAACGACACCTTAGCTTTGGCTGGATTATTGTCAAATGGTTTGTTTTGCTTTGGGACTTTGTTGGCCTAGTTTTCAGTCGTAAAAAGCTCCAGCTATCAAATGTTCTCTGTCTTCACTGTTATTCTTTAATCCCTTTAATCTATTCATCTTACTATCTATATTTATGCTTTTATGGTTACAAACCATAAAGCAAGTTATCTTTTTTGAATTCTATGTTAGTCGAAATAGTGCTTTACCCATATGCCATTATTAACTGCTTTATAGTGAACGTAGTATGATTAAAGAATGGTCAGAATGGACAAAGTTTTGATTGTTGCTTCTTTTCTTGGCATATTTATTTCAAAGGAAAGACAGGGAAATTGCATTGCTCTTGTTTGGAAGCATAAAGGACATGAATATGCTTGAACTTTGAAATAACCTACTACTATACCTTTATTTTACAACTTGGGACACTTGCCACTTACTTTATTTAATTTTCCATTTGCCCTCCCCCTTCTTGCCTTTTTTTTTATGAATTAGGATGTAAGGCGAATTAGTGAAAAGTTATTCTGCCTCTTTCTGCAACCGGAGGCAAGATGTCATAAAGCCTAGCTTTGGTCCAAAGTTATTCTAACACTTTTGTATTTGGTAGTAGCTTGAATTATTTGGTCTGTTGTTATTTGTACAAGTGTTTTGATTCCTTTACAACTTCAAATATTGATGTACTCATTGAATTATTTGGGAGGTCATGAGACCAACACCATTTATAATATGTTTCATTTGCAACTTTTTGAGTTAATAGATACCATTATTTATTTAAAATGAAAGAATTTCATTTCAACATTTTTGATGCTTCATGCTGGATTAAGGTACTTGCTTAGGTCAAAATGAATCTAAAAGATGATTTGCTTAATTTTGTCAAAAAATGAAGAGTAGTAGGATTTTTGACAGTTTGGTATGAGAGCGCTTTAACTGGTAGAGTGTATTGGCTAGGAGTTTTCATGCACCTTTTGAGAGATTAATATAGTTAATGTCATGGAATGACTCTTATTGAAATGTGCATATAAGTAGAGTTGGGAAATTAGGTCGAGCCCGTTAGGCTTGAGCCCATTAAGGGCCTGTCTTATGATTTAGAGGTTCCAAAGGAAGTCAAGCCTAAAATGGCTGACCCTCCTGCAGCCTTGTAGGGTTGGCCCTTTTAGGCCTGTTTAATATTTTTTAAAAAATACATTAATATTTGTAATATCATTATATCAAATTATCATATGAGAGACACCTACGTACCTAATAGAGTATTAGTAACAGGCTAACACTTATTAAATTGTTTGATTTATTTGGTTTTCTATAATGGTTTATTCATTTAAACTTTAAAAAAAGGCTAATTTGGACATTAGGTAATTATTTTAACTAGAAATTTATGAGTTTTAAAAATAATGTATCTTAATTGAAAGCAAAATAATAAATAAATTATAAAACTTGAAAGTGAATTTTATTTGAATTAAAATGAGTTTAGGCCCGAGCTCGTGCAGGGCCAGCCTAGTAGGGTCACGGGCTTAAAAAATTAGGGGTTTTACAGGAAGCGAGACTAAAAGGGTTGACCCATTTAGGCCCGAGCCTATGAAGGGCCAGCCCATATTCCCAGCTATACATACAATTAGGTCCTTTTAATATGGTCTATGTTAAGGTGTTAGTTTGGGATACTTATGTAACATCCCGAATTTTAGTCACCAAAATTTCTTATACCTTTGGGATATTAAAAGGGAATAAAATGGTGAATATTTATGACCATAGGAACTAAACACTGAAAATTGGAATATGAACAGTGTTGCTAGTGTAATTTCTGGCAAGGTAGCGAGATTGTCATGTGATTTTGGAAGACTAAATGATGTCCAAAAATTTTGAAATTTTATAGAGTGAAAGTAGACATCCTAAGCTTTAATTTGATAGGTCATGGCTAATTTTTAGAGCTGTATACAAGAAGTTATGAGTTTTTGAAGTTAGCATAGAAAATATCAAATGTACAAGAATTAGGTTAAAACACATTCATGTACCATTTTAGACCATTAAAAGGGAATAAAAGCACAAATTTTGTTGTTTTAGAGGCTAGGGTTCGGTCATATAAGAGAAGAGCCAGAGGAAGCAAAAGGTAATTTTTGAACCTTCGAATATTGATTGTTTTGGCTGCTGTGAGTAGTTTAATCGGTGAAATTCTGATTGATTTGCTTTGAATTTCAATTTGGTAAAGTATGAACCCTAGGCGTTATGCTACCAAAATTGAGTCTAAATGGTGGTTATAGCGTAATTAAATAGTTAATAAAGTGGTTAAGGGTAGAAAGGAGCAAGTCTGTGGAGTCAGAATTGGAAAACCCTAATTTTTCTCGGAGAATTGAGAATTTTAGCCAATGTGGGTTTAGGGGGTTAGAGTTGAATTTTTGATAATCTAATGATTCCATTGTGTTTAGGAGGAAAAATTAGGTGCAGTTACAGTTGAACACTTTTTCAGAAAAGCCTGAAAAAACATAATTACGAAAACGCCCCTGAAACCCTAAAATAGGGGCTACCAAGGGCATTCTGGTAATAGGGGCTGCTAAGGGCATTCTAGTCTTTTAATAGTGATTTTGGTAATTCTGAGTCCAAAAATGGATTCCTTGGGCAAAAATATGTCAAAATAGCCCAGGTTAACATTTCAAAAGAAGTACAGCCGAGCGGGGTCTCTGAGGCCATTTTGTTAAATTGTCACAAAATGGTCCATGAATGAGTTATAACCTAATTCTTGTACATTTGATATCTTAGGACTAAATTGAGATCCTAAACTTTGGCACGCTTATTGAGGCATGAAGTTCAAGGAGTATATTTAAGGATCTATAAGGGTTAAGGTAGGGGACTTACCTTATTTGCATTATTTGATGTCTCTGCTTGTGTACTGATGTATGTGATTGTTTTACTTGATTGTATAGATCATATTTGAATAATTAAGCTCTGTTTCTGTTTACACTGTGGCCATAGTTCTGTTGCATGAAACATTAAGCATGCAGAAATGTCATTATGGAGTATACATCTAGTTAAAGCTAATATGTCATACATATAGTGTAATGCCCCAAAATATGATTAAGGGCTAATGACTCCAAATGTGGATGTTATTAATGTTAAACAAACACCTTTAGAGAATACAATGTGAATTATGACCAAATTAGTAGTAGACAGTGATCAAACCCTGTATTTGAGCTCCATTGTATTGTCAAGGCTTAAGTTGCATTAAAATAGAGGGGAGGGCACATGACAAGAAGAAATGAAAGTATATAATGTGCTTAATGGTGATTCAGTAGGAATTGATATAGCCAGGGGCAAAATGGGAAGAAAGAAATTTATTAGCCAATTAGTCAGCAACCGAAGAGAGAATCCACTAATAACTTAAAGATTACGTGGGGTGACTAATTGCCAAGTGAACAAGAGAGAATGATCACATGGGTGCAAGCTCATGGAAGAAGTTACAAGATGTGGACACTTGGCATCATTTGGTCCCCTAGATGAAAGTTAAATTCTTAAACTCATTTTTTCTTCCCTCTCTCTCTCTTAAAGTTGGCTAGGGCATAGAAAAAGTGGGAAAAATCTGATCTCATCATCATTTTCTTTTTCTCTTAAGCTTTCATGGACATCTAGTGTAGAGGAGGAAAGAGATAGAAGAATTCAAGGTAAGTAAGCTCCATTTGACCTTGTGAATGACCTTAAATGCCAAAAACCTCTTCTCTAATCTTGATCATCTTGATGAGGGCTTAATTTCTATGGTTTTACATTTTCAAGCTGAGGTGTTTTGGGAGTTCAAGAAAAGTTAGTGGTGGAGGAATCAAAGAACAATCTAGAGATAGTGAAAGAGGTAAGCAAAGGCTACCTTTTGGTATATATGTTGTGGTCATTGGTTGAGTGCCTTGATTTCTAGATTTATGCCCTAATTTTCATGTATAATAGGGTTAGGAGTGTCATGGTGTTTTGTTGATGGTTATGGTATCTTGGGTTGTGTTTTGGACAAGAATTGGTTTGGAGTCTTGAATGTGAAATGTTAGTAATTGTGAGTTTTATGTTGAAATGTGGCCAAAATAGAGCATGAGAAAGTAATTGGAATTTGGGTGTTTTGATGTTTCCATTGGATTTCTTGTGAAAAATTGGGTAGGAGTAGTGTTGGTTGTGAATTTTAGACCATTGAAAACATTTGTGCAAAAAATTGGAAAATTTTGCTAAGTTAAGATGTGCAGGGGATCAACTTTGCATAGTATTTTGAAACGGCAAATGGTATCAAAACGTTGTGAAACTTTCCAGTTTTGTAGTAGACTTTGCAAGCTTTAAGATGGTATAATATTTGTGTCATTTGGGGTTATTTGCTAAGAGTTATGGTTAGTTGAAATCAGCTAAGAATCAGGCCAGTTTTTGCCGCTGCCAGGCATTATGGGGCGCAGCCAAAAAGTTTCGGACCAGTTCTTGGCCACGGCCTAAATTTTACCGACTTATTCTTGACTAAGGCTAGTTGAACTTAGCCGTGGTTCAAAAGTTTTTGACCTAATTTTGGCCGCAGCCAAAGAGGGTCTTGGTCGCGGCTAACCCCCAAAATCTTGCATTTTGAATTTTTGAAAGGAGGTTTCTAGTCTAGTTCTTCCTAACCCTTTAGGCTTTTGTTTGAGCTTTTAATAACAACCTAAAGGTTTCAAATGATAACCAGCCCTAAGCGTTTTGGAATTAAGAGTCGGAATAGGGAATAACTCATCGTCCTTGATTATGATTTATAGGATTTGACATTTGCCTTACGCATGATAAACCAGTGTCAAAGCACGGGCGGAAAGAACAAGGTAGTGACCCTTTCTCTTTTATCATGTATATTGCATTGTATGTTTGTGCTTATCATTGAATTGCAGTGAATGCTATTGTTGTACCGCTGTTGTGAATACTGTTGTTGTGTTGAGGTTGAAAATGTCGTTGTTGTACCCCTGTGTGAATGTCGTTGCTGTACTACTGTTGTGAATGACATTGTTGTATCGTTGCTGTGAATGCCATTGTTGTATTACTACTCTGTGATAATTGCTTACATGCTTTGTTAGTATATATCATATGGGTGAATTGTTACTACTAAGATTGTTTTGAATCTCACTCTTTCTAATGACAAACCTATAGTTAAGGCAAGTGGGTCGAAGGAGAAACAAGTGAATACGGGCGGCTAGTTCTCCTAGCTAGGAGATTTGTATTTTATTAGTTGGTTATCATATTTTGGAATTAAAAAAAGTTGTAAATTTGGTTATTGTGATGTAATCCCCGGTATGGAAAATTGATCAAGCCAATACGCCCTATAAATCGTTGTAGTAAATAGATGAAACCTAAGAGTCGTCGGGAATTTTGCTATATACTCTGATATTCTTGAATGGAACCGAACTACACAAGTTTATAGACTTGAAAAGTGAATGTGAGACCGCATTTAACAGATTTTGGAAAGGTTTTTGAAAACCCACTTTATCATAGGGCCGAACCCTGCCTTAAAGTTGGGACTTTTGATAAGTTTTGGATTATCTGTTGGTCTCTAATTTAACGTAATGATGCATTTTTGAGCTATAATTATGGGTGTTAACGTAGGGGGTTACACATAGCATCTATCATGTATGTATTATGATATATGTTTCCTACTGAGATTCTTTAAAATCTCACTCTCCCCTACCAACAATTTAGATAGGTGAATATGGAAGGTACGTAAAGATCAGAGAAGAAAACTACACGAGAGGATTGTAGTGGTGGAATGAAGACCGGAGGATGTCTTCGTTTCACTGGGATAGGTTTAGACACCTTAGTAGCCATGTGTGGCTACCTTAATTGTAATTATCATGTACGAAACCTTATGGGAATTTTCTGTAATCATGCACATATTATTAGTATTTTTAAGTTATTCCTGTGTTGTCCATCGAACCATGCAATAATATTCTATTGCAAGTCAAAATAAAGTAAGGGTATTACAACTTGAGCAAGTGTGAAGAGATTTTTGACAACAAGTGCTACTAAATTAATGAGATGGATGCCCTAAAACAACACTACCCTATCCATTAACAACAATTTCTACTAAATTAACGACTTTTCTTTCTTGGTTAATGACTTAGGAGGCAAAAAAGGGATAGTAACAACTTCGACGTCCAATAACAACACATCTCGCCCTATTAACAATACCAGCTTCTACAATAACGACTTTACTTCCTTCTTTAACATCTTGGTAGGAAAAAATGGGAAGTAACAAGTTGGATGCCCAAAAACAACAACTCACACATTATTAACAATACCAGATTCTATATTAACAACTTTCCTTCCTTGTTTTACATATTGATAGGAAAAAAATGGGAAAGTAACAAGTTCGATGCTGAATAACAACACCTCATGATTTATTAACAATACCAGATTCTACATTAACAACTTTACTTCCTCGTTTAACATCTTTGTATGAAAAAATGGGCAAGTAACAAATTCAATGCCTAATAATAACACCTCTCGCTTTATTAACAACACAACTTCTACATTAACGACTTTATTTTCTTGGTTAACATCTTCATATGAAAAAATCGGCAAGTAACAAGTTTTATGCCCAATAACAACACCTCTTACTTATTAACAACACAACCTTCTACATTAACTACTTCACTTCCTTGTTTAACATCTTCATATGAAAAAAGGGAAAGTAATAAGTTCGATGCCTAATAACAACACCAGATTACATATTAAGGATTTAACTTTCTTGTTTAACATTTTGATAGAAAAAATGAGAGAGTAACAAGTTCGATGCCCAATAATAACACCTCACGTTGTATTAACAACACCATATTCTACATTAACGACTTTATTTCCTTGTTAACATCTTCGTATGAACAAATGGGAAAGTAACAAGTTTGATGCCCAATAACAACACCTCTTGCTTTATTAACAACACTAGATTCTACATTAATAACTTCACTTCCTTGTTTAACATCTTCGTATGAACAAATGCAAAGTAACAAGTTCAATGCCCAATAACAACACAACTCACTTTATTAAAAACACCAGATTCTACATTAATAACTTCACTTCTTTGTTTAACATCTTTTTACGAACAAATGTGAAAGTAACAAGTTCGATACCCAATAACAACACCTCTCGCTTTATTAATAACACCAGATTTTACATTAATGACTGTACTTCATTGTTTAACATCTTCTTATGAACAAATGAGAAAGTAAAGAGTTCGATGCCCAATAAAAACACCTCTCGCTTTATTAACAACACAACCTTCTACATTAACTATTTCACTTCCATGTTTAACATCTTCATATGAAAAAATGGGAAAGTAATAAGTTCGATGCCTAATAACAACACCTTTCGCTTTATTAACAACACATGATTATACATTATGGACTTAACTTTGTTGTTTAACATCTTGATAGAAAAAAATGGGAGACGAACAAGTTCAATGCCCAACAACAACACCTCACGTTGTATTAGCAATACCATATTCTACATTAACGACTTTATTTCCTTGTTAACATCTTCGTATGAATAAATGAGAAAGTAACAAGTTTGATGCCCAATAACAACACCTCTTGCTTTATTAATAACACCAAATTCTACATTAATGACTTAACTTCCTTGTTTAACATCTTTGTATGAACAAATGAGAAAGAAAAGAGTTTGATGCTCAATAACAACACATCTCCCTTTATTACCAATACCAGATTCTACATTAATGACTTTACTTCCTTGTTTAAGATCTTCTTTTGAAAAAATGAGAAAGTAAAGAGGTCGATGGCCAATAACAACAACTCTCATTTTATTAACAACAATAGATTTTACATTAATGACTTCCCTTTCATGTTTAACATCATGATAGGAAATGGTAAAGTAACAAGTTCGATGCCCAATAACAACACCTCACGCTTTATTAACAACACCAGATTCTACATTAATGACTTCACTTCCTTGTTTAACATCTATGTATGAAAAAAGGGGCAAGTAACAAGTTCGATGCCTAATAACATCACCTCTCACTTTATTAACAACACAACTTTCTATATTAATGATTGCACTTCCTTGTTTAACATCTTTGTATGAAAAAATGAGAAAGTAACAAGTTTGATGCCTAATAACAACATCTTTTGCTTTGTTAACAACTCCAAATTATACATTAAGGACTTAACTTTCTTCTTTAAAATCTTGATAGAAAAAAATAGGAGAGTAACATGTTCGATACCCAATAACAACACCTCACATTGTATTACAAACACCATATTCTACATTAATGACTTTATTTTCTTGTTAACATCTTTGTATGAACAAATGGGAAAGTAACAAGTTTGATGCCCAATAACAACACCTCTTGCTTTATTAACAACACCAGATTCTACATTAATGACTTCACTTCCTTGTTTAACATCTTTGCATGAACAAATGCGAAAGTAACAAGTTCGATGCCCAATAACAACACCTCTTGCTTTATTAACAACACCAAATTCTACATTAACGACTTTACTTCCTTGTTTAACATCTTCTTATGAATAAATGAGAAAGTAAAGAGTTTGATGCCCAATAACAACACCTCTCACTTTATTAACAACACCATTTTCTACATTAATGACTTTATTTCCTTTTTAACATCTTTGTATGAACAATGAGAAAGTAATAAGTTTGATGCCATATAACAACACCTCTCGTTTTATTAACAACATCAGATTCTACATTATGACTTAACTTCCTTGTTTAACATCTTGATTGAAATAATTGGAAAGTAACAAGTTTGATGCCTAATAACAACACCTCTGGCTTTATTAACAACATCAGATTCTATATTAATGACTTCACTTCCTTGTTTAACATCTTTGCATGAACAAATTCGAAAGTAACAAGTTCGATGCCCAATAACAACACCTCTTGCTTTATTAACAACACCAGATTCTACATTAACGACTTTACTTCCTTGTTTAACATCTTCTTATGAATAAATGAGAAAGTAAAGAGTTCGATGCCCAATAACAATACCTCTTACTTTATTAACAACACCAAATTTTACATTAATAACTTCACTTCCTTGTTTAACGCCTTTATATGAACAAATGGGAAAGTAAGAAGTTCTATGCCCAATAACAACACCTCTCACTTTAATAACAACACTAGTTTCATATTAATGATCTTGTTTAACATGTTCATAGGAAAAAATTAGGAAAGTAATAAGTTTGATGCCTAATAACAACACCTGTTTCTAGATTAACAACACAGTGTTCAACATTAATGACATGGCTTTCTACTTTCACATCTTTCTATCAGGCAATTGAAGACATGCCCAATGAAAAGTGTGAAAATAAAAAGTTGCAGGTCTAATACCAACACCTGTCTCTATATTAACAACACAATATTCAACATTAATGACTTGGCTTTCTGCTTTCACAACTTGCTATATTTATCAGATGTTGTTTGATGACAGTCTGCATAATTACATTAACCAATAACCTAAAACCAAAAAGATGTGTGACAGTGACTCTTTTACACATTCACATATTTAATGACAAGGGAACATTAACTCTTTAGTAGTACATAATGTTTCCTTGTCATTAACATTGCACTACCTTAGACATTGTGAATACATTAATTACAAAATGGATTAGGCATATGATAGCAACCCTTCTCCCAAAAAATTATGAGTGGGTTAATAGTAACTTTACAATAACATAAACTTTAGTTTTAAAAGGGTAAGTTCAAAATATTTTAGGTCATTATATTTGTAAAAGTTTTACTTCAAAAGATAATTGCATCCAATATCAGTTTGGGTTTGGATTTTTGCATGTCCTTTTAGTGTAACTGGCTTCACGGCATCTTGCACAGTGGTATATCTTCTTGTTCTAGAATTGATTCACGTTTACTAGTTCTTGGCCTTCCTGAAGGTCGACTAGTCCTTGGTACAACAAAAAGGTCTGACCAGCAAAATTTTCTAGTATATAGTTGTTTGGGTCTGGTTTATCGATTGTGACAACTGGAATCATGTTACGGCTATAAATCTTTTGTTGGAATGTGATTTTGTAGCATTCTTCGACATAGTCATACACATTGCCATGGACATGCTTTATGGTCGCACATGCATGTGCATAAGGGATCCCTAACATTTGCCACACTTCACAACTGCAAAGACGAAAACTAAGATCAATACTTAAGGATTCATATTTGGATCGGCACAAATGCTACCCCTTGTAATATCCCGAATTTTGGGTCTAAAGACTTGAGAATAAGCCGAAGTCAAGAAAACTACTAAGTCCAGTTTAGTAAGAATCCCAAAGATAGAATAATTTTTATGGAACTATATGTTTCAACTCTCTAGGTTGAGAATGATCTCTAGATTATTTGACGTTTAGTATGTATAAGTATTCAGATAAAAGATGTTAGTGTATAGGCACTTTTGGCACACTTGGCACCATTTTGGTGATACCCAGAGGCACGTGTTGCGCCATTTGAGTCCCATATGTATGAAGAGGCCTTTGAGTTGGCGCAATGAGAAGTGGCCATGTATGTGTGTGCTTGGATGAAAGTTTTCAGTGTCTATGTACACTTGGTGTGCCATAAGACACCTAGATTCACATGTGGCAGTTTTTGAGGTATACAATGCCATTTTATGCCACACATGTATATATGTGGCACGTTCTTGAAGACATAGACATCTAGGGCTAATTAGTCAGATAAAATATGCTGGTGTGGGTGTGCACATGGCATTTTCAGGGCAGGTGCATGTACCCTGCGTTTTTGAAGAGACGTCGGCTTGGTGTCAGATGTTTGGGACACTCAGGAGTAGGTGCCGCCATTTCATAGTCCCCAGGGACACATGGCAGAAATAAGGGAGTGGCATGACATATTGTGTCAAAATCGAGTAGCCATGTATCAAAAAGTAGCTTTATTAAAGTAACTTTTTTACTTCTTCCCTAATTAACCAATCATATGCAGACATTTATAGTTATATATCAGGGATATGAAGAATAACTAGGATAGTTCTCCAATCTCCGTTTCGGCTACATACCCGATTTTCCCGAACATTGTATCGAAAGTAGGATGAATTCATCAGGCCTCCTCTTACTTGGCCAATGAAGTCAGTTAGCATAACAAAGGGGAAGGTGAAACAAATTTTGAGAAGGTGCATTGGGCATCTTGCAGTCTCAAGAAAGAGCATCCGATACACCAAATCGTAGAATACCCGATAAATTTTAAAAAGAGCGACGGGCATCCTAGATTTTTTTGCACTTGACACATGTAATTAGAGGAGCATTCAGTGTCCTACACCTAATTAATTTCATGCAGCCCTCAAAATATCAAGGAAAAGTTCAAAAAAATTCCAAAGAAAAAGAAAGAAGAGAGAAGTTTTCAAGTTGTTGAGTTTTACAGCCAATTCGAGGCCGAAATAGCGTTCCAGCCTCTGAAGCCTTCACAAATCTTCTTCTGCTCATCAGAAGAAACATTTATACATTTTTAAATTTTTGATCGAAGGTGTTTGGTGTTACCATGTCGATGGAAGTACTGCCGAAATCAAGAACCGATCGGATAATTGTGTAGAGGTAATCATATGCTTCGATTTGAGTATAATGTTTTGATGTTTTTGCTAAATATTTTTGAAGTTATAGGACCCTAGGGTTTCACCCAAGAGGGTGATTTTGAGCTTTAATGGGTGTTTGATGATGAGCATGATTTTAATTAAGGGTTTATGATGATTAATCACATGTTTTGAGGTTGAAATTGCAAGAACACTTCTTTCGCCAATTTAGGGTGTAGCGCTCGGAATTTGGAAAACATGGGACCGCAACCAAAATTTTAAAGATAGGATAAATTTGGAAACCTTTTTAAAAATGGAAACTGATCTATAAAAACCATTTAGGGTTCGGGAGTCGATTGTGTATGGGGAAGGTGTTAGGCACCCCATAACACCCATTCATAAGAATGGTTACCCTAAGTTAATTATTTAAAAATAAATATGGCTTTTAATTTAATTATAATTACCCAAATAAAAAAAGAAAATATTTACAAAAATAAATGAAATGAAAACTCAAGAAGAAACAAAAGAACATTTATTTACAAAAAGAAAATAAGAAAAAAAATATTTATTTACAAAGTTGGACTTAACCTAGGATGAAAACCTAGGGCCTACGTACCCTTTAGAGGGATCAAAGCCCACGTAGTTTGGGGGGTAGAAATGCGTGTCACTTTGTTTGTGTTTTTTAGAAAAAAATGTTTATTTAATTTATTTGAGAAAAATATTTTTTTTATTTGGTTTGTATTTTTTATTTTTTGAAAAAACATTTTTTTTATTTTCTTGTAAAAGAGAGTTTTTCCATTTTATTTTCATTTATCAAAATGTGTTAAAATGTTTTTTTTTCTTTTTCATTTTTTGAAAGAGAACCTAAGAAAGGGATAAAGGAAAAAAGAAGAAGAAGAAGAAATAGCACAAGTTAAAAGAAAAGGAAGTCAAAGGTGAGGAGATTTATACGTTCCTTTTATCCTTTAAACCCGCTACAACAAGAGATAGGGTGATAGAACCACATAATAAACAAGAGACAAGTACAATCACATTATCTATATTTATTATCCATGACATCTAATACTATTAGAAGACAAGACAACACATACCTCTTGATTCCCAATGAAACACGTCTAGCAATTATATAAGGAAATTCTAAGGGACAATGAATAGCAAGCCCACATCATTCTTGATCCAGCACTCAACGTTCAGCAACATATATGGGAATTAGCATGAAGACAAGAACAAAGGAAAACATAGCAACTACACAAGAGGTCAAAAATTAAAGCAGTAGCATATCCATGTAGGAATTTGCACAGAACATTGAGTATAAGTCAATTAGTGGAAAACCAATGAGAATTATGTATAAGTCAAACAAGACGGCCTCTTATGTCAACTCTTCTTCCCCATGAGAATTATGTATGAGCAATGAAAAATGAGAAAATAAAATTAGCTCTCTATCTGGCCTCTTTTTCCTCCTGAAATTCTTGTGTGTTTTGCTTCAACCCTTGCACTCTCATTATAGTCTTAAGGTAGGGTTTTCTTCATAATTGCTTCTTTTTTTTTTTGAATTTTTTTTTGAATTTTTTTTGTATTTTATGTTAAGAACTACCTAACTTAACCTAATTACCATCAATGGAGATTTTTTTTTATTTTTAATTTGTAATTTTTTTAATTTTCTATTAATAAAACTTCCTAGCTTGACCTAATCACCACCAGTGAAGATTTTTTTTTAATTTTTTTTTAATTTTTTCTTTATTATTCTCCCCAAAACTAACTTCTTAATTTAAACCTATCAACATAAATGAGATTTTTTTTTCATTTTTTTATTTATTATTTTCCCTTAATGAATGACAATGCTAATTATCATCAATGAGGGGATTTATTTTAATTTTCGTTTTCTTTTCCTTTCAATGATGATTGCCAATTTGGATACCAATAATCAATAGGAGGATTTTCTTATTTTTCTTATTTTCATTTTTTTATTTCTTTTTTTCTTTCAATGATGATTGCCAATTTTGATACCAATTATCATCAATTATTTTTGTATTTTTGTGTGGGGCCCGGACAAAATAGGGTGTTCACAGTTGCTCCTCTTTACTTGTTTCATAGCTGAGAAAAATGAGATTCTCGTCTATGAAGCAAGTAAAGATAAGAACACGTATTTTGTCCGGCCAAAGAACAAGGTGCCCCCTTGGAACTAAAGAGGGTTTGGACAAAATACAGTGCCTATGCCCCTCTTTACTTGGTTCATAGGGGAGAAGAACGCAAGTGGAGATAGATGATTACCTGGGGTGGAAGTGAAGCGCCTAGTTGCATAGGACTTTGATGGGGCGTAAAAGAATTGTCCCAGCCGGTACTAGGCTATGAGAGTGCCTACTGATACATGGTTTTGAAAGAATAGTGCCTGCTGTTACAGGGCTTTATAAGAATTGTGCTAGCTGTTATAGGGCTCTAAAAGAATTGTGCCAACCGTTACTGGGCTTTGAGGGTGCCTGTTGGTACAGGGTTTTAAAAGAATAGTGCCTGCCGTTATAGGGCTTTAAAAGAATTGCGCCAGCTGTTACTGGGCTTTGAGGGTGCCTATTGGTACAGGGCTTTGAAAGAATAGTGCCTGCCGTTACAGGGCTTTAAAAGAATTGTTCCAGCCATTATTGGGCTTTGAGGGTGCCTCTTGGTACAAGGCTTTGAAAAAATAGTGCCTACCGGTACAGGGCTTTAAAAAAATTGTGCCAGTCGTTACTGGGCTTTGAGGGTGCCTGCCGGTATATGGCTTTGAAAAGGTGCCAGCCGTTACTGGGCTTTGATGGTGCCTACCGGTACGAGGCTTTGAAAAGGGTGCCAACTGTTATTGGGCTTTGAGGGTGCCTGCTGGTACAGGGCTTTGAAAAGGGTGCCAGCCGTACTGGGCTTTGAGGGTGCCTGCTGGTACAGGGCTTTGAAAGGGTGCCAGCCGTTACTGGGCTTTGAGGGTTCCTGCCGGTACAGGGCTTTGAAAATGGTGCTATGAACATGTGATGCCCCTTAGAGTAGTGCTTATTGTTAGATCTCATGTTTTGATGATAACAAAAGTATGGTTTGAAAAGGAAATAATTAATAAACAAGTTTGAACAAAGTAATGACAGGAACAAGCATCACTTGAAGTAAGCGTTGGAGTAATGAAGATAGACCAAGAGAAAATGCTGAGGAACTTGATCAGAAGCAAGTTTTCTAAGGCATTACTCGAGGAGCTACTCGAGTAATGAGACAAAACTTGAAGTAACCAAAGACAACTTCCAATAACCTGCCAACGTTACTCGAGTAGGTACTTGAGTAATAGTGCAAAAAGTTTCAAGGTGCTCTCGGCCTGCCAATGTTACTCGAGGAGCTACTCGAGTAACCAAGTAAAAACTTGGAGTTGCTCTCGGCCTGCCAATGTTACTCGAGGCGCTACTCGAGTAACCATGTGAAAAACTTCCAGTTGCCTTCAAGTTTCCAACGATACTCGAGGAGCTACTCGAGTAACCCTGTTTCTGAAAATGTGGAGCTCTCGGCACTTAGTACTACTGCTAATGTTACTCGAGGAGCTACTCGAGTAATGCACTAAGGTAAGTTAAAACTTGAAGGTGGTACCCGATTAACTTGATTTCTTTTTATCTCATTTTCCTCAAGTTCTTACGCTAGTATGCAAGTATCTAATGTTGTATTTTAAGTGGATTCCTCGAGTAAGTACCCGAGTATGCTGAAATATTTTCAAGGGAAACTTCCAGTCCGTACCAGGGTAAGTCATGCACATGAAGTACAATTACTCGAGGTGGTACCCGAGTAACCTATGCAAAAATTAGTGGATTACTCGAGTCCATACCCGAGTAACACGGTAAGTGCTCTCGGCCTTGAAATCCTGCCAACATTACTGGAGTAGGGCATCGAGTAATCAGAAGTTATTTGAAGCTTTACTCGAGTTGGTACCCGAGTAACTCATAAAGTTATGAGTGCCTTACTCGAGTTGGTACCCGAGTAAACAGACATTTCCAAAGGTTTGAAAATTGGTTATTCCATGCACTACCCGAGTATTCTTGTATTTGCTCATTGACTTGAAGTTAAATTAAGAATTCCCGATGATACTCGAGTAAGTACTCGAGTAACCTTCATGCGATACTCGAGTAGCTACTCGAGTAAGCAGACCCAGAAAGTTTGAAATCATTCCAACGGTCATTGTTCTGTTTCCTATTTGATTAACTTTTCATTATATTAGTGTACTTAGCATTTCAACAGGTAAATAATGAAGAGATCTTACCAAATAAGGAAAGTCAAAAGCAATGCTCAAATGTCATCGACCGTCACCTACCATAACGTATGTTTTTCAAAAACTGGAAAAGTCAATAATGGCTGCGCACGCTCCAACGGACATGAAGAAATATGTTCCAGCAATCATTACCAACGTATCTATATATATATGTGGACATCTGAACAGAGAAATATATAAGAACACACTTACGAACGTATCATCAAGTTCATTACTCTGTTTTCCATTATACTTGTGATTCTATGCTTCAGTGATTCTTATTTACTCTGTAAGAGAGATATTTCATTCAAACTCAATATTTGTTATTGAGGTAACTTAAGGTTGTGGAACCTTGAGTTGGGATTGAATTACAACTTGTAAGGGGGAGCGAGTGTCCAGGTGTAGGAACTTGCTTGTACTGAGGTGCCAAGAACCCACTGAATCTTGGAAGTTATAGTGAAACTCTCAGAGAAGCTCTGAGGACTGGACGTAGGTCAAAGTGGTTGTGGCCGAACCAGTATAACTCCCGGTGTACACTTCGGTGATATTTCTCCTTACTCTTTCATATTTTAATTTCAACGTCAAATTTTATATTTACAACGAAATTTTTAAGATCACCCAATTCACCCCCCTCTTGGGTGAAACACTTTCTCTAACATTTGGTATCAGAGCGTAGGTCTTCTTGTTAAGGTTTAACAGCCTAAGAAGGATCCAATGGCAAGCATGGGTGAAGGAATTCTTCCCGATGGAGCATCCATCACTAGACCTCCAGGTTTCAGTGGCGAACACTTTTCTTTCTGGAAAGCAAAGTTCAGAGTATTCGTGATGGCTACTGAATATAGGCTATGGGATGTGATTGAGAGTGGAAACTATCAACCTACAAAGATTGTAGATTCTCAGAAAATTCCCAAGACGCCAGCGGAATATGATGAGAATGACAAGAAACTTATCACTCTCAACAGCAAGGCAATTCTGATGTTACAAAGTGCTTTGAGTCAGAGTGAATATTTCAGAATTTGCACACTCCCAACAGCAAAGGAAATGTGGGAAGCTCTGGAAATTGCCCATGAAGGAACTTCGGGAATAAAGGAGAATCGAATCAATACCTTGATCACTGAATTCGATCTACTTCGAATGAAATCAGGTGAGTCAATTTCTGAATTCGAACTTAGATATACTCATCTTGTTAATCAACTTGCAGCACTTGGCAAAGTCTATGATCAGCATACCCAAGTATGAAAGATTTTGAATATCCTTTCTAAAGAGTGGGAGGCCAAAGTCACTGCGATAGAAGAGGCAAAAGGAGAATCAATGAGATCAGTTGGTTCTCTATTTGGAAGTCTTTTTGAATATGAAAGCAAATTAAAGTTCAAACGGGAACTAGATGACATCGGTGACAAAAGAAAGAAAGGTCTAGCACTAAAAGCGAAAGAAGAAAATCAAGATGAAGATGAGGAATATTAATTGCCAGAGATATGCACTTTTCGACGAATGATTAAGGAATATTCCAAATAGACAAAGTAAAGAGAGTCATGGGGCTAGGACTGATAACCTTCTTTGATATTTGTTTAACCCGACCTTTCAGGTTTTTTAACTCAGCGAGCCTTTTTTTCCTGCTCTAACTTTTGCCTAAGCCGCCCTTTCGGGTTTTTAACTTAGCGAGCCCTTTTTTTCCTTTAACTTTTGCTTAGTTCGCTCTTTCGGGTTTTCAACTTAGCGAGCTATTTTTTTTATCTCTTCTTTCTTTTCTGTTTATTTTTTGCTCTAACTTCTTCCTAAGCCGCCCTTTCGGGTTTTCAACTTAGCGAGCCATTTTTTTGCTCTAATTTTTGCCTAAGCCGCTCTTTTGGGTTTTCAACTTAGCAAGCCCCTTTGTCTTGTGTTAATCGACTAGCCTTAGTTCTTGGGGTTAGAGCTAGATTTTAAGGAATTTGAGGTTAGAAATGGATTCTATGGCCAAAATTGTGTAGAGATAGCATGTGGTTATGATTTTTGGATAATTGGTTAGAAAACCCTAATTTTGGAATTTAAAGCGTTGTTGTAAAATCTGCTAGATTCATGGCAGTTTGCTTTTGAGATGTTTTTGAGTGACCAAACCTTGTTTAATGATTGTGACAAACATCATAGGCTTTCCAATGATATAAAATATGCGCCATTTGGCCCTGTCAATTGTGAATTATGATATGTTGAAGTTGAGGTATAAGTACTGGAATGCATTTTGAGGCAATAATGTTGGTCGAAGATTCTTAAGGGTTTGACCCTATATTTAACACTTATTAGTATTTTTTTATTTAAAAAGGACATAAAGAATTTCTATAGGACTTGGAACCACCCAATTTAGAATTTTCTAGATTAAGTTATGAATTTTTAAATTTAGGCGTCAAATTTGCCAGATTAGGGTAACCTACTAATTTGGGATACTTAAAGCAATTGGTAGCAAGTTTGACTCCAAAGGGTAGAAACATGTATTAGAAGCTAATGTAATCCCATTTACTGTATCCTTGACTTAATGTACTAGACTTAGAAGATGGCTAACTAAGTAATAACACATTCATTATGAATTCTAACTTATAGGATCTGATCTTTGCCTGGGTCGATCAAGAGAATTGATAAACAAGACAAGTTATCGGAAAGGCATTCGAGTAGTAACTCTTTCTTTCATATACTTTGTAATGCTCTATATGTGTGTTTTACCATCAAATGTGTTATTTTATGAGCATGCGGAACCTATTCGTGTGGACACCCGAAGCAGCTAGTATATGACGGGTGAACACCCGTGTATGTAACCAAGCATTGTGGTATTGTGATCTGTGTATGTTGTACTGCATATTGATGTGTTAAGTGTTCCTACATTTCTCATTATGTTGTGATGGTTGTGATGCATGCTTTGTACAATTGCATTTTATATGATTGGATATCTGTTACTACTAAGATTCTTCCGAATCTCATCCTTTCTAAAAATTTATTATACAACAAAGATTAGTGGAACAAAGGGCAAAGAGGTAAGCTCTGGCGAGTGAAGGAAGAAGCTTTACATGAAAAAGTCATTTTGCTGACTATCTGTATAGTTTTCTAATATGTCAAGTTGTCTTACATAGCTATGCACTATGTATGTATATGAATGAACGTATATGTAATAGTAAAGGTAGTACAGGGTGGTATCATAACACTAGTTTATTTTTCCAAAATATTTTTATATTTTGTAATAATAACCCATATAAAAGCAAAATCAAGCCATACGGTAAGAGTATCAGTACCCTAGTGGGATATCAGAATTATCAGAGAGGAGTGGTATCAAAAGGTGTAACTAAGGCCATAGTATTAGTATCGGTATCAATATTTTATTTATCTATACACATAAATTAATTAATAATTTATATGTATGCGCTAATTTAAGTGGGGTTTGACACCCCTACCATAATTTACAGGGGACACATGTTTAGCATGATCAACATTTTCCTTCACCATGGACTCTATATTAGGCCCTACCCCATTTTTCCACTTAGTCATTGCCATACTAGCTGCATATATCTTCTTCACAACCTTCTCACGATGTTCATGGATAAGTTTGGCAACATTGTGTTTTCTCTCCTTCAGCATCCACACATTAAATGATTCAATAATGTTAGTAGTTATCTTATCCCATCTTCAGAAGGGGAACTTGCTCAATACCCACTTATCGATATCCCCTTGTTGAATCAACCACTGATATATCTCTTAATAGGAGTTTTACATATAGTCCATTTCCTTATTGAAATCTAAATCTAACCTTGCATACACAACAATATCTAGAAAGCGTAGTGTATCTTCCTTTGAACACTCACTAGTCTTCCTCTTGCCTCTATATAATTGCAGCAATTTTGAACTAAAATTCTCCTTCACATGCCTATAATAGTAAGCATGCCTTTCACTCGTAAAAATTGTCCTCACTGCCCCTTAAATTACATTGTGACGGTTTGACGAGATTGTCAATCGAATTGACCCAACTATTTATTTTATCTTGTGTAAAAACTATAACCAATTCTCTAATGTCTTCCCCTTCATAATAGCAATTGAAAAGGACAACATTTCATTGTCCGTATCATAACCGGAAGCTGAAATCATTATTCCCTTCTATAGTTTGGATAAGTAGGTTTCATCAATATATAGTGTCACACGTCAAGCACCAGCCATGAATCCCTCGATACAACACCCATATGCAATAAATACTCGCTCAAATATGTTATTCGTACTTGCTTCCCATTCAACAATAGTTTTCTTATATGATTCCTTCAACTGGTCACAAATCCAAGGTATCAACATATAAGAATCTTCTGGCCTACCTTGTATGTCTTCCATTGCTTTTTCTTTCGCCTTGTATGCTTGCTTGTATGTAAGAGTCACATCATATTCTGTCTGCAACGTCTTCCTTATTTTATTGGGATGTTTATCAATGCGATTTCTCATCTCATCAACTATAATTGAAGATGTCAAGTTAGATCTTCCACCATGAGTAACCTGAAGATTGTCTTGGGCATTATGATAATATTCATCTCTTAATGTCGTCACATGTAATAATGGGGTCGTCTTACTGATAGCATTTACTGTTACCCTCCAAGGGCAACCTAAAATCTTATATTTAATTGAAATTCTATGCTTGCTATTTTTCACATATTCGAACTCAAACTTATGTGCAATGCTTTACTTGTACAGTGCTTTTTAAAGGCATCCATATGTGGAAAAGTCTGCATCACTCTTAAAAATAATCCCCTCCATTTCGTACAGTTCAACTCCAGTATTGGTGTAGGTGCACTCTCTACTCCACATAGTAGCCTATTAGATCCTCCATCAATTTTAGGCGTCACACAAGTAGCAACATTTTCATAACAAACCAGTTCATAATCATTTTCCACAATACTTAGACATAGAATAGATCTTTGTTGTGAGAGTCGCAACAAATTTTCAACCCTGCAGTGAATTACAACTTCTATTACTTAATAACCAACAATACTTTAACAAATAACGACTATGTTACCTAATTTTTTCACTTGCGTTTTTGGGTCATCGAATATCTCGGATACATTATCATTTCCTTTTGGTGCTATATACGCATGCCCACTCTTATCATTATGGTAAAAAAGGTTTGCAACTTCACTATCATCATTTAAATCTATTAGTTTCTTCTGATCAAAGCTCATTATATATTTAATCTCACACATGTTACAATCAATACGAAGCCATGATGATATCATCAACCTTAAATCTGTTAGTGTTATTACCTATTTTAGCCACTTTACCTTCACAGAACCACCATTCTATTTAATTTTACTTTCATCATTACACACAAATTTCCATCTAACATGGAAATAACAAAATAGCTCCTTTAAAGATTGTGACCCCTCACTACATATGATTTTGCATGCCTACCTGCAAAAAAAATATTTATACCACTCTTGATAATGTCAGTTCAGTAAGCTTGTGACACAGTGTTTATTAAACCAAGTAACTTCTTGTATAATTACCTACCACCTACTATTAACAACAACGCTATATGTTTTAACATCTCCATCTTCATTGTTAACAACACCCCCATATCATTACCCTCTAATATTATTAACAACAACACACTTTATTTTGACATCTCTATCTTTACTAATAAAAACACTCCCCCCATATCATCACCCTACATCTACTATTGACACTAAGACAATATTTTTTTCACATCTCCATCTTTACTAATAACAAAACCCTTCCTTAACCTTACTATCCATGATCGGTCGAAGTTTCTATTGCGTTCATCCCTTAATCAGTCACGAACAACAAAAAAGGGACAATCTTCAATATGCAACCAAATGCAACGAAATCAATCACACAACCTTAAAGCCGCTGCCTTTTCTCCCTCTTCACTTAACAGCCCCTTACCTATAAAACAGAACCTTCGATATGATAAACCCTAATCACAAACCACAACCAATTTTCTATATACATTGAAGAATCACAACACAAAATTGATTTCTACCCCAAATTTGCTTACCTGTGGCTTAGCTGTCCTTTATGCCACTTTTCCTCTTTTTCCATCATCACTTTTTCACACCAGCTTCACTCTCTTTTATCCTATTCGTGCGCCCTCTGTATTTGTTTTGCCTTTCACTAAACTAAGGGTACTATCATCTTTATCTCAAGATTTCAAATTCTAGATTCCTATGACTGCTCTAATTTGGGATTTTAGGAATTGACTATGCCATTTTATCCTTTGTTAATTTTAACTGTATTTTCCTAGAATTTTTCCTTTCTTTAATGACCCCTAATAAGTTTTTTCTTTGGTTTTTTAATAAGTAGCCAACCAACAAATCTTTAAATATTTAGACTACCTTCTATCAATAGGAAATTTAATGGCTTTATGTTGAGAGATGATAGCCATATGATAACCCTACTTTCCTATGATCGCACGTTGAGATGGCTAAATCCCATCCCAAACACATCTAAAATAGGATCCAATCATGATAACCTTATATTCTTAATTAAATTGGTTAATTTTACCAAGGGAAAATTAAATTTTTTATCCCTATAATCTTGACTTGGTTAACTCAATCCTTAAACTTTAATTAGGTGAAACTCAAACCTATATTTTTGACTTGATTGTAACTTAGTCCATGAATTTTGACTCTATGCAACTCTTTCCCTATAATTTACCTATTTTAAATATTAGTTACTATATTTTAAAAAATAAAATAACATATTGCATAATATTAGGGCTAAAATTTAAAATGGTTACAATTACAGGAATTAAATTACAATGGGTTAAAGTTTAGGGTCGAGTTTCAACTAAGTTAAAATAATGCAGATTAAGTTTCTGGAGTAAAAGTTTAAGGTCTAAGCTACAAACAAGTTAGAACTATAAGGTAGCAAAAGATTAATTTAAGTTTTCCTTTTACTATCTAAAAACAACAAATGCATTCTCTTATGCCCATCTTTAAAACCCCAGAAGAAGTCAACTATCCTCATATCAATCTTAGGAGAAATATTTGAGGGAAGCTTAATATATACCAGACAACTAATACACCAAGATAGAGATTTAGATTTATTCCTAATGCATTGGTAATATTTCATTAATATTTCCTTAACCACATTAAGGAAGTATCGTCTACAAATAGCAAGTGAGATAAAGCCAAAGAATCACGAGCAATGCAGAAATCATTCAAACTACCATTAATTATTTTAAGCACTCAAAATCCGATTAGATAAGACATTAGCACACGATTAGGGGTGGAAACAAGCCAGATGACCTGACCTGTTATGGGCTTGATCAGACCTGGCCTGTTAGAATAAAAGGCCAAGCCAAGGCTTGTTTCAAAGCCTAGTTTACTTAATAGGCCAGGCTTAGGCCTAGTAGTAAGCCCTTTAGGCCTATCAGGCCGGCCTGTGAAGGTTAAAAAACATTTGAGGGTAAAATTGTAATTACCCCACTCTGCTATACCCATTCAACCTCACAACATAAGTCACAACTCATACAGTGTCCTGAGTCCCCTACACCCTTGTTTGTCCAGACTCCAGTTGTAATATCCCAAAAAGTGATTAAGGGCTAATGACTTCAAAAGTGGATGTAATTATTGTTGAATAAACACTTTTGAAGAATGTGTGATGGGAATTTGGATATTTTAATGATTCCAATGGATTCCTTGTGAAAATTTATGTGGGAATGATGTTTGGTATGAAAATGGAACCAATGGAAGTAAGGATGCAAAATCTAAAATTCTGTCCAGTGAAATTCTATTCTGGGCAGTCCGTTTGTGTGAACGTTTTCAATGACCAAATGGTATCTAAAAATTATGAAATTTTCCAGTCTTATAGTTCACATCTCAAGCTTCAAAATGGACATATAATTTGTTCCATTTCGTTTTGTGAACCAGGAGATATAACTGTCCAAAGTTTGGGATGGAAACTGAACTCTGTTTTGGGGCAGTGATGAGTTTTATGTAATTCTGGAATTGTGTGGTGATTTTTATCAATGGCCAATATTTTTCCTATGAATAGGACTTAAATATCTTTCATTTGGCTTTGGAATCACCTCATTTAGATTTTTCTAGAATTAGTTATGATTTTTCAAAGTTTGGGCAGAAAATCTGCCAGAAAATCCGAAAATGGGAATTATGACATCATCTCATTAAAAGATGATGTCAGCATGGAATTACATATGTTATCATCTTCCTCAGCTCATTTCTGTCGCACACAGCAGCTGAAGCAAGAAAAAAAACGTGGAGAGAGCTTGGAGAAAAGAGAGAAAAAGAGGAAGAAATCTCGCAAGGTAAGCCGATTTCTCCGACGATCTAGCTCCTAACGCGTATAACTCCGACTCTAAGCCACTTCTCTTTATTCTTTAAGGTTGTGAAGCTCAAAACTTGGTGTTTTAAAGAGGCTAGGGTTCAGCCAAATTTGGGAAAAGCTAGTGGGAGCTTGAGGTAACTTCCAAACTTTCGTATATTGCTTATTCTGGCTGCTGTGGGCAATTTAATCGGTGAAATTTCGCCGGATTGCCATTGGTTTTAAAGTTTGGAAATGATGTGGCCTAGGGGTTATGCTGCCCAAATTGGGTCTTAATGTTAGTTGTAACCTAATGTAATGGTTAATAAAGTGGTTAGGAGTAGAAAGGAACGCGTTTACGGAGCCGAAATCGTAAAACCCCGATTTTCCCTGGAGAAGACCATTATTTCGGCCAGCCCTAGAAATGGGTCTTAGAGTTGGATTTTCAATGATTTGATGGTTCCATTGAGTTCAGGGGCGAAAATTAGGTGGGGTTACAGTTGGGCACTTTTTCAAAAAAGGCCGAGAAAGCATAATTACGGAAACACCCCTAAAACCCTAAAAGTAGGGCTGCCAAGGGCAATTTCGTAATTTTACATTGAATTTGATAATTCCGAGTCCGGAAATGGATTCCTTGGGCTGAAATATGTTAGGAAAGCCCATATTAGAATTTCGGGAAAAGTGCAACCGGACCGGGTACGGCGAGCCCGGGCCGGGTCCCCGGGGGTATTTTTGTAAATTTTCATTATAGACTCATATAACCCCAAGTAACACTATGGAAGTGTCTAAATAGTGCATTTGGAATTGTAGGATTCGATATTTGCCGCCCTCGTGAGCCAACTACGCCAGCGAACGTCAGAAAGGAACGAGGTAGTGACTTTTCTTTTGTACCATATATGATGCATTGTATGTGTGTTATATCATTGATTTGTAATGAATTCGTATGCTGCGACATCTGTGGATTTGTGTTAGCACTGTCATTCCAATAGTCCCTGAGTAGCTAACAACGGTTCGGGTTAGGACGGTGTGCCTTCCCGGCGGAGAAAGGGGATGAGGATGAGGTGTGATATATGTGATTATGTGAGCCGAAAGGCTATTTGTGGAGGCCGACGGGCCATTTGTGAAAGCCGAATAGCTGTATGGGCTATAAGGCTATATGTATGCACTGCCACGCCAATAGTCCCTGAGTAGCTAACAACGGTTCGGGTTAGGCGGTGTGCCTTCCCGGCGGAGAAAGGGGATGAGGGTGGAGTGTGATTTGTGGTGCTGCTGCTGTATGATGATTTGCTTACATGCTGTGTGCTTATGTGTGGTATAAATGTTTTGTTACTACTGGGATTCTCTTGAATCTCATTCTTTCCTTTAACTAACCTTTCAGACAGGGCGAGTGGCTCTAAGGAGAAGCGTACGACCCGGAGCGGTTAGAATCCTGTAGGGACATTTATTTTGGTTATGTTGGTTAAACTTGTTGGACAGGGTGTCTGTATATTATGTTGGTTGTAAAGAATAGTTGAACGTAGTTGTGTAGTCCCCTATATGGAGGTTGTAAACCCTTTTTGTGTATGAATGGAACCTGGGGGTTGCCGGGATTGCTATTAGATATTCTGATATGAATGAATGTGAATTAACTGCACAGGTGATTATATTCGATAATTGAACTTGAGACCGGAATAGGAAAGAAGTTTTGAAAATTTTATAAAGTCCCTACTTCACAGGGAGTTCTAAATGAGTTTTGAACTATTCGACGGTCTCTAAACCAATTTAATTACGTAATATCGAATTATAATTACGCTATTTAAGGCAGGGGGTTACATTTTGGTATCAGAGCTGTAGTTCCTGGCAAGGGTAGAGGTTGCTAGGATAGCTCCCTTAGCTGGTTTTAGGGATAGAAGATTATCTGTGAACGATTGTAGTGTATGCACATGTATGTTTATTGATGTGGACATATATGGGTTTTATGACTATTGTGCATACTATTTCTGCTCAATTAATGGGGCAAGTTGTTTGTAGAATGAAGAAAACTAGAGGACGCCCCAATATTCCGCGTGTAGACCCTGAAGTGGAGGTTGTTAATGAAAACCCACCGGATGCAATGCAAGAGCTTATGGGTCTAATTCGGGATCAGAGAGATATGATCACTGAACTGAGGGAAGAGCTCAGAGCTGAGAAGGCGAAGAACCAGGAAGGTCCGGTTCAATCCACTCCGGAGGAGACTCAAGGAGAGACTCGACATGAGGACACTGCAGAAGGATCAGCACGACCTCTGGAATCCCCACCTCGTGCTACCTTGAATCAGGAATCATATGGGATGCCACCCAGGGAGGAAAAAGACCTTCAGTATTGGGTCACCCGATTCTGCAAGCATATGCCTCCGGTGTTCAGAGGGAGGTTTGACCCTCAAGCAGCCGAAGATTGGCTGAATAGGCTGGAGAAAATATTTGAGGTGCTTTGTTGTCCAGAGGAGGTGAAGCCACGATTGGCGGTCTACAAACTCGAGGGTGATGCGGATCGTTGGTGGCGGAATATCGCCCTAACACTGAAGAGCAGAAATGTGCCGCTAACTTGGGAATTGTTCCTACAAGAATTCAATGAGAAGTACTTCCCAAAATCGGTTCGGCTTGAAAAGGAGACAGAATTCCTTAACATCAGGCAAGGGGACACAGAGAGCTTCGATGATTATTTGTCCCGTTTCGTTCGATTGGCTCGATACTCCTCCTACCTCCGATTCAAAGATGATGAAGAATGGAGCTCGGACATGCTCATTCGCGGTCTAAGGCGAGAGTTGAGGAAACGCCTAGCTACTCATCAATTTGACAAGTTTAACAAGGCTGTGGAGCAGTGTCGAATCACAGAGAACAACCTAAGAGAAGTGTATCCTGCTAGAGCCACTGGTCACCGTAATGAACCCAGCAAGGGTAATACCTCTCAGAAGCGGAAAGGCCAAGGATCTTCTTCATATAAGGGCGGTGATAAGAAGCCCTATCAGCCTAGAGACCGTGAACCTCAGAGAGTTGCGACCGAGTGGAAATGCCGTCGTTGCAACAAATCACATTATGGCCAGAATTGTCGGGGAGAAATGATTTGTTTTAACTGTAAGCAGCCAGGACATCTTTCAAGAGATTGTCAACAACCACGAGTTGAGCAGAGGCCGAAGACACAGGGTCGAGTGTTTGCTATGACCCACGAGGAAGCCCGCAAATCTCCTGAGCTGATACAAGGTAAACTTCTACTTCATGGCCATCTGTTGCAAGTTTTATTTGACTCGGGTGCAAGTCACTCCTTCATTGCCTATGATTGCGTGAAGCGCCTGGGATTGCATGTGCACAAACTACCATTTGAATTAGTAGTGTCAACTCCAATGGGTATTAAGGCCTTGACCACAGAAGCTTGTTTGAGTTGTGTCATAACTGTGGAAGGGCATCAATCTATTGTAGATTTGATATGTTTGCCTCTTAGTCAATTAGAAGTCATTTTGGGTTTTGATTGGTTAATGGCAAATAATATATTACTTGATTGTGGAAACAAGAGGATAGTATATCCTGTATCTCAGAGGGCTGAAGATGTGGATGCTAGTATGAATTTTCTTTCGGCAGCCAAAGCTGAAAAGTATCTTGAAAAGGGTTGCCAGGGGTATGTAGTGTTTTTCTCTGTGCAAGGGGAAAATGGTGAAACCTTGAATAATATACCCGTGGTAAATGAATTCCCTGAGGTGTTTCCGGACGATCTGAGCGGATTACCTCCAGAAAGGGAAGTTCAGTTCCCAATTGACATTGTACCTGGAGCTGGTTCTATATCCAAGGCCCCATACCGCATGGCCCCAAACGAAATGGCGGAGTTAAAGAAACAAATAGAAGATTTGCTTGAGAAAGGGTTTATTAGACCCAGTGTGTCGCCTTGGGGAGCTCCAGTGTTGTTTGTAAAGAAGAAAGATGGGAGTCTTCGCTTGTGTATCGACTACAGAGAGCTGAATAAAGTTACTATAAAAAACAAGTACCCTCTTCCCCGAATTGATGACCTTTTAGATCAACTCTCTGGTTCGTGTGTGTTTTCAAAGATTGATCTAAGGTCAGGGTATCATCAGCTGCGAGTGAAAGCAGAAGATATTCCAAAGACTGCTTTCAGGACCCGATATGGTCATTATGAGTTCTTGGTGATGCCATTTGGGCTAACCAATGCGCCTGCGGTTTTCATGGATTACATGAACCGTATCTTTCGGCAATATCTGGATCAGTTTGTTGTTGTGTTTATCGATGACATTCTGATATATTCCAAGAATAAGGATGAGCATGAGCATCATTTGAGAATCGTATTGAATATTTTGTGCGAGAAGCAATTATATGCTAAATTGAGCAAGTGCGAGTTTTGGCTATCAGAAGTGAAATTCTTAGGCCATGTTATCTCGCAAGAAGGGGTCTCTGTGGATCCCAGCAAAGTGGAAGCAGTACTGAACTGGAAGAGGCCAGAATCTGTGGCGGAAATACGCAGTTTTCTGGGTCTTGCTGGTTATTATCGGAGATTTATCCAAAATTTCTCCCGTATTGCGTTACCAATGACCAAGCTCACGAGAAAAGATCAGCCGTTTGTGTGGGACGAGAAATGTGAAAATTGCTTTGTGGAGCTGAAGGAGAGGTTGACATCGGCACCTGTGTTGATTTTACCCGATCCCAGTTTGACATACATTATGTATTCTGATGCCAGTGGGCAGGGATTAGGGTGTGTCCTTATGCAGCAGGGACGTGTGGTGGCCTACGCCTCTCGACAGCTCAGACCTCATGAATTGAATTATCCCACTCATGATCTGGAGCTTGCGGCCATTGTATTTGCTTTAAAGATTTGGCGTCATTACCTGTATGGTGTGACTGTGGAACTGTACTGCGACCACAAGAGTCTTAAATATCTATATGATCAAAAAGAGCTGAATATGAGACAGCGTCGCTGGATGGAATTGCTTAAGGACTACGACCTAGAGATAAAATATCACCCGGGTAAGGCTAATGTAGTCGCTGATGCTCTTAGCCGAAAGACTGTGCTCGTTGCAGCTATGATGATACAAGAAAGGAAATTGATTGAAGATTTCCGTGATTTAAATTTGACAAACCAGATCATCTGTGCCAATTACACTGTTTCTCAAGAGGAGAGTGATCTAAGGGCGGAAATTGAAGAAGCTCAGAGTCAAGATGACTGGATACAGCGCAATCTGACTCGAATCGAACAGGGAGAAATTTCAGGCTATGACATATCGCCTCGTGGATTGGTTCGTTACCAGAAAAGAGTCTGCGTTCCACTTAAGGCAGAGTTGAGGCAGAAGATTCTGGATGAGGCACACAAGAGCCGATATACTCTTCATCCTGGTATGACCAAGATGTATCAGAATCTGAAATCGGTGTATTGGTGGCCGGGTTTGAAGAGTGACGTGACCAAATATGTTGCAAGGTGTCTCACTTGTCAAAAAGTGAAAATCGAGCACCAGAGACCGCCTGGTTTACTTCAGAGTCCTGAGATTCCGGAATGGAAATGGGAAAGCGTGACCATGGATTTGGTTGTGGCATTACCCAGGATCAGAAACTATGATGCGATCTGGGTAATTGTGGACCGATTAACAAAGTCAGCCCACTTCATACCAATCGATGCTGGTTACTCTCCGGATAAGCTAGCAGAGATTTATATCCGAGAAATTGTGAAACTCCATGGTGTACCGAAGAATATCATTTCCGATCGAGATCCCCGATTCACTTCGAGATTCTGGAAAGCATTGCATGAAGCCTTAGGTACTCAACTGAGATTCAGTACGGCTTATCATCCTCAAACGGATGGACAATCTGAGAGAACAATTCAGACGCTGGAAGATATGTTGCGAGCTTGTGTTCTCGACTTTAAAGGAAGTTGGGATCGTTTCCTTCCACTGGCTGAGTTCGCTTACAATAATAGCTATCATGCGAGCATCCAAATGGCTCCGTATGAAGCGTTGTATGGAAGACGGTGTCAATCACCTTTATGCTGGAATGAATTATCCGAAAGGAAGCTTTATGGGCCAGATTTGGTTGATCAAACCTCAGCACAGATTCAGATCATTCGTAAGAGGCTCCTTGCAGCGCAGAGTCGACAGAAAAGTTACGCTGACAAGAGGAGAAGGCCTCTAGAATTTGAGGTTGGTGATCACATATTTCTGAGAGTATCACCAGTCACTGGCATTGGGAGAGCTATCAAGCGAAAGAAGCTGAGCCCAAGGTACATAGGTCCTTTTGAAATCCTTGAAAGGATTGGGCCTGTTGCTTATCGAATAGCCCTACCCCCAAACTTGAGCAGACTCCATGATGTGTTTCATGTTTCCCAACTGAAGAAGTATCAACCGGATCCATCTCATATTGTTGAATATGAAGAAGTTGAGTTACAAGACAACTTCACATATGCGATAGAGCCAGAACAGATCATTGATAGAGAAGAACGACTGCTCAGACCCCGAAGCATTCCATTTGTGAAGGTGATCTGGAAGGGAATGACTAAGAGGGAAGCAACTTGGGAAGCAGAAGCAGATATGCGGAGACGTTATCCAGAGTTTATGGCTCAAGTTGTGTGACAAATTTCGAGGACGAAATTTATTTTACGGGGGGAGAAATGTAATATCCCAAAAAGTGATTAAGGGCTAATGACTTCAAAAGTGGATGTAATTATTGTTGAATAAACACTTTTGAAGAATGTGTGATGGGAATTTGGATATTTTAATGATTCCAATGGATTCCTTGTGAAAATTTATGTGGGAATGATGTTTGGTATGAAAATGGAACCAATGGAAGCAAGGATGCAAAATCTAAAATTCTGTCCAGTGAAATTCTATTCTGGGCAGTCCGTTTGTGTGAACGTTTTCAATGACCAAATGGTATCTAAAAATTATGAAATTTTCCAGTCTTATAGTTCACATCTCAAGCTTCAAAATGGACATATAATTTGTTCCATTTCGTTTTGTGAACCAGGAGATATAACTGTCCAAAGTTTGGGATGGAAACTGAACTCTGTTTTGGGGCAGTGATGAGTTTTATGTAATTCTGGAATTGTGTGGTGATTTTTATCAATGGCCAATATTTTTCCTATGAATAGGACTTAAATATCTTTCATTTGGCTTTGGAATCACCTCATTTAGATTTTTCTAGAATTAGTTATGATTTTTCAAAGTTTGGGCAGAAAATCTGCCAGAAAATCCGAAAATGGGAATTATGACATCATCTCATTAAAAGATGATGTCAGCATGGAATTACATATGTTATCATCTTCCTCAGCTCATTTCTGTCGCACACAGCAGCTGAAGCAAGAAAAAAAACGTGGAGAGAGCTTGGAGAAAAGAGAGAAAAAGAGGAAGAAATCTCGCAAGGTAAGCCGATTTCTCCGACGATCTAGCTCCTAACGCGTATAACTCCGACTCTAAGCCACTTCTCTTTATTCTTTAAGGTTGTGAAGCTCAAAACTTGGTGTTTTAAAGAGGCTAGGGTTCAGCCAAATTTGGGAAAAGCTAGTGGGAGCTTGAGGTAACTTCCAAACTTTCGTATATTGCTTATTCTGGCTGCTGTGGGCAATTTAATCGGTGAAATTTCGCCGGATTGCCATTGGTTTTAAAGTTTGGAAATGATGTGGCCTAGGGGTTATGCTGCCCAAATTGGGTCTTAATGTTAGTTGTAACCTAATGTAATGGTTAATAAAGTGGTTAGGAGTAGAAAGGAACGCGTTTACGGAGCCGAAATCGTAAAACCCCGATTTTCCCTGGAGAAGACCATTATTTCGGCCAGCCCTAGAAATGGGTCTTAGAGTTGGATTTTCAATGATTTGATGGTTCCATTGAGTTCAGGGGCGAAAATTAGGTGGGGTTACAGTTGGGCACTTTTTCAAAAAAGGCCGAGAAAGCATAATTACGGAAACACCCCTAAAACCCTAAAAGTAGGGCTGCCAAGGGCAATTTCGTAATTTTACATTGAATTTGATAATTCCGAGTCCGGAAATGGATTCCTTGGGCTGAAATATGTTAGGAAAGCCCATATTAGAATTTCGGGAAAAGTGCAACCGGACCGGGTACGGCGGGCCCGGGCCGGGTCCCCGGGGGTATTTTTGTAAATTTTCATTATAGACTCATATAACCCCAAGTAACACTATGGAAGTGTCTAAATAGTGCATTTGGAATTGTAGGATTCGATATTTGCCGCCCTCGTGAGCCAACTACGCCAGCGAACGTCAGAAAGGAACGAGGTAGTGACTTTTCTTTTGTACCATATATGATGCATTGTATGTGTGTTATATCATTGATTTGTAATGAATTCGTATGCTGCGACATCTGTGGATTTGTGTTAGCACTGTCATTCCAATAGTCCCTGAGTAGCTAACAACGGTTCGGGTTAGGACGGTGTGCCTTCCCGGCGGAGAAAGGGGATGAGGATGAGGTGTGATATATGTGATTATGTGAGCCGAAAGGCTATTTGTGGAGGCCGACGGGCCATTTGTGAAAGCCGAATAGCTGTATGGGCTATAAGGCTATATGTATGCACTGCCACGCCAATAGTCCCTGAGTAGCTAACAACGGTTCGGGTTAGGCGGTGTGCCTTCCCGGCGGAGAAAGGGGATGAGGGTGGAGTGTGATTTGTGGTGCTGCTGCTGTATGATGATTTGCTTACATGCTGTGTGCTTATGTGTGGTATAAATGTTTTGTTACTACTGGGATTCTCTTGAATCTCATTCTTTCCTTTAACTAACCTTTCAGACAGGGCGAGTGGCTCTAAGGAGAAGCGTACGACCCGGAGCGGTTAGAATCCTGTAGGGACATTTATTTTGGTTATGTTGGTTAAACTTGTTGGACAGGGTGTCTGTATATTATGTTGGTTGTAAAGAATAGTTGAACGTAGTTGTGTAGTCCCCTATATGGAGGTTGTAAACCCTTTTTGTGTATGAATGGAACCTGGGGGTTGCCGGGATTGCTATTAGATATTCTGATATGAATGAATGTGAATTAACTGCACAGGTGATTATATTCGATAATTGAACTTGAGACCGGAATAGGAAAGAAGTTTTGAAAATTTTATAAAGTCCCTACTTCACAGGGAGTTCTAAATGAGTTTTGAACTATTCGACGGTCTCTAAACCAATTTAATTACGTAATATCGAATTATAATTACGCTATTTAAGGCAGGGGGTTACACCAGTCCAGAGACACATACACTGCTCGTCTGCTCAATAGCTCAAGCCCTAAGTCGACGCCGTCCATCCTTCCTTTGCTTCCCAAGCCTCCTCTGAAGCCTAAGCCTTCTCTGACACAATCTGATTTGGTTGATTCTTTGATTCGTGTATTTTGGTATGGACTAAAGCCTTGATTTAGCTTTCGTATGTGATTAAACTCTGTTTAGGTTTAAAATCTTTGATTTATTTTGAGTTTGATTCTCTGATTTTGCTTTCAACAAATTTTTCCAGGATCTATTTTGTACAGATTCTGTATTGTTTATGGCTTATATGTGATTAATGCTTTTTCTTTTAATAGACTCAGTGTGTCATCCTTATGGCTATATGGTCTGATTGTTTTGTTTTGGATTGTGCGTTGTGCTAGTTGTGTTAATGTATGCTTCAGAGTGGTTTCGGAATGAAATTATGGCCATGGTTTCTTATAGATATAATTGTTTTTGGCATAAACCTTTGGTTGTAATGGAGACAGTACTTTCTAGAGTTTGTTCAAAGATTGGAGACTTCTCTGATTTGGGTTTTTATAGCAGTTCATTTGTTCAGTTTGTCTCAATCTATGGTTATAGACTAAGAGCACGGAATGCATCCGTAGTGGCTTTGAAGACTAATTACTAGTTGAATGGAAATCTAAAGGATAAAAAGTTCCTAATTCTATCCTTTGGATATACTCAACTAAGCTGTGATTGGTGGAGCTTCTTTCAAGAGCACATATTCCATAAAGAATATGTTGCTTAATGTTGCAACTTAGCTTCTTTGAAAGAGCTAAGGAGTTGTTCAATGGGTTTGTGGCCTTTTGGGTTTTATACCCCCAATCCCAATAGTTTTTTCTTTTTTTTGTTTGTGGCTCCTCAAGATAGATATTTGGCCAGTGCTTATCTTCTTGGCTTCTCTTGTTTAGTGTTTGAATTGGATTGCAGCATCATTCGCTAAAGGAATGGGTGTTTCTGGGTAGGTTTCTTTGCCACCTTCCTTCCTTACCTGGTTCCTGATCTCATATGATGTTATGGAAGAGCACCAGAACTCAATTGTTATTGGAAGATTTGTTCTCCAATTGTTGCGTCTTGTTATTCTTGTTTTTTGTTTGTTTTGTTTACTTTGGAACTATGGAGTGTATTAGTTTAACTTTATGGTTTATAATATGATACATTTCAGTCTAAAAAAAAACTCTGTTCAGGATCCATTATTCTTGATGTAGTTGCTTTTAAAATTCTAGGCCACAAGCCAGGCTTAGGCTGAAAAAAAGGCCTCTAACAAGCCACAGGCCAAGCTCAAGCCATTCTGTTATAAAATAGGCTTGACCTGTTAAAGTAAAAGCTTGGCATGGCCTAGCCTGTTTCCTCCCCTACACACGATATATATATACAAGTACGAAGAGAGAGGGGATCTCCTTTTCTAATTTCAAAATGAGACAAAAAGTTATGATTAGAACTCCATGAATACTTCTAAGAAAGTCAATCAAAAACTTTCTCAATGTCTATTTTGCTGATGCATCACCGATGTTTATACTTCTTCATTGCTTTCAATTTTGCCATTGCTTCATTGACCACTAAGATATTATCAGAAATTACGTTCCCCTTGATAAAAGCAATCTGAAATGGGGATACATATGATTTACTGAATAGTATGATTGGGATTGTAATTGGGAAAACAACACTTTAGAAATGATTTTGTAAGAGACATTACAAAGACTGATAGGCCGGTAGTCATTGAATGATAGGGCCCCATATCAGACTTCATAGGCTTAGTTGGTAAATCCACCTCTTCCCTGGTCAAATTTATGTGAGGAGTAATATTTGGTCATTATTTTAGGTAGGAATTTCAATAATTGAGACCTTAGTTACCGACTGTTTGGTTTCCACAAGAATGAGCAAGGTTAGCTTAGTTAGAGGCTTAGGTGTGATGCTTCTGCTGCTTATTCATCTGGGTCGTTCTCTTATCATTGATACCCCTCTGGACCTTTTTATAAGATCACAAATTTTAAATTATTATAATTAATTACGGTTAAATTGGTAAAATTCCATTAATGTTCATACAGTCCCAAATTGAATCTTATAAAAAGGACTAAACTGAATGTTTAAACTTCACACAATCCCAAATTGAATCTTTTTCTTATATATTATCTTTCATTCTTTTTCTTACTAATATTTCTCTCTCCTACTAGTCCCATTATAAATAAGGTGCTTACTTAAAAAAACTAATTTCTTACATATATTTATTATTTTTAACTTATTTTAACCAATTTTTTAAACAGTATAATTCAAAAAAGGATCTTATAAAAAAAGGACATGAGGGCAATGATCTGAAAGCCAGATCGGACCAAACAGTCTGGCCAGCTAGATTGTCAACCGGAGATGGCGAAAACTCATTTTTCAGGGTAGAGCCATTTTCGACTAGAAAAGGGCCATTTCTAAGCCGAAAAATGCTTTTGAGTCGGGAATCGGAGCGATTGTGAGATAACCGGATGGCTGAACTTGTTGGTGAGAAATTGGGTAGACAAAATTAGAAAAAGATGAATGTGAGTTTGTTGTGTGTGGTGTGTGCGGTTTGCCGCAGCCGCATCTTGCCCCAACTCCTCCTGCCTTTGCTTATCCATGTTGGCTGGTCACTGCTTTGGGTCTTTGTCTGAAAGTTCAAGTTGAAAGACAGAGGAAGACGAGTAGGAGGTTGACGGCAAAGAAAGCTGGGGGCGAGTTTTCACATTTTACTTTTTAGACTGAAGGAGATGGGAGTGTGAGGTGAGAAGTAAGTAAATATTGCACAGCGCACAAGTTGTTAGACTTGTCAGAGAACATGTGATGGGGAATAAGGCTGTAGGCAACCCATTTTGACTTGAATTTAAGTTCCGATCAAATTATTATATATTTTGCCCAAAAAAATAAAATTATTATATTTAAGTAAATAGTAAACGTCTGGTCATCATTTCAAACTGGGAGAGATTTTTCAGGTGAAAAAACTGAGAGTTTTTTCAGAGATTTTATTCTATATTTTTATCTATATTATAAAAAAATATGAAAAATAGTTTAGTGTAATTATGTTGTTTTGTTTAAAAATTTGTTTTGATATTCTTAAAAATGAGAACAACTGTAATAAATTATTATAAAATAAAATGTTATATTTAAAATTCATGTCATATGTTTATTTTATTTTTTGTTTTAAAACTATTAATATCAATATAAACTTTAAATATATATACACATATATATAATTTCATATTTATTTCTGTTATTCATATCACTGTATAGGTAAATAATATTTTTTTGTTTAATTTAATTAATATGGATCATGCTCAACCGAACGGATGGATCAATTCGACCATTTGAACTATAACTCGCTGGCCTTTCCGGCTTAACGTCTGGTTCGGCTTTTAAAACATTACATGAGGGTTTGTGTATTTTCAATCTTTAATATTTTAAACTTTTTTTATCTAATCCTTATTAAAAAAATTACCAAACAAGAAAATAAACAGAAAATAACCAAAGCAATCAGACCGTGCAAGCGCTTAACATATCTTCGGCCTGAAAAGCCCAACGGACAGCAAATGCCCATTTTTTGCTAAATATCCATGTAAAGCCTGTCTCATTTTATCATGTTGCAGAATTTGCCAGTCCTTTCTTTTACTGGATAGTTCGTTAGTATTGAACATAGTCTTGATTACGTCCTCAGTCATTCCCTTTTTTAATTCCTATGTCTGTTTTCTACTTCATCTTCTTTTTTATATAAGACTTAGTTGCCTTTTTTTTGAAATGATTAAGAAAATTAAATAAATTATTTTAAAATAATTATATTTATCATTTTTCTTCAAACTAAATTGCTTGACTTATAAGCTTATATATACGTTAATGATACACAACATATGTTATAATTAAGTAATTTAGTTAATTTCCTTAATCTTTCTGAGAAAAAACATCTAGGCCTTACATTAAGGATTAAACTGTATTTTCCTTCCTTCAAGAGAGCACGCCGCCTGGCCGTAATGGTCTCTTACGAGTTATAAAGCATTCTTCACTTCTTCATGGTGTTCTTGTATTATCTTTTTAATTCCATCTAATATTTCTTGGTTCTTTGATATAAAAGCTAGTTGTTGTTGGATTTAGTCATATGATATTATATGAAACCTCTATTCATTTTGTCTTTCAAAATTATATATATATATATTTTCAAAATATCTCTATTGATGGTACGCATACATTAAGCAGTTTTTATCAAATAGTAGTCATAATGAAATATGATATTTTAGGAAAATCAATCTATATTTATTACAAATAATTAGCATAACTAATTTTTTTAACCATCTAAATTGGTTATCTAGCTCTTATATATTAAGGATTTTAGGTATAATTTTTTTCCCACCTCAACCTTAGGAGATGCCACCTCACAACTATTATTTTAATACCATTATTGCCTATGTAACAATTTTGAAGATGGGGGACTAACGGAGGTAACAGAGTGAGCTTAAAGGACCTCATGAAAAGAAAAAGTAAAAGCCTCAGGGGACTGGTTCAAAACTCAAAAAGTACAGGGGTTCAGAAATTATTTTTCCCCATATTTAGTGCTTATGTTACTCAAGGCGAGGTCTTTTTTAATTTCCCTCTCTCCAAGTTAAATTAAAATTCCTTGTAAACATAACTGATGAGAGATGAATGACAAGAATAAAATGGAGAGAAAATATATTCATTGATTATAAGAGAGCATCAAGCTCATACAATAAACGACAATTTATAGCTCTTCGAATTTAACATTAATCTATCCTCACTTAATGAGGGTGATGAACTATTGTCACTTTGGAATTAGTTTCAATGCTCATCACAATGATAAGCATGGAGAGCTTTTCACGATAGTGTGATCTACACAGTTCAAATTAAATTTTAATGGTCCAGATTTAAGATTTTTAACTAATGATTTTTAAATAAAAAATTATTTTTTTAAAAAATAGTTAAAAGATTACCTTTATTTTAGATTCTACATATCAAAATAATTTTTTTTTTTTTGAAAAAGTAAAACTAACAAGAGATTTAATCTAAACCATTAAGTTAGATCAAAATGGTTTATGATGGTGAAGAGTGATGAGCACTGAAACTGATTATGTGAGGATTAATATCCCTTCACAGTCAACAGATTGTATATTAGACCTTTTATATAGATTTCAGGTCATCAACTAACCGATACACAATCTTAACCTATTACTGGCTATAACATCCTAACCATCCATTCTCATTTTAATGTGTCTAACAAAGTTAGCCAGACAAAGAGAATAACAAGAAAAACTAAATTAAGTTAAAGAAGAATTAAAAGTGTCAATACAATCGACCGTGATGCCCACAAACCACAAATAGAAATGCAGTTAGCTTCATAATAAATCTTAAGCCAAAGGAGTTTAGCAATCCATAGGTTCCAAACAACCAACAAATTAAACATCACATCACATCAAATCAAAATTCGATATTGTTCAGAACCCCTTCAAATTGTGGCTATAGGTCAAACATATGAAAGATGTAAATTAAGGCTTGAAAAATATGCATTCAAAATTTAAATGACCTCATCTTGAAACTGCTTCATGATGACTTCTTATCTTTAATAAATTTGAGATTTACTTTGATATATTTGGGAAGTCATCAATGCTAAATAAATTAAAGAGATTTTTTTTTGAGATTTTATGATATATCAATTGGGTGCATCATTTATGAGATTTCAAATTAAAATATAAATTTTAAAGTTTAAGAAATAATAATAATAATAATAATAATGGGAAATTTTCTCAAAAGAAAAGGAAAAAATTTCAGTTTATTATTATTATATATTATATTTCCTTTTCATTTCCTTACTAGGACAATATGGCAACGTTTTTGTGAATCAATTGGAGACCTAAGAAGCTACAAGCCCACAAGCACGATTTGGCATATAACTTCAGTTGAAGGTCCAGCTCCTAGTCTTCTTCCTTTTTTTTCTTTTTCTCTTTTTTGAGTATACACTGGTGTCCCAAACCAAACCCTTGTTACGGGGAACTCTTTGGGCCCAGACCTACCGTGATTCTAGGTATGACATGATCATTTTTTTATTTCAGGTGGCACTCCTACCAGCTAATGTTGCTACATTCCCAAGTCTAGAATTCAAGACCATTGGTTAAGTTAGAACTACCCTTTAATTGCTAGTTGATCTAAGTGTTCAGTGGTAGCTCTTAGAATTTAAAGTAGTACCTCAGGTCCTTAATATAATAGCTAGTTAGTGGTTGAGTTTGATTCTAAACATAAAACCTCATTCCACTTTATTTACCATATTTATCACTTTATCCCTAAATTATTCCTATTGATTGCATATGTTAAGGGAGTTTACATCAAAGGGCAGTTTTAATACAAATAAGTTAAGAGGCAGTTCTAGGAAAACCAACATATATTTTTAACAAATAACTTATTTAACTAATTTCCAAATCTTAGATTAAGGACCGGACATAGTACCATATTATGATGCAATCAAATTCCTCATAATCAACTTACAAATATATCATTAATAGAATCAAGGGCAAAAATCATCATTAATCACAACTATATATACACAACAATCCACAAACAAGGTCTGCCTTTCTGTCTGAAGGCAATAAATATATAGTGAAAATCTTTGAGTTTGGACTCAAATATACTTGTGCCTATGCTTTTAGCCTCTCAAACCACAAGACACTAGAAGTTAAGGCAAAACAATCACTTTCCTTGCAAAATCAGACATTAATTTTCTCTATAATCATTGACTACGTAGATTAAAAAAAATATTACTTCTCTAGTTCTTAATATAGGACCTAATTAAAGAGTTAATTTTGATCCTAAATGTAAGACGGATTTTACATATTTATTAATTTGTCCTATTGATCTTCCCTCAACAATAATTAAGTAAGACAATGAGGGAAGAAATTAAGGATAATGATGGTTAGGGTGTTTTAGAAAAACATGTCATATTTACTATTTTAACTAACTTCCTTAATTTAACAAAATTAGTTAATTATGTCTTCTATTAAGTACCAAAGAGAGGTATTACTTTATCAAAGTTACTTTTCATTCATTCTCTTTAAATTACACAATTTAAAAAAATTCCAAAGATCTATCCAGTCTCTCATGATCTCATCCACTCAAAAGCCAACACTTGTTCTTAATAAAAAAGGACATTTAGGTACATCTGGCACGGCTTATTATCTCCTTTAGGGAAGGTGCTTAAAATTGAAACAGATATACACAGATTTGTCAACTTTAAAAATAAGTTCAGATAAGGCTTTGTTCGTTACTATAAGAAGAAAAAGGGAAGAATCTTGATCATCACCATTTTCTAAACAATATAGAGATGAAGATCTGATACGCTATTACAAGATCTATTTCTGGAGATATATGGACCACCTTATATATATATATATATATATATATATATATATATAAAATATTCAAGCTTTACAAGTATGGTCTCTAATATTACATTGATACTTGCACCAAAATTCCATACCAACTTGCTTTTGTTACTCCCAATATAATCTAACCCCTCCTAACTTTTTGAATGGTCCAACAAAAGAATTTGTTCGAAGAGATCTCTTAGTTCTGGAAAGTATCACAATAAACAAATTGAAGTGATTGATAGTTAAAGTATGATGTTTAATTAAATTAAATGTGGTTAAATAAAAATAACTGTGGCACACTAGGTTTGGAACGGTACACTAAACTGTGTTTGAATATTAAAGCTACAGATAAATATAAAAGGCACACATATACAAATTATTGAAGCCTAGAAGCTATGTCTCTAATATATAAATCTTTACAAGAGACTTGGGTTTTCATATATTATCTGATGCGAAATGGGTTAGGGAAAGGGGAGGAGAGAGAGACTAGAGGAGGGAGGACAAGAAGAAGGAGGGGGATTAGATGAATGGAGGGAAGAGAGAGAATATTCAGAGGAAAAAGAAATTCTTTATTAACCAATCAATTAAAGCCGCATACAACTGAGAACTCTAACTCTATTTATAGAGTTTAGGAAATAATAAAATAACAATTCAAAATTAAAATCTAAATCCTAAATTTAAAACTTAAATTCAAATCTAAATCTTAAATAAGATCATAGGATACTAGATATCATATTTTATTGAGATACTACAGATATTAAAATAATAAATCTTATAAATTATAATTTAATGGATAAATATCCTTATTTGATATCCCTAATGGATAACCCTAAATTTCCTAATTAAACCTTAGATATTCCTTATCCTATATTCTATCCTTTTTCCCTGCTTGAAAGACTTGGCTTCTGAAGAGTTAAAAGTAACGAACAAGTCTGGGAGGGAGCGAGGGCTAATTCTTCAACACGATGCTTTGATCTAGAAATCCTTTCCAACATGTGAGGTACTAATAGTAAACATCTTGGTTGGGATGAAGCACTGAATTTTGGAGAGCATATGGAAAACCTTTTCAATAGACAAAGTATTGTTGGAGTAGATCATTCAACAATGGGGTGACCTTCGTTGAGGAGACAAGGTTGTTGTCCAACGAACTTTAGTTAGGGACAACTCTGCTTCTGTAAGATCCCGTCTTATATACTACTTATCATTGATATTAATCAGAGTAGCAATGCATGGTTTAGCGGGTATATAGGAATAATATAGATATACTAATAAAATGAACATGATTGTTTTACAAGAATCCCCTACAAGGGTGTGTGAATAGCAATTACAGACCTTGAAATAATAAAAATGGTCATCAAATATGCAAAAGTCTTGTTCGATAAACACCGAAACTATCAGTTGTTGGTAAGTACACTCTCGCCCCTTTGAGCCGTTGTCCTTTGCTGGAATATTCTTAATTTTAAAAAGGGTGAGATTCAAAACGAATCTTAGTAGTAACAGATGTCGATAATAGAAAATGCAATAATAAATGCCAAGTACCACATACAGCAATATTATATAACACATAATTCAGTTCAGTCAGAAATGTTCAGAGCCAATCACTGTTGCAACCCCTACTCGTTCCGTATCTCAGTTGGGTTCGAGACCATAAACTGGGCATATCGGTGTACCCGTAGACACTGTGTTTGGTGTACCCGTAGGCACTGTGTATCATACATATTAAGGAAGATGACATAAACAAAGCATAAAAACATTGATATAATGTATGAAAGATAGAGTTACTACCACAAACCCTTTTTGAGACACAAAAAGTCCTTATATCAAATCGGGTTCAGGCTGGCGGTCAAATCCTAGAATTCTAAATCTATAATAAATGAGTCATTACTCATTCAAATATTATTCTAAACATATTTTGTTGGTTATCTTAGCTTAAAACTACAAAATGACAAAAATACCCCTAGGGACCCGGTTTAAGCCCCTTTGTACCTGGTCTAACTGTACTTTTGCATATGACCTGGGCTATTCCCACATAATTTCACCCAATGAATCCATTTTTAACCTCAGAATTACCAAATTCACTATCAAAAGATGAAAATGCCCTTGACAGCCCATAACTTAGGGTTTTAGGGGTATATTTGACAATTCACATTCTAATACTTTTCACACTTCATGATCAACATAAACCCTAGACAATTTTCCCTTCTAAACACAATGGAATCATCAAAATCACCAAAATCCAGTCCAAACACAGCCAAAACAGCTGCTGGACGAAAATAGCAATAAATTAGGAAAATTGGAGTTTCTTGATTCCCTCCCATTAATCACCTTCCTTTCACCTTTAATCACTTGTTTAACTACTTAAACACCTTTTAATTATGATTAATGAAAAATTGGGCAGCACCTCCCCGTAGGGTTTGGCATCCCCAAATCACAAACCAAGCCAAAACAAAGCCAATAATCAACCACAACAACAACAATAGCCTTGAATCAAGTAAGATAGCAAGGTTTTATGGTTTTACCTGTGATTTCTTTTCTTTATCTCTCTAGGTGCCATCTTGCTCTCTCTCTTTTTCCTCTTGGATTTTGCTTGCTAAACATAGTATTGAAGATGGAGAAGAGATTAGAAGAAGTTTCTATGAGGTTAGAGGGCAAGAACACTTGAAATCAAGCTTATTTACCTGGATCTTTGCTACTTGAGCTCTCTTGCCTCTTTTTGCTCTTGTTCTTTCATCCAACTCTCTCTCTCTCTCTCTCTCTCTCTCTCTCTCTCTATATATATATATATATATATATATATGTCTATTGCTGAACGAAAATGAGAGCCCAAGCAAGAGATAAGAAGTCTTAAAAATATCCTCTTCACCTCTCTTACACTTATTATATTTTATTGCCAATTTACCATTTGATTTTTCTTTATGACATCTTATTTAATTACTTGGCTCCAAGTAATTACAAATGACATCATCTTCTCTCTTTCCTCAATACTTGACCGAATATGAAGAGGAGAAAGGATAATTGTTTGGCAAAATATC